>OX381583.1:22725373-23325373 GCA_947458855.1 Monopis laevigella | reverse complement strand
GGTGACGTCACACGCAAATAACAATAAACAGATTAAATCACAGTTTTCTCGATTGATTAAATTTAATGTTACATTCTATGTATTCTCTATTTATTTAATCTGTGCTTGTTTGTTTACTTGCGTGAGACGTCACACTCTGCGCCATTACCAACACAGCGTTTTTAGCGCCATTGTGGAAATTCAAACTTCAACATTGATTTTTATTAATAAGTCTAGAAACTAGCAATACCTGACAACCCCCAATAAGGAGAACCACGTTTATAATGATTTCCAGTCCGAGAACGTTGAATAGTGTGGCAAAACTCCAAAAGTCCCATCCTGATATGCCAAATAAATAAGGCGTTTTTAACTCCGTTGTGATAACTAAGCACGTCAGTGCAAACAACGATATTATCTGGAAAGCATATTGGTTAAATTTAAGAAATTAAACTACACATACAATAATAATATGGCACACATAAAGCCCTGGTCACAAACTAAGCTCGAGGCTTATACTATATTCTATTTGATAAACACCCAGACCATGACAAATTGTACACAAAAATATACTAATATGTTTTTGCCATGAGTGGGTATCGAACGTTCGCCTTATGGATACAGTGCCAAAGGCGCAACCACCAGTCTAAGCCGGTCAGAATAATAATAATACGAGATGAAAATAACACCTCTCCACCGGGTACCAGTGAGCATATCTAATTTCACCTATATTGTGAAAGATCGCTCTACATAAAAAAAAATATTAGCCAGGTATTTTGCTTAGTAAGCAGGTTGTTAGAAAATAATGGTAAATTTGATAAAACCACTTAGGACACCTTCAGTTGAAAGCTTCAGTTCTAAAAGCAAAAATTATCAAAAAAAACTTACCACATTCAATAAACTAAACAATATTAAACCACTGCGCAATGGCACACAAAAACAACATCGTGATACTTTTGGCACTTCCACATACATTATAAGTTACAAAAATAAACAAATAGTAAGTTACAACTGTAATAAATTATACTAAATAGTGAAATTAAAATTGATATTTAAAAAAGTACTACTTAACTCTCTTCCAATTTATTGTAGTAAACATGTAAATAAATAATAATGTAATTTGTTTATATCTAGTAGTAGGTAGTTGATCGATTTATTGCGGATTTGATTTATTTAATCACTGTACATATTATAATGGACTTTATTACATTTATAACTTTATCTCATAAATGATACATTCAATGTTGACATTCCCCGATAGGTACTCAATTAGGGCGGTGCATTTCTTAGACTCAAAAACTAATAAACTTTAATAAAAAAATAGTTTTTTTTTCATAATATGTAGGTACGGTATTAAATGACACGATTTTCCGACACGTTTTCGTTTTGAAAATATTCACATATTTCAATAAAGTTTTGCTTTTCTATTCCTTCTTCAAACTCAAAATACTCAGTATGTTTCTGCTTTTTATAATATGATTTCATGAATTATATTCCCACATAAAAAGTAATTAAAAAAAAAACAATTTTAAAGAGTAGGTAATTGTATTATTTTAACTTTTTTCCGCTCTACTGATCCAATCGAACAACTTTTCCCATGGAACCATCTGTGGCAAATAAAAAAAAAAATCTCTATATTACTTAATAAAATTAATTTATAGAGATTATTTTTTTTCTTATCATTTGCGACACATGGTTTCAGGGGAAAAGTGGTTCGATTTGATCAGTAGAGTTTATATTACCTCAAAGTACAGCCTTCCAAAGTCACCATGTATAGAATATCGATACCTACTTTAATAATATTTTTATATGTAACAAATAAAAGCCCTAATCATAAAGTTGTGAATGCCTTAATTATTTTTTAATCCTTGTCTCTTTTAAGTTTGTCATATATTTAAATGTGGTATAGATTCCCATACCTTTATTGTGGCTAATATGGTATTTCTACCTTATATTAATTGTTCCGTGGGCAAAGTTATTTCGATTAAAGATAAATTAAAGATCGTAATTATATAATATGTCAGATTAATATGGGAATAACTAACTGTTCCGTAGAATATACAAAAACGCCTAAAAACTATCTGCATACCCCTTGGTTTGATTGAATGAGAAAGATGTCTATGGTCTATTACAATTGTGGGTTAACAACCAACCAGGCGTTTTAAACGCTCGATTCAACCAGTCAATGTTTTGTTGTCTGTTTATTTTAACTATAATTGTAAATTGTGTTTATAAAGCACTTAGTTTAAATTATTAACCAGCCAGGAACCTAAAAGTCCACCTAGAACTCTAGCAGTTGTCTTTGAAGATGTTTTCTTTATTTGCTTTGCCGTTTATTGCACGTTACGTTCTCAGATAAGGGAAGCTCTTCAGAAAGAGGTGACAGTTTGCAGAGGTGAACAATTGACAATACCAGTTTGTAGTATCGCAGCTGAACCAGATCACAAATTATATTTTTAACAGGCGTTTGAAATAAACTGCATATATATGTAGTTGTCCTACATATTGCTCTGAGACTCTACCATGGGTTTGCGCATTGTAGAAACGTAACGTATTCATTTACGTATACGTGAGCAACAACCAATAGGATCGCTTTATTCAATCCTGTTACCAAAATAAAACGATCCTGTTGGTTGTTACTCACGTATACGTAAATGAATACGTTACGTTTCTACAATGCGCAAACCCATGGTAGAGCCTCTGATTACAAACCAAGCTCTAGGCTTATACTATGTTACCAGAAACAATGATATAATACATAATATTATATTTTATAAACACCCATGACAAACTGTACCGAAAAAGTACTTTTTTTTTCTCATGGGTGGGATTCGAACCCCCTACCTTCGGATACATCGCCAAAGGCGCAACCACTAGTCTACGCAGGCGGCCATAAATATTCTCGAAAAAAGCCCGATTAAGATTTCTATTTTTTCTTAATCTGCCTTGTTGACATTTTTTAAAGAAGTTAGGTATCTTATGTATTTAGGTAGCTTAGTACTTTGTTGTAAACATACATGCAAACATGAATGACAATAACCTTGTAATCACCGGTCGGGTGATACAAAAGTTATTCGGTTCATTCACTTGTTTTCTTCATTAGTTTATTGTATTACGTATTTACAGAGAATACCTAGTACCTACTTTATGCCATAATAAATTATTATTACAGAAAATATGGCAAACAACTTAAGTATGTGTAGTACTTACCTGAGAGGTATTTAAACCTACCTATCTATTGAAAATGTATGCTATAACTAATCTATACTTAATATTATAAAGCTGAAGAGTTTGTATGTTTGTTTGTTTGGTTGAACGTGCTAATCTCAGGAACTAATGGTTCGTATTGGAAAATTCTTTTAGTGTTGGATAGCCCATTTATCGAGGAAGGCTATAGGCTAACATCACGCTTCGACAAATTTTAATAGGAGCGGAGTAACAATGAAAAATGTTGGAGCAAAAACGGGGAAAACTTGGTTTCTTTTGAGAGGGTATGCTGCATAAACGGTTAAACTTTACTTCTTTTACGTAAGCAGACGAAGTTTCCCGTAGTGATTATAATTATTATAAGGATGTTTGTTTGAATGTGATGTAAATGTTTGTAACATCAATGCTAGTAAGCCTTATGTTTGTAACATCAATGCTAGTAAGCATTGATGTTGTTTTACCTTATTGTTCATTGCAGTAATATTTGAACTTGCCAACCGTCGTAGGCATGCAAAGGTTGGCACTAAGAGCGTGCCTCTTAAAGTCGTTTAGGGCTATGTGTGCCATAGCCCTAAACGACTTCTTACGGCTACGGATTTGTTTCTGTTTTGCGTATACGCTTTTGTCAAGTCTTGTAAGTTTATTTGTTAGACAGAGAACACTAATACCTATGTATTTTCTCTAAAATTAATTTTAGCAAGTAATTTTGCTATACAATGTTTTCGCATGGCTAATTTTAGCACCAAACCAACTACCGACTTACCTACTGAATGCTAAGTAGGTACTATTATACCTATACTTATTAATAAATGCCTTTTATCTTACCACTATCAATGTTATACAGAAACAAATTATTATTAATATGTAGGTACCTAGGTATGTATGTTAGGAATGATTCCACGACAATAAAAGTTATCCAATTAGGATATTAGCAGCGTACGTCAGTTGTTCCTACTTTACAGATTGCTTATTGAAAATTATTGCATAATTGAGCCACCCACTGCGGACCCTCAACAAAGCACTTATTCCCCTCAGAATTAAGCTGTTGTTTCTTTATGTTTTTGTACGCAAATATACATACTATGCATTCCATTAGGTCTTACTAATAATGGTCCATCGAACTTTTCGAGTGAAAAGTTACAGATCTCTATAGAAAACTTTCGAGCTTACATGTATGTCGAAAGCGCAAGAATTGCCCCCGATATCATCTTACATATAATCCACTTTTTTAACTAGCTTTGGTGTTCTTTCTCAACTGTGGTTAATAGTAAAAGAAGAGATAGTAAAATATGTTTTAAACTAACGATGCTGATAAAATAGATAACTAATGTGAACTATCTAGGTATCTGTGTATTTCTGGTCAGTACCAAGTAGTACAGTGGCCACATTCTGTTTCTTGGAACGAGAGCGTTAAATTGACAAAAAAAACGATTTCTGATTGTCCAATAAAAGAAGGTTTAAAACTACTCTGATTGTAGGATCGTTATTTTGACCATCTAACGTTTGCGTTATAAGAAAAAGAATGTGGCCACAGTATGGAAACGCAATAATATGGACAGAATATACGTTGGTTTTATCTGATGCACTTTCTAAATTGATAGAAATAAAACATACCTACCCAAATAGCCAGAGAAATTATGCTCGTGTTGATACTCTAACTCAATCATAAAATAGGTTGGTACCTATCTATCAAGTAAAAAATAACCTTCAAACTCATATAGGTAATGTTGTTCCTTTTATTTTGGAGACGATGGGTTCTTACAGCAAAAACTTTTGCAATTTCTTTAATAAAACGAAGTATGATAATACAGTTACCATGTAGGTATCTATACAAGATAATGTCTAATCTTAAATGATCGTTGGAATTTTAACAAATACAAACCATATTGGAGCAATTTTTTTATATTTCACTGAAATTGAAAAAATATATCTATAGATTTATATCCTACCTACATTATGGGCGTGGTTCAAACCCACCCGACATGTTTGTAAATAGAAAAAATTGTATGGAGTAGTACATATGGTTGCAGGTGGAACCACCCCCCCCCCCCCCGAACTGGTGACGATGTTGGTTTTTTATGATTGCTCACTAAAAATCGTGAGTATTGCGTGTTTACAAATCCTGAAGGTGTAAACATACATTAGGTTATTTTATGATGATAATGGCTTTTTTTTTTGCTAGTTCAAAAATGTGGACCAAAAAACATTGAGTCTTAAACCCCCCCGATAACAAATCCTGGCTACGCCCATGACCTACATTGAAAGCTCCTTATTCGCGGGAGTTGTTGGTTGTTCCATATATGCCGCGAAAACAGAAACCGTGAATATGCAATGGTATTTTTATAATTTATATGGGATTATAGATTCCTTATTAGGATAATCTTATATAATTTTTTTAAAGATAAAAGTGCAACGAACCTTCTATTATATTCTTTCTTCTATTAACTCGTATCTAAGAGTTAATAGACGAAAGCTAATAGAGGGCGTCTGTGTATAAGTAGATAACAAGAAATGACAAAATTCGTGAGGGGTGACTGGAACCTGGTTGGCTCAGCGGTTGAGCGCCTTGCCGCGATAGCGAGGTTCGTTGGTTTGAGTCCCACCCACCAGGATTTTTTTCATTGCATTTTTATCTTTAATAATTTAATATAAGATTATCCTAATAAGGAATTTATAAAAAATGCATAAATATAAAATACTAAAAAGAGTAAAAATAAAAAACAGACTCCTCTGCCATCTAGCATTAGATACTAGGATTTCTAACTTCACTCGTATAGAGTTAATAGAAGAAAGCTAATAGAGGGCGTCTGTGTATAAGTAGAAAACAAGCAATGACAAAATACGCGAGAGGTGACTGGAACCTGGTTGGCTCAGCGGTTGAGCGCCTTGCCGCGATAGCGAGGTTCGTGGGTTCGAGTCCACCCACCAAGATTTTTTCATTACATTTTTTTTATATGGGATTATAAGGGATACGTTCCTAGGTAACAAATGTTTTTGAACATATTCATTAATTATTATCTTCAGCAGTTTTTTAAAAGCTCCTTCAATTTAGACTGATATTCAGCAGTGGCATTAGCAATTTGCCTCTTAAAAATAAGACTTCGTTCCATAGATGGATTAATTTTCATAAAAAAATCACAAAGCTCATTTGCCATTCTTAAACCTTCACTAAGATTTTTTTTTTAAGTGGCCCCAGCCTAGTGGTTAAGTCACTGCGCAACTGATAACAAGGTTAAGCAGATGACAACAAGGACCTGGGATGGGTGACCGCTTTATACAACGAGGCTATACCATCATAACCACCGCAACAACTTCGCCACTTGTTAGATGTTACCTCCTAATACCATCGGCGAAATAAGGATGTGTTAATCCCTCCGCTGGGTACCCTGAGGCCGTTTAAACTGCTCTAGGCGGGAACCAAAAGATACAAATAAAAATATCGTCCTTTTTCCATTTTAATACACCATTTCGGCTAAGTTTGCAATCAAAGTTTAAATTTGCACAGATTCTTCGTCATTTTCCGAAGTCTGACCAGTTCTTATTAAAATGTATGTACCGAATGTACCGATAAGATCCGCGAATAAAGAAATCAATTCCTATATTCGCGGTTAGCCGCGGAATTGCGTCGAATTGGGAGCGAGGAAATGGATCGCATTTTTTTAATCCGCAAATAGTGGAAACCTGAATGAAGGAAGCGCGAATAAGAAACTTTTGCTGTATCTAGGTAAATGTATTGTGTGGACCTATCCACACAAACAATTGGGTTGCAGAAGTCAGATGCGGCTAAATTCATTAGAATCTAGCCGCTATTAAGACTGCCGGCAAAATTTTAATAGCCTAACTGGCTGGCGGCTTATCTGTAAATACGCCCTGGGTCCTTATTTCGAGCTTGCAACCGCTAATCACGACAAGACGTTGCGCAAACTATTAATATGGAAATATAAGTTCTATTCCAATGGTTATATAGTATGTATTAGGTTGGCTATAATAATGCCGCCATCTTGAAATACACGAATTCTTCGCAAGTTTGAACATCTTATAAGCATTGGAATTTCAACTTTATAATTAACAGGATAGAACTTATATTTCAATACCCGTACTTTACGCAAAATGCGCGGCGGTGAACATGTCAAAACTCGGAATAATGCCCAGGGGCTCTAGAGAAAAAGCAGGCGAGGCGACATGTCGCGTCGCCTCAGTCAAAAACGTATGTATTTTGACAGTGACAGTAGGCGTGAGGTACGCTGTCACCTGCCAAAGTCTATACAGTTTTGATTGAAGGCGACGCAACATGTCGCCTCGCCTGCTTTTTCTCTAGAGCCCCCTGTATGTTAAGATCATAGAGGCATAATAGGGAGGTGCCCATGGCCCTTAAATCGCTATTCCAGGTTTGAAAACAGAAGATGGCCGCCGCCATACATTTTTTTTTAATGAGAACACAAGCAATCCTGAGCCTTTATTGGTTGAAGAGAAAACAGAATATGGCGGCAACGAACTCGTTTGAGATTTCGTTTTATTAAAGGCCATTTCTTTTAAAACTCTGTGCATTAAGGAATTATGGCGGTTCCATATTTTATTATTAGTTTCATGGGTAAGATAGTTTATAAAAAAAAACTGGACTGGATAAACCACAGACCTAGTATCTTAGGAAAAACACAAGAAACCAGCTCTAAAAGAATAGTAGATAACAGATCGAGACAACCCTTGTGTGTATTATTTGGTATAAAAACCATGGTGTAGGTACTTGTACTATTATTTCATCTGTGGTGTAGGAAAGAAAATTAGGCATGCAGATTTAATTGGCTTGACTTAAATTATTAGGATACACAGTGTAAGATGACTAGATGGGTACCGAGAAGCCAATAGAAATACGGATCGGTAAAACTATCAAATCTGTAGAATATATAAATCCTATAAATTTTTTTAACATTTGGCACGTGTCAATTGGTATTTGATGGTGGATCGGTCTTCTCGTTAGGGCCCATGAAGATATAGGAAGGCGCCCTCGAAACATGAGAGCAGAATATGGTCGCCCGCTATAGTCGAAAAACAAAAAGTGAGAATAATTAATATTATAACCTTAAATAATATACGTGGTGGCCGAGTTGGTTAGACCTTGGACTTCAAACCACTTAGGTCCCTGGTTCGAATCCCGGTGTGTACCAATGAGTTTTTTTTTTTAATTATGTACGAGTACATTTCGTCACAATCGTAGGACAATGACGGTTCTGATTTTTTGCGATTTTTTTTTTATTGCATAAATGACATAGAAAAAAATTAATTAATGTTATGTATAAAATAATTTAATTCCATATTTCATACATTTCGATATATTGAGTTGGAAAAGCGACGGTTTTGATTTTCTACCGTAGAACACAGACGCGATCGCTGATTCGTCTTCGTACTTTGAATCTTCTATTGCAAACACCCCTGCCCCGCGGTGACGAATCGTCAATGCCGACACTATCCCCGGCTAAATCATACGCGCAATTCGCTCGCAGTTAACTATATTATTTCATATTTATTGTTTATTAATTTAGGTAGGTTTTATGTTATACATAATAATATATAAACAATAGTTTTAATTATGGCTTCGACTTGTACTCAGCGAATTCTTGTATTAGTATTTAAAAAAACAAAAACTGTCAAGAAGTTAATAAATAACAGTATAATATCCCAAAATGTGTTAAGCGATCCTTCACGATTGGTAAGTTTATTTCGTAATAAAAAATATTATTTTATTAATTAGCACTAAAAAAAGAAATTATCATCATATACAATTTTAAAACGACGGTTGGTCTAATCCGACGCTATACTAGGAATATCAATAAGTGTACCTGTTGCCTTCTTTAAAACTTGAATTAAATTGATTTAATAATAAAAAAAATATGCCTATTCATTTCTAAATAATTTTGTAATATTATTTTTATGTTACGTAAAGTTCAATACGGCATTATTCTTGGGAGATATGGTTGACGGTTTTTGTAATCCGTCGTTGTTTGACGGACATGTTTATGTCGGTAGTATGGAGTCGTCTTTGTTCTTGGGACACATTTATAAATACGTCATTTTAAGATATAAAGTAATTGTTTTTCTTCTTATTAGAAATTTAAAATCATTAAATAATTATAATATACAGATTTTTGTATGTAAATGTATTTGTTTGAATTAAAATTTTGGTCAAAAACTTTTTTTTTTTGCAGGTTGAAATTGAAGATACAGTTAAGCAGATGAGAGATATTTGGAATCTCGTATTTTCGGACGGTAATGAAGATCATGACCCTAGTAGATCTCAAGTTTTTTTATCAGACCGGACAATACGAGTCCTCGTTGATGACTTCGGGTCGCAAAACCATTAACGCAGGGGTACCCCAAGGATCTGTGCTATCCCCTTCTCGGTTCTTGCTGCATATCAATGATTTGTTATCTCTCTGTAACATACATTGCTATGCAGACGATAGCACTGTCCATGGTCAATACTTAACACGTCAGCCTCCCAGTCGCGTTCAAACAGGAGTACAGGAATTCTTTGGTAAATTAATTGGACCAAACCCTGGACAAATTTCAAACTGAGGTTCTCTTAATCAGGTCCAATTTAATGCCAAAAAACCCAGGCTTGCGCATTGACGGTGAAAACGACCTCATTGTCTCCCCCTTTTAATTACCATTGTCTCAAACTCTCAATATCCTGGGCTTATAAATACGCTTCGACCTAAACCACAGCAACTATATTGAGAGGATTGCAAAGAAAGCAAGTAGGAAGCTGGGCGGTCTTAATAAGGTGCGACGGTATTTTACTCCTCGGCTCAGGCATCTGATTTATAAAGCTCAGATACGGCCATATGTGAAATACTGTTCGCATCTTTAGGGTGTATCTGCCAAATACTTGCTGCAAGCTCTCAATAGTCTGCAGAAATGTAAATCGAGAGTTCTCGCGAGCAAAGAGCTCACGGACGCTCTAGAACCATTCCAGCTTCGCAGAGATATAGCTTCGTTAAACCTGTTTTATCGCCTTTATGATAGTGCTCTGAAGAACTTTTTCATCTCATCCCTTCTTCTCCTTTCTGATATAGGATTTCACAAAGATGTAGCAAAATGCACACTGCCACAGTATGAGCTCTCATAAAAAAAAACACAACGGGGGGTCTCTGTTCATTCAGTGAACGAGCTGCTGAATGTAAAATAATTTACACACCAGAAGAATGAAAATTATTGATCAGGTGGGCGAATACAACGTTATAGATATAAAAAAAATACATATTCTAGATTTCATTTTAGAGCTTTTTGCTTTTTAAAATTACATATTAGAGCTTTTATTAAACAAGAACTGGATTAAAAACATTGCTAATGAATAAAGTAGCATGGACAAAAATCAAAGAGGTTTTTGTTGATAAAATACAACTTAATAAGATACATTATTAGGCTATTTCATCATAAACACCGCAACAAGCTCGCCACTTGTTGTGGTGTTGTTGCCTCCGAATACCATCGGCGAAATGAGGATGGGTTAATCCCTCCGCTGGGACCCTGAGGCCGTTTAAACGGTTCTCGGGAGCCAAATTGGCACCCGTGATGGTATTTATTTATTTAATATACATTATAAATATAAATTGCATGGTAATTACATGAGTTTAGTTACTCGTAAAGAAATAGACATTGCTCAATCTCACTAAAATAATCATATTATGGCCCAATACCCATTGGTAATGACATGTTTAAAGACCTCCAGAATCTTTGTATTATAGTTTAAATACCTAATAAATATCATAACTACTTTGCTTCATGGACGATCTACTTTGACCGATTCTTACGAGTCTGATAATGATTCTAGTTAATTTTATTACTATTTCGTATTTCTTATTTGTATACGTTGGATCTCTGAAATGTATTCTAAATTTAAGCTGTGATTAGGAGTATTTTTTATTAATAAGACTATGAGAACTAATGTTTATAACATAAATGTGCTATGTTTATTAATTTTAAAGTGTTTTTCTTTGAAAGATTAGTTTATTAAGTTGGTTATATTTTTTTTTTAAGTTTGTATATTGTGTTAAGATTTTTTTTTTCAGTATTATAGTATAATATTATCTTTAGTATTGTAAAAAAGTAATCATTCTGTTATTAAAATTAGTGACGTTTTAGTATAAAAATACGCAAAATTGATTGCTGTGATATTAATTAAATGTTCTTAATGATATACTATTTTTTTTTTATTACAATTGAATTTTAGTCAAATCTACAAATCAAATCCGCCATTATATTTATTTAATATTACGTAGAATAATGTCGTTAAGTTAAATACGTCAAGAAACATCTGGATAAATTCCGTCGAATAACGTCGGTTCATTTCATCCGCCCCAAAGTTGTCCGTAGTAAACTGTCGCATGTGACTTTTTATAAAATCCAGGTATATTTATCTAGTTTATCATACGTAGCATTTTAAAGAATCAGTATTAATTAACAATGTGAAAATTTGAAACAAAGAGGATCAACGGTTTCCAAGTTATCATAAAAAACTATTCTCAAAACTTCAAAACGCTGTCCTGTAAAGTTGCTAAAAAGCAGAACCGTCGATGTTCTACGACTGTGACGATTTGTTTGACAACGCCACTAGAGTGCCTCGGAGAGCATGATAAGTTGTCGGTCCCGGTTTCGCTATACCAAGTTGTGAAACTGTTTATAGATGGGTTATTGAGTCTATTCCAAAACATCGCGACGAGCTAGCCACTTGTTCGGTGTAGACTCATACCATCGGCTACGACGAGGTGGGATTAAAATCCCTTTTCTGGGTACCCTGGAGCCGTCTAGGCGGTCTCGGGCGCCGTAAGGCACCCGTGATGATATCTATAACCTTAAAAAGGTGTGTTACAGCACTTCCATCCATATTAATAATTACTTAAATAAATAAATATTCATTAAATAAATAAATAATAATATGTAGGACAAATTACACATATTGCTCTGGTCACAAACTAAGCTCTAGGCTTGTACTATGTGTACCAGAAGCAACGATATAATACATATTATATTTTATAAACATCCAGACCATGACAAACTGTACAGAAAAAAATGTATTAATATTTTTTGCCATGGGTGGGAATCGAATCCACGACCTCCGGATACAACGCCAAAGGCGCACGCAACCACTAGTCTACGGAGTTCATTAATTATTTTCATTCTTTATATATTGCTTCTTCATATAAATATTACTATCCTTATGGTCCGAATGGCGATAACACCGCTGTCAGCGCTAACGTTCATAAACTACGGTCCGATTCAAAAAGCGCGATGTGACCACTCACGGTGCTATTAGCGTGCTAATGAATCGGACCAGCGATTAAGCGCGTTTACAAGAACATCACTTGTATCTCCCTCTATCTCGCAACCAAAACATATGCTCCTCTCACTCTGTTTTAATGCCAAATAAAACGCCATAACAGATTAATGAGTTTTAAACAAATGGCATTACCATTATAGCCATAGCTAGGAAAAAAAATGAGTTTTAAGGTATTTTGTATATTTGTTTACATAAATACCAAAATAAATAAGAACACAACACTTTTAACTATCTACTTAATAATTATTTTAGGAGTTTTATTACTCTCCTCAAAAACATGTTTCTAGATAAATGTCATTCTGACAGCGCTCACAGCGATTTCACCCAATCTATGAGGGCGTTAATTTTGGAACTTAATAATTTGGACCACAATTTCTGCGTTCCGAGAGCTAGCGCGGGCAGTTTTTCGTGGGGACATCAAAAACCAGCGCGACCGCCCGTTTTAACACAACCATGTCATTTTTTTAGCGATGCTAAAATGCAGCTCTGAAACGATCGGTGTTGATTTTTGATGACACTTTTTGACAAGAAACACTATTTTGAATTAAATAATTGAAATTAAAAATATTACTACCTTATCATTATATAATAAATCAATATTTTTTATTTAACTAATATTTAAATACAATAATTTTATAATATCACAATATTAATTTAACTAACAACCTCAAACTAAACATACCAAAGCTGAATTTAGTTACACGATATTTATTTTTTAGGTTTAATCGAACTTTTAAAACTAAAACAGATATGAATATAAAAAATAAATAATTAAATTCCAATTTGTACATAGATATTAACATGTAAACAAACATCTGTCAAAAAGTAGCCCGGCTAACTTTTCATGTTAAAATTTCTGGTCGCGAAACGATTGATGGTAACTTGAATTGCTAACATTTCCGCGCGGTGAAACGACCTTTGCTAAAAAAACCTGCGATCCGTGGCAGCGATGCTAAGCTCAGGGGCCTGACCAAAGAACACGATCGCCAATCGAATCGCCGCATCGATCGTTATAAATGTATAGGAATTTTACTCTATGGGTAGAGCCTGATCGATTGGAAACGTCAAATGCCATACATTTGGCTTTCGATCGGTGTTTCGATTCGATTATCGATTGGCTCTTTGGTAAGGCCCCGGAACGCGTAATGTATGTCTGTTTTTTTTTTAGATTTTGGTTTCAAAATTGACATTGTGATCTGCCACATAAATATTCCAAAAAAAACGCATATTTCATGCCCACTGTAAGTACTGTATGGCGTCTATAATGAAGTCACTATTAATGACAAATTATCTGACGTTAGCGCCCATTCGAACAGTGACATCACCATACCTTGCGGTCCGATTCACGGCAAATCAGTGTATCGGACCGCAGGTATCACAGATATATAATCTGTGATACCTGCGGTCCGATACACTGATTCTTTTCTTTCCTCCTACCGTTTTCTCTAGATTTTTTGTGTGATCGGCTTACACAATATTTTATAATACATGAATTTATATTTAAATCATTATAATTAAACTAATAACATTAAACATAAATTAAAGGTAAATACATTTAATTTTATTTATTACATAGCCTATAATTGTACGCATTACATTACTTGTAATGCTACTTTGAGGTTAGTTAGGTTGTTCTATTCTTTTATCCAAAATGGTATTTTATTATGGAATATAACAGTACTTTTTGTTACAAAATTTCACTATTAAATTCAATCAAATATTTACAGAATCTTTAAAATAGGCCGAAAAATATTCTAATAGTACTTACCCCTAACACATTAATGTGAATATTTTTCAGGAATGGCAGCCCAATTATTTAACCGTGTTGGACAACTTGGCCTGGGGGTAGCACTTGTGGGTGGTGTAGTAAACTCTGCTTTATATAACGGTAAGTTTAAAATAATGAATACTTCTTACTTTGCACATGAAGCACTAAACTAAATAGGGGTGTAAGCGAAGCAGAAGCTAAATACTACTAAAATTGTTATTAATTTCAAAGTAGACAACCTACCTAAAGTGGCTTGTGTTCTGTTAAGAGCAATGCTAGCACAAAATGATTTTTGACTTATATTGTTCAATTATCAAAAACTGTACATCCACAGACCATTCACTGTAAGATGTCCCCTGCTGTGTTGTTGGCACTATGGCAGGCAGGGGACATCTTCGGTGAATGGTCTTTAGATTTATGTTTCTTTACCAAATAAAACTTAGAAGGTACTTGTTGAAATGCAACATTGTTTCGGAAGCTGATAGAAGTCAATGTAGAATGGACAACAACTGGGACAGTAATCCCAGTTACATATGACACACCTTTCTCTGCACCATTTTCCTTGATTTCCATGGACTATTGTGTGAGACCATCCTCAACCACAAAAGCTTCAGAGTGCTTGCAAAGCCATGGATTATTCACACCTAAACTACTGTGGAATAGGCCTGGTGAACCAGTTGTCTTGATAAATGGCCCTCTACATTCTGATCAGCTATTACAAATTTACAATTAACCTTTGGTAGTTTACAAATGCCAGTAACAATAAACACAATGAAAACTTAGGGGTGCTATTCCTTTATATTGAAATAGAAAAGGAGTACAGTTATCAAAACTAATATAATCTTAATATATAAAGTAATAAATATCATCCTGGGTTCCTAACGGAGCTCTAGACTGCGCCTAGAGCCCTAGAAGGCCTCAGAGGAGTTTTTAATCCCACCTCGTTGTAGCCGATGACACAAGTCAACAATATACAAAGTGTAAAGATATTTTTAGCTGTTGAAATATGTAGCCGTGGGAACTAACTTCGGATGAGTTCACAGCCTTGAAAGATTAATAAACATTTCAAATGAACAATATTGCTTTCAGTTGATGGTGGTCACAGAGCTGTTATTTTTGATAGATTTGCTGGTGTCAAGAATCTGGTAGTGGGAGAAGGCACACATTTCTTTATCCCATGGGTACAGAAACCTATAATGTTTGACATCAGATCTCGACCTAGAAATGTTCCAACAATCACTGGAAGTAAAGGTATGTGCTTTTCTGTTGCTGATCAACTTTTGGAATATAATAATAATACCAGATATTTCACTAATGTCTGGAACTAAGATCTGGCTTGTTATATTTGTACCAGAAACAATTTAATTACCACCAAGAACATAACAAACTGTACAAATAAATATACCAATATGGTTTTGCCATGAGTAAGAATTGAACCCACAATCTCTGGATACAATGCATATAGCATAACCTCTAGTCTAGAATGATGGAGGCAATATTTAAATGGACCTTTTAAAATGCTAATATATGGAAACTAAGTTTGCTTTAAAATATTTTAGCAGAATTGAAGTTAATCCAACTTAATACTGTATTTTAAAACAGTGATACACTCTAAAATATAGTGATGTAAGTAATACAGTGAATGTGTTTTTTTTTATAATTAATAAATATTTCAGATCTCCAAAATGTTAACATCACCCTTCGTATCTTGTTCAGACCAGTACCTGAAGAGCTTCCCAAGATATACACTATTCTGGGTGTTGATTATGAGGAAAGAGTTCTACCTTCCATCACAACTGAAGTGCTCAAAGCTGTAGTCGCACAGTTTGATGCTGGTGAATTAATTACACAGAGAGAGGTAGGCTTATAAGTTTTAAAATGTTATTACAATTTAAGGCATGTACCTACCTCCCAACCACATGATAACCAGGCACAAGCAGGGACAATAGAGAGCTAAGAACATTTTCTTGTCTAAGGTTGCGAATGTGAAAATGTAGACATTTATCCAGTAGGAAAGTTGCTAATTGGAATTTTCCAAAAACTCCATTTACCAATATCACCTCACTGGAAAATTAATTTTGCATGTTGACATGATTTCATGACATACTTCTATTTATACTTTAATTTAATTTATATACTTTAATTTTTCAGGTGGTGTCGCAAAAAGTAAATGAGAGTTTGACTGAAAGAGCCAGCCAATTTGGTCTTATACTTGATGACATTTCCATTACACATCTTACATTCGGCAAGGAGTTCACTCACGCTGTGGAGCTGAAACAAGTAGCCCAGCAGGAAGCAGAGAAGGCTAGATTCTTAGTAGAAAAAGCTGAACAGCAGAAGAAAGCAGCTGTTATAGCTGCTGAGGGAGATGCGCAGGCTGCTATACTTCTAGCCAAATCCATTGGTGGAGCTGGAGAGGGTCTCGTAGAACTGAGAAGAATTGAAGCTGCTGAAGATATCGCCTACCAGCTATCCAAGTCACGCAATGTCACATACTTACCAAACGGACAAAATGTCCTCCTAAACTTACCTGCAGTAAACTAAATTAATATTTTAAGAATACAGAATTAATTCTATTTTTAAATGTACATAGTAAGGATCTAGGTTGGTGGCATTTGACTGTACACATTTATATATTTAAGTATTTTGCATTTTCAGAGACTAATAGTACTGGCGGTTATGTAAGTTTAGTAGTTATCTTATAATTTTTACATATTACAAACATATAGTTTTGTTCAACTTGTGTTTTATTTTTTCTTTGAATATGATGACTTGAGAGAGGATTAAGTCATTGCTTTATCTGTCAAAATTCAGTTTTTCTATTAAGTTTGAACCCTTGCTAAGCATCAGCTATTAATCCTGGAATACATATACACAAAAATATGCTACTCTTAGGGTCGATGACCAAAAGTGGGTATAACCTATATCAAGATTAGTAATGTCAAATCATATACAAATAATTATTCTGAGTATTAATAATTTATTCCACGAATAAATATTTTTATACAATTTGTCATTACTATCACCAGTATAAGTTATGCCATCTTTTGGTCGAATCAGCCCTTATAGGAATTGAGAATTAAAAATAATAGTAATGTAAGTTATATACAAATAAAATCCAACTATAATTTAGGTGGGAGAAAGGTCTCTAACTCATAACTTTGTTAGGCAAACCGACCGGTCTCGTTACCACCGCCCATACAGATGCAAAAACCGTCAAGTGACCTGGTCATGTTTCGGTTTTAGTCTGTACCCACAGACTAAATCACCGATTTTCAGGAGAATACTGCATACATTTATTGTCGAGGTGGTAGTGCCCTTTCAGAGCGCGGTTACGCAATGGGTAGTTGAATTGACAATAAGGCAGCGAGTATATTAAAATATACCTACTCGTAGTGTAATTCGCCATTGTCGCCCCCCATTTCGTATTCGCATCATTTAGCCGGCATAGTCAAGAGCGGTCAATATTGTTTAAGAATAATTTTTGATTGACCCCATTCATGGACTTTGTAGGACTGCTCATTACCAGGTAGATATAAAGTCACATGTCGTGCCCCAATAAAAAAAAACTCCAAATCGCTGTCCATGGGCTTGGTGCCTAAGATGCTGGCAGCATTTCCTCGCTGAATAGCAAAGCTGATTATTTGCAAGAAAAAGCTGCCAGGCCTCGAGTCACTTAAAACATCAACAAACTTTGGAGCAAGTTCTTTATAAAAAATTAAAACAGCAAATGCCAAAAATACATAACTGTTGTTGATTTTACTGTAGTTTCGGCATTTGTGCAGTTGCGGTGATTCCGCTGAGCGCTTACGGATGTTCCCTGCAGGTGAGACGATGCTAAAGTGTCAACGCATGTTGCGCCCCAACCTCCAAGGAACTATACCGTCAGGCCGCTAGCCGCATCGTCTCGACAAGGCTCAAGTTTTGATGGTATAGAGATTGAGGTAAGCAACCTGCAAATTCTATGGTTGATGGAACTGTAGTGGAATAAGCGTTTTGCACGAGAGTCCATAGTGGCCAAGTTGGTCAACGTCTCTGCCGCACTGACAGCGATGTGGTTCGCAGACTTTTAAACTTAACTGAAGACTATATAGCTATGCGAAACGACCATTGTCCAATATAGTGCCTAAATTTTTATAAGGAAGCGCGTTTATACAGTATTATACAGGAATAATTTGAAAGGTTGTACTTTGAGCTAATATGAGGCTCTACTGATCAAATCAAGCAACTTTTCTCATGGAACAATATGTCGCAAATATAAGAATGTTTGGCCTCCACATACAAATTGATCATTTTAACATTACCTACTAGTTTGGAAGGCCCTTTTTTTTATTTTGGAAACACAATGTTGTATGATTTGATCAGAACAATTATTTTATTTTAAAGATTTATTGAACACAAACGACACATACAGAAATTACAACAGAAAACAAAATACATACATATGTGACATATTCACAGAAAGTTAGACAAAATAAAGAAAAGTGTGACAGGACTGTTGTTATTATTATATAAAATAAACAAGTATAATTATTATATAAAATTAAAGTACCTATACATTACTGTTAATAATATATTATACTTTCTTTATATGCATATACAATTAAAAACAGATTAGTAGGTATATATGACAATAATTATATTTATTAGTAGAGTAGAGACTCATGTTAGCCCAAGTACTACTAATAGAATAAAACATGATTATTGATAACAAAAATAATTTTATTTCAACTTAATATTTACCTACAATACTTGTTATACAAAATTATCACACAATTTTATTCTAAGTTTTTTTTTTTTTTAATTATAGCAAAAACACAAAAATGACGACAAATGAATCGTTAAATATACTAGGTATTTGGAAGAAACAGGTTTCTCAGTCAAATTATATTAGTAAGTACAATCAGTATTGATAGCGTTCAACTGTATTTATATAAAATATAGATACAATAGGTACTTATATGGAATCATAAAATAATATATGGAAGTGCTGCAATCATAAATAATCATCTGTCTTGTTCGCACTTAATTTTCGAACAAAATATCAAACATGTTCGTTGCCGCCATATTCTGTTCTGTCTTGGAGCGTTAATTAGTTACATATAATACTTAATTTGCGTGGGCGGCCATCTTATGTTCAGTAGTTCGGAAAGGCGATTTCAGGGAACATCTGTATATTATACTGGCAGGGAATGTAATATAAAGTACTAGACCTCAGATTAATAATAATAAACTAGACAGTGTCTAGTAGACACGAATGAATTGAAAGAAATAGAAACAGAAAAAACAAAAAAGTTTAAGTATCATATTAAAAAAAATATGCAATTCAGAAGGTATTGCTAAACCCGTTCTTAGTCTAGTAAATATTAACTTTTATATAAATTTAAAAATAAATACCATTAAATATATTTATCTTTAAAATAAAATGAAAGACTTTGTAACCATGTCCAGTTTATTTACATTATAAACAGGGTCTGAGTTTGACCCAAATCTTGCCTGTAAAAAGGAGACAACCAACTCAACAAGAAATCGATGCAGTACTCCCCGAAAACCGGTAAACCCACAGACTAAAACCGAAATATGACTATGTAATTTGACTTATATTCAAAATGTTCTTTATAATCAATATTCTTTTGACCGATAGTAATTTTGCTGAGTATTTACAGTTATGCAACAGTATAAGATACAAAAAATAAATTGTATTATTAAGTTACGCATTTTTTATCAAAATATATATACAGCCATTCTGCATAATTGGCATATATTGCGTGGCAAATTGCACCCTTGTCTGGCCTTTTTCAAACCCATTCCATCCATTTACACTGGTTTCTATCCAAAATTTTATGCCATAATAAAAGAAGCAAATACAGGAGGCCTACCATGAACTGATAAAACTAGGCATAAATTGCCAACGGCTAGGTTGGTCTGGGTTGGACCGAATAAGATATAACGAGGTTCAAAAGCAGCTACAAGCAAAGACAGTTTTTTCAATACACAAAACTAACGATCAGTTAAAAGAGAAAGAAGCTATGTAACGCAGTAATGAAATACTTAGTTGTTTAAATTGCATAGATAGATATATTTCTATGAATATGATAGGCATTATTTTATTGAGGGATTTTTTAGACATTTTTTTCGGATTTCAGAAGTTTCTATTTTTATTCTCATACCAAACTTAAAAAAAAAAACGTATGAGGCTAAAAATCTATAAATGATTAGGAGGGGGTTAACAAACGCGACCAAAGGGTCTGAGTTCGTGACTGTGTGGAATTTTTTTGATCATCCGTTTGATGAAAACACAAATTACTGACTCATGGACGCTTTCAAGCTTTCTTTAGAATAAAACGCGTTCTGTAAATTGTTCATGTTTTAAGCCTCTAGTAGTAGCAAATCAATCAGAAACATTTCGTTTCCGTACTACACGCACTGGCAATAAAATGCATACACATACAGTGGATGACAGGCCCACCAGAACAAAAGGGTATGGTGACTCTTATATATGTCGCACGATAAAAAGGTGGAATGCCTTGCCTGCGTGCGTTTTCCCTTCTTCCTTTAATCCAGAGTCCTTTAAGCGTAGCGTGAATAAGTTTCTCAAGCAGACATAGTGGAATCAACCAATTGAAGCAAGCAACATTCTTGGACGTTACATTGGCACTTACCATCAGGTGGATGTAGGGTCACATGTCCTGCTATATTTAAAAAATAATAAAAAAATAAACAGCAATGGGACTGTCAATAAATCAGGTTTAAACAAGATCGAACTTGGAATTGGCTCTCAGCAAAATCCATAATAGGAAGACTAGACTTTTGTATTGTTTGCAATTTAGCTAGGCCAGCTACATTGCTGAGTTACCAAAACATTCCCGCTTTCTCAAAATTGCGGCACTCCCAATAAATGCCATACAAAATTAGGATGGTATTTGAAAAACTTCAAACAACAAAGACTTGGAAAAACAACTCCATATGACTTACCTTAGAATGAATGCATTGGATAGGGGTTGAAGAGCAGATAGAATAGTTGCAAGCAAAAACTTCTTAAAGTGACAAGCTCTTTTGAAGTATCTAGTCTAGATCAATAGTAGAAGGATTTATGATCTCACCTATTAATATTGAAATTACATTTTGTTTTTTTATTCTTAAGATTCAATCATTTTTTGGCCAGTTTTTGGATTGAAGACTACATCATATAGGCAATTAGGGTGGTAAATTAAGAGTAGGTACCAAAGGTAGGGGGATATCGTGTCATGGATTTTAAAAATTGTTGTCATTCTAGCCTTAGCTGAACTATTGCCCTTCAGAAGAAAAAAGTTTCTATTAATTCTTAAATTATGATTAAGGATAAATATATAATTAAAATTACATTTTCAGTCCAAGTAAGGGTCTAATTTATCTTCCAACTTTTGTTTTTCTACCTTATTTAAAGCAAACTTTTCTTTAGCTTCAGTACAGAAAATACCATTCTTTTTGCATAATTGTTCAATGTATTCTACTTCTGACTTATTCAATCCTTCAGGTAGGTTAAACATCTGAATGTCAACATCACATTTGAACTGTTCAATCAATTTATTCATCTCAGATTTAAAATCATCTGTTATATCATTTTTATCTTCTGCCTTTGACTCTTTTCTTAACATATATAATTTGTAAGATTCAGTTGCTTTCTTTAGCAATTCCATTTCATCTTTCATATCTTGGTTACTAGGATCTAATTTTAATGCTCTGGATAATTTATGATTTGCACGTTCGAAATCTCCAATCATTCTCAATGCTTTAGCGTTTTGTAATAATGCTTTTGGATGATTCCAAATATTGGTTAGTAAATTAATTTCATTGCAAGAAATACATGTCTTTAGAGGTAATTTTACTTTATTGTAGCTTATTGCTAAATTTAAATATAATTTTAATAGTAGAGTTTCTTGTTTTTTTTCTTCTTTTTCATCAGCTAGTCGACACCTATGAAGCATGTTTGTGGATTTTTTAAACAACTGTATGGCAGCTGTGTAGTTGTTAGCTTTATACAATTGAATTCCAGATAAGAACAATCTTCTAACTTCTTTACTTACTCTATTAAACATATTTGCTTCAGAGAAGTTAATTTGCCTGAAATAGGAATACAAAAATTGTATTAGATTTGTATTAATACTGTTTAGCGCCCAATTAACAGTCACCAATAAGCTTCTGTCATTACAAAGGGAAGAGGAAGGTGTTCGCCATCCATAATCCATGGATTCACATTGTGGTTGCAGCTTCCTTTATTATGGTTGGTAGTTGGTAGACACAAAAGCTATCCCAAGTTGTATCTAGATTTGTGTCTATTTTGTTTTGTGCCTATTTTCCAAATTTTGTGGTAGGTTATTTTGGAGTATTAAGTTTCAGTAGCTCTTGCTTGCTTGCCATGAGTTGTTGCTTTACAACAGATGCTAGTATTTACAGCTAGGTATCCACCATTATAATCAGTTAATATTTCTAAGGAGGTCAAAAAAACTTGAACAATATGTGAATCCCTAAGTGAAGCAAATTCGCTATGCGCTGCAAGCGTCAGCGTTAGGCGTCCGTACGGGCTCATTGCAGCGCATAGCGAATTCGCTTGGAGCGTCGGTTTCGTGGCCCCAACACGTAACAATAGTGTGAAAAAACTTAAAATTAGGTTATATTTATTTATATTGCAACATTTGTTTTACCAGACAAGTAACAATAAAAAGATGTTCTTTTTAATAGTAATATTATGTAGTTAGAATTTTTTGAGTGTGTTTCCCCATTTATAACTATGTCTCAATTATTAATTTATTTATTATTACTCTTTACATGAATAAATAATTAATTAAACACTAGTGCTATTTTATTGTAAAAATAGCTAAGTTTAATAGTACAAATCTCGCTTTAATACTTACCCTTCACTAGGTGTCAATATACTTTTAACTAGTTTAATGTAATATACACATTTAGCTTTTGGTTTTATTTTAGGAGGTGCTCCCAAGATTCCATACATGACCTCGTAAGACAAGTGGAACACTGCATACTCTCCCACTAACATTGATTTGACAGCAATTTGGAGGCCAGGGAGTAGACCATTTTCTTTCATATCAACTTGCTGAAAGAATAATAGGATATTTTTTTAACAGAATTACAAGTATTAAGAAGTCTATCAATATTGGCCGGGGGCAAAAACTAAAACTGCATCATTATTTTTTTTTTTTTAATATTCTTTTATCTGGGAAACAAACAAGTTGAATTAGAAAAAAAAAACTCTTAAAAATTAGCACTTTCCTTTAGTTTGCCGATAGGAGATACTTTCCGCCATTTGATCCTTATAAGCGACATTATCACCTGGTGCAATAATACAGGATGAGTTTGATGGGCCACTTAAAAAAATCAACCTGTATACCTACACATCAAACTAGTGGCAAGCTCCTTGGTGTTTTGTATAAATAAACTTACAAACAGTTTCAAAAGTTGGTATATACTATAGTGTACAATCAACATACCAATGGTTTATGAATTGTTGTCAAATCAAATGGTTCCTGTTCATTTTCTAAGTAACCAGAATAAACAATGGAAATTGTAAAAGTCTCATCCAATACTGTTCCTCCGCCAACTTCTAATATTTTCTTCTTTACAAAGCCAATTTCATCCAAAGGCTCCAGAGTTTTTTCGAGGGTGGCAAATGAAGGGACAGGTTCTCCAATGGGAATTATGTTTTTGTTTTGTTCATTATCAATGTCATAACATTCAAAATCATCATCAAAGCAATTCACTTCAAATGTAGAACCTCTGGTAGTGCAGTCCCTAGAATTTAATAACAAATTATGTTACTAGTTACAAAATATTAGGATTAATGTGGTTAAATGTAAACAGAGGTAAATGAAAACACTTCCTATTACAACTTCAATATTTTACTATATTACATTAACACATTCTGCATGCACCGGAACGCATTTATAGTTTATGGTCTTTGGCGGCCATTTTGAATTATCAGTGTCAAATGTTAGCAAAAAGTAATATAATGTAGAACATGTTATTGGAGTAATAATTGGAAGCGTTTTAATTTACCTCTGTTTACATTTACTTGACTATAATGTATTATCACTCCCCTAGTGAAAATTTAAAAATAATATAATTATTTGAATGCAACCCTTTTGCATTCAAATAATTTTATGAAACATATATTTGACCAATTTCCTAAACCTTAGAAATGTCAATGTTGTGAGGACTCGTGACAAGACCACCTTCTCTGTCTTAAGTCCGGAAATGCTGCAGTTTAGTCCCCTGCCTTCCAACCAAGCGATGGACCCGGCACCCGCACAGTGAAGCCATGGATATATAAGAACATTGTCTCTCTCATTAGATGTATTAACTCTGTTTATACACCTAATTAAATTGTTTTGTACTTACCAGAAAACTAGGTTTATACTTGATTAGGCACCTACCTATTTATTAGATTAAATCACTTAAAATTTTAGATTTCTTGAAATTTTTCAGATTTTTTAATAAAACAGAAAATCCAGAAAAAAATATGGTTTTGACTACAGGTTAAATAAAACAGTTTTAAAATCTACACATATTTTTCATGCGCTAATATGTATAAGATAGTATACGCTAGTGCATGGCCTAGCGTTTTTGTAAAATTCAAAATATCTTAGCTAAGTTATAGCCAAAAAACTGTATTTTTTTTAAGAATTCCGCGCAAATTTTTTCACTTGCACTCCAAGAGGCATGTTTTATTTCATGTCTTTATACAATATTTATATCTATGCTTTATACGCCCTCTGAACCTGCTTTTTTATTATTCGAATAATATTCAAAAAAATTCAAATAATATTCAAAAATCTAAATTTTTTGAATATTTGCAAGCCCTGATTATTACAAGTGCCTTTAGTACTGATGTGCCAACTCGGAAAAAACAAAACTCGATCTAACCCATTAAGTGTTTAGAGCGTATACAGAATACATATTCAACATAAGCTCAAATTGGACCATGATAATCTTGAATGATGGGCAAAATTTTTCTCAATGTCAGTTTCATTTGGTTTCCGTGCTCGCGTCAGAAAGAATTGGTTTGAGTTGATTTGTGTTAAGCACAACTCGAGTTACTTACAACTTGAATTAACCATCACTAGCCTCAAGGCGAGCAGACCTACAAAGTCCATGAATGGGGTCAATCAATTTTTCCATTTCAATGTAAATTAATTTTTTTTTTCGAAATTGCGCCGGTAAAGATATTTGAATTTCGGAACAAAATCTTGTGTTCATATCTACAACTAGACTAGAAGATATGCATAAAAGGGGATAAAAAGAAATTATAATTATTGAAAAGGGTCAATTGAGCCTGTACTAAATGGCTGAGCAGTTAAGTAGCTTGCCACGAAAGCAAAGGTCGTGGGTTTAATAGTGTTTTTCAAACTATTTTATTATAAATATGTTTTAGTACACTCCTATAAAATTTATTTTATTGAGCTGGGTACGAATAAATTGGCAAAACAATTTAGATTCTGAGACCGTATATCGAAGACGTATTAATAAATAGACAAACAAAAAACTATTCTTTACCTCAAGTTAATTCCAGAATCTAAAACTATACTTGGTGCAAAAGCCATTTTTCCATTTAAGTATCGAGTTGGATGTCCACAATTGTTATGGGGAAACCGTTTTAGTGATTATCACCTTCACCAAGTTTCAATTTCAGCAGCAGGAACCACAAGTTTTAGAGATAGGAGAATCTAAATATTTTAAATAAAAATTTAAAAAACATCCAAAAAAATGGTTTTTATTTCATTTTCTTTAAAGAATGGCCTCCACGCATTTAGCGTAATATTGCCAATATTAAGGTTTTTTGTACTATATTTTTCAACTTTTCCTAAAGAAAGAAGCATAATTATAAAAGCCTACAAAACACTTTCACGCCCTACTGTCTAAGACCACGCCGGTAAAACCGGGAATAATTCGTCATTTAAGATAAGCCTTTGGCGTTGTATCCGGAGGTCGTGGGTTCAATTCCCACCCATGGCAAAAAATATTAGTACGTATTTTCTGTACAGTTTGTCATGATATAATACATATTATATTTTATAAACACCCAGTTTATAAAATATAATATGTATTATATCGTTGCTTCTGGTACACATAGTACAAGCCTAGAGCTTTGTTCGTGACCAGAGCAATATGTGTAATTTATCCTACACATTATTATTATTATAAGTAAATTATTGGCGGTTTTCCAGCGGTTAAAATATGGTGGTTTTTAGTTGGTTGTCAATGCCCCAAGTTTGCATTACGTCAGAAATGCATCATATCGATTAAAGTTTAGCTAAGTGTTGTGCGCGTAATCATCCTTTTACCTCACACATCTTCCTTCGCCATACAAGACAGTTACTAGACATGCGCAAAACCATAGTTACTGTTACCCTATTATCTTCGATCATTCTGAGCCTATTATAGTATTCTTTGCTGTTACTACTACTGAAACAGTGCGTTTAAAACACAGACCTACGACGTTGGTTGCCGCCAGGCGGAGCAATATGGTATATCTATAAGAATACTGTCTCTATAACTTCGCTAGGTTTCTTCACCACCGTGCCCAAACCGTCAATTGACTTATTTTATAATGTTTCGGTTTTAATTTGTGGGTTCACCCATAGAGTTTAATTAATATATACAGAAAGGTTCACCTCTTATGTTAATAAAACGATATATTGTAGTGCTACCTAGGTATAATACAAACAATAAAATAAACGCAATCAGCATTAAAAATAGGTATGAAAATAATAATGTACAAAACTCGTAAAACCTACCTAGGTGAACGTACTAGGCATGAAATAATAAAGAAATACCCCGTAAGTTATAATTATGATCAGTTAAATATTAAAAAAGATAAAAGTACAATCACACCCACTAGGATCTAGGTAATTCATTAAAAGTAGTTTACTAAGAATTTTAATCAAATATATTACTGTCCCAAAACAGACTGTGATTAAATATTCTATATCAACTGATATTCGGAATGTTCTATCTTTCTCATATACCGGGCGACAGCATGCAAGGTTTTCACTGTCGGTGCAAGAAGCTCTACGATAAAAATTGTTTGTCCCCCAAGTCATATGCATAGTACATACATATCATCACGGGTGCCTTACGGCGCCCGAGACCGCCTAGACGCCCCCAGGCACTTTATGGCCCCAGGGTACCCAGCGGAGGGGTTTAATCCCACCTCGTCGTAGCCGATGGTATGAGTCTACAACGAACAAGTGGCTAGCTCGTCGCGATGTTTTTAATAGACTCAATAACCCATCTATAAACAGGTTTACAAGTTGGTATAGTGAAACCGGGACTGACAGCTTAACGTGCTCTCCGAGGCACTATAGTCATATCACATAGTATTTAATTAATCTGACAGCTTTGAGGCGACATGAAGCATTCAGTCAAAAATGTATGAATTACGACTTGCGCCAGTTTGAATTAGGGTATTTTCCAATAATTATCATGCAAATTCAATTTTATAATCAAATAGAATTTTCGACATCCATCATCCTGTAAGCCTCACCGTGGAAATCCGGAACGTCAAGTACCTATG
The DNA here is from genome assembly GCA_947458855.1 of Monopis laevigella. Lineage (NCBI taxonomy): Eukaryota > Metazoa > Arthropoda > Insecta > Lepidoptera > Tineidae > Monopis > Monopis laevigella. Next base: position 23,297,515 of record OX381583.1, on the reverse strand, counting down.
CTAAAAAATAGTACCCAAAGGAAAAAAATGTGCCCTTGTATCTTCAGAGATATACCTACATAGGTGCTGGTGAGGATGATGAGCTCATCTTGTAAGCCTCACCCAACGGTTTGAGTTACCGACATTTTTTTTTATTGGAGCATGACATGTGACTTTGTATCTACCTGGTGGTGAGCAGACCTACAAGTCCATGAATGGAAACAATCAATAAACAATATTGATCGCTCCCACAATTCCGGCTAAATGATGCGATTACGAATTGGGGGGCGACAATGACGAGTATATTTTAATATAGGTACCTACTCGCTGCCTTATCGTCAATTCAACTACCCATTTCGTAACCGCACCCTGAAAGGAGACTACCGCCTCGACAACAAAACGATGTAGTTGTCTCCCGAAAACCGGTGAACCCACAGACTAAAACTGAAACATGACTAGTTAAAACCGAAACTTGACGGTTTTTGCATCTGGTGGTAACGAGACCGGTCGGTCGGCCTAACGATGTTATATAGACTTTCCTCCCATTTAATAAACAATATTTATATAATTTGACATGATTTGAATTCCAAATATACAAGGGCACTATACTCGTATAGTGCCCTTACATATTTTAAGGACGGCTAACCGCCATCTTAAATATATCATTTCCGGTTACAATGGAGGGTTAACCTTTACCTATAAAACACCCATTTTAAATTTTAGTTTACAGAAGTAAAGTATTTCATTCAACGATTTCATTCAAATAATGATATATTTTATAAACTAAATTTTTATTTTATTAAAAAAAAGCACTCACAATATATGTTAAACTACTTGTAGGTACTATTATTTCTTTTGTGGCAAAAGTAATAAAACGATATTTTTTATTAATTCATTTAATATATCGAAGGCAATTATATAAAAAAATAATTGTAAGTTAGGTATGTGTACTTAAATTAAGTTTATTAAAAATATATAATTGGGCAAGGCTATAATAATCTTCCTCAGTTTTTTTAGGGTTGGATTAACCTATTCAATACGCTTTCCAGTTCGTTTTTTCATAGATTCCCTTAATACAGCAATATATGACGACAACAAATCATCCATTTTATATCCCAATGACGTTTCACACAATATTTTCTTGCCTCGAATGAAGTTCCCCATTGTCATGTGGAAGAAAGTGTTGCCAGATGACCAATTTGATATTTGTGAAAAACCGTACGTTACAAGGACATCCTGAAAATTACATTTATTTATTATTTTTTAGAAAAAAAAAAAGTTTCAAGCAAATAATTCTTCACTTTCATGTAAACTAATACAAATAGCTGTAGTTTTATAATAATACGATTATACAAAACGTACCCGACTTTGTGGATGTATTATACTAACTCCGTTTTTATTTATACCGATGATAACCATCTCAGGATATGAAGGCTCAGATGTTTGCTTGACTTCGAAAAATGCAGTACCGAAAGTTGGAAGTTGAGAAATACGTTTTAAAAATTGTTCCTTAGCATCATCTTCGGTTATTTTTGCTTGCTTATTGTAAGCTTCGGTAATAGTAGATTTCCACTGCGAATTTGATTGTATACGATGCATGTCAGGAGGAATGAGATCATTAAGCATCTGTGGTATTTGAGCTAACATATTGTGATCGTTGCCAAATCGACTTTTGTAAATAAGAGCAGCCATTTCGATGAGATCCGTTTTAGACGTTTTGTGATATCCTCGTAAATATTTCGGTAGTTCTTGGGGGAAATAGAATATAAGGTCAGCATTTTTATCTTTTCCAGGAATAGCATTTATCCATAATTTCTTCATAAAGAATATTTGATAGTTCATTTGCATTGGGGTTCCAGCTGCAATTAAAAATAATAGTTGATAAAGAAGAGCTTTAATTAACAATTTAAATAATATATAAATATTTCTTACCACCACGCGGTCGGGATTGTTTCATCCAATCAACCAACTCATGTATAAAGTCGAAGAAGTAGTAACTTTCGGGAACTGAAAAAACTTTGTCTACAATTTTAACGAACAGACTAAATCCATCATTATTTTTTAATTCCAGTCTTGATGTTATTTGTTCACAAAGATCCTTAGCTTTAGTTGAAGAATCAACCTCGAATGCTTCATCTGTATCATCTGGGAAGTATACCTTGTGATAAATTTGCATACTTCTATGTTGTATAGCTTCAACTTCTACTATATACGGCGCATATAATCGAGGTCCAGACTTCTGAGTTCTAAACACTCGCTTTAGACATTCTTTAGCAATCGGGTGTGGTCGGGATTTCAAAAATTCTATTAACTCTTTCAATAATGTTTGTTCACATACGAAAATTCCGGTCAACAACCACATTAATTCCCAACCCCGTTCTTCACTTAATTGGATTCTGTTCTTAGTTAATTGCTTCATTATCTGGCAATAAACCTCGTCTTGCAAAGAAGCGTCCGATATGGCTCCTTTGAATATTTCGTCTGTGTATTCAGTTGGTGTTCTAGCTTTAGGAGCAGGCATGTCTCCCATATATTTTAGTATGCCCGTAAAAGCAGCAACAGCATTTTTAAATTGCTTTTCATCTTGTAACTTTTTAAGCAATGGTCTTTTTAAAGGCTCCCTAGAGTGTGTCCACATATCTCCGGTCATAGTTTTCTTAGCAGCGGTCAGGGATGATTGTTTTGATATAGTAGCATGTATATCAATATATTCTCTGAAATGCTCTTTGGCATACTTTTCTAAAGTATGCATTCGTTTTCTCTGGAGAGTTGTATATTGTGAACTTGCTTTCTTTGATGGAACTTGTTCTTTTTTAAATACATCTAAAATAATCTGTGGAGGTTGCGTCATTGTCGGAAGGATATAGACTTGTTCAGTTGGAAATAGGCCTTCTTGACCATTACAAAGCCCGTGACCCCAGGTGGACGTCATTAAAGTCTCTCCAGTACAGTCTTGTAATAAAGTTATCAAATCTCCCTTCTTATATTTGAGGAATGACGATGCATCGCTATAGCCTTGGGAATCACTTTGTGCAATAACATAAATTGAACGTCTTTTTAATCCATCAATTAAAAATATAATTAAAGAACTTAGTTCCGTTGCATCTATAGATTGGAATACATATTCTTCTTGTTCTACAGTTGTCACAGTAATATTACCTATATCATCCCGATCCTTTTCTGCATTATAAGCAACATAAGTAATTTCAGGATAACATAATTCTAAAAGAATATGTTCATGGCGATCCACAATATATATTCCCGTCCAGTTTACAGCTATGATTATATCATCTTTAGATATAGAATCGCCTTTCAATCTAATTGCTTCAAAAAACCTTGAGAATAACATGGGCCATTTTAACTTAGCATAATAAACTATATCTTCTTTACATCGTAAAGGATCTATTTTTGATTTAATATTTTGGGAAGTTTCAAAAGAGTTTATTATTAGACTTTCCCATTTCGAAATGTCACTTGATTGTATGAATTGATTAGGGATATAATTATTTATTACCTTCTTTAATATATCAGGGTTTATTTTATCCCCATAATCAACATAATGTTGTTGAGCTGCTATCATAGCTAAATCTTTTTCAGAATCACAGCGATACTCTCCAAATTTGACACCTTTAATTACTTGATTATAAATTAAATTTGTAGCCACAGGATCATCGCTGGGGTTGTGCCACGGAGTAAATACTTCTTTTCTGAAAAATAGTCGCCACGGTGCATGTTTTTCTGTGCTACCCTGTTCTTTGGCATATTGCTCGCATTGAGAAATTGCGTCCATGATGTGTTCTCCCTCACTACCAAGAGACAAAAGCTTGTCATACAAAGTCATATAAAGTGAAAATCCGAATAAATCTGTCAAACCCACGCTATCTGCTATTTGTTGACATATTTCTTCAGATGTAGTTGCGGAATCTGATTGAACAGTTTTTGTGGTTTCATCCATTAGAGTGATAGTCAATAGAATAGGTTTCTTCGTTTTTGTAGATTGTAGTTCTAGCCAACTAGGTGGTTGAGTTCTTGGACCATTCTTGAATGTTCGCACCAATCTTCCTTCACAATACGGAGCATAACCCGGTGGTCCTGAACGAATGAATGACCGCAAGTATTTTACAAACCTATCGGTTGGTGGGAAACATCCAACACAAAGGGATAGTAGAATCCACCCTCTTGCGTGTGAAGCTTTAGAGGGATTGTTCGTTAACTGTTTACATAATTGACAGAAAATCTCGTCTCTGAAAAAAAAAATGAAATATTTTATTTCTTAGTGATATTATATTTAGAAATAAAAAAAATGGTCACTTGACTATAAGGATAAATTTACTTAGATGTTAAACTAAACTTAAAAAATATGTCGGATTTTAGAATAGACTTGCCTTCCACGATTAATACTAGAGAATATATGTGGTGGCCGAGTTGGTTAGACCTTAGAATTAAAAACACTTAGGTCCTGGTTCAAACCCCGGTGTGTGAAAACCAATGAGTTTTTAATCTAAAAATGTATCCACTATAGTGCCTCGGAGAGCACGTAAAGCTGACGGTCGCAGTTTGACTATACCAACTTTTAAAACTGTATATAGATGGGTTATTGATTCTATCCAAACATCGACGGCGACGAGCTAGTCACTTGTTCGGTGTAGACTCACACAATCCGATACGACTAGATGGGATTAAAAACCTCTCCGCTGTGTATGTAGGTTTTTAATCCGAATAAATCTGTCAAAATTCCCAAAATATTAGGCGGTCTCGGGCGCCGTGATGATATTAATTTTCATTAATTAGTAGATTTACCAATATAAAATTTTACCAAAAATAAATAAACTATTAATTTACCTTAATTCTTTTCGTATGATCCCGTGGCCTATTATAAAGTGTAGTTTTTCTAAATTGGTGCTACGTTTGGAATGAAGCCACCTACTGTACATTTCATTAGTCATTTCATCATTCATTAAACTTTTCAGAAATTCTTCATTCAATTTTGTTTGTCGCTTTAAAGTTTTATGAATCATTTTGCTTTTATTACTGTAACTCTTGTCTTCTTTTGTTAAAAACTCCTAGAAGAAATACATTAATATCAAATTTATTATGAAGAGCTATATAAAAAGTTGTTTTTAAAAGAGAGAAAAGATTTACTTAGTATTGGCACAAATCTCGATAAATGTCACTTAATAAGCAGGCTAGGGTAACTTCTAGTAATAAATAGAACCGGTTATCAGTAAAAAAAAACATGCTAATAAAAATAAAGCAATAGAAAGACAGATAAATCGATTCTCGTTTCAATTCTATTAAACTTCTCAACAAACCTCGAATTCTTTGCTTTTTTGGAAAGCTCTACCTAATGTGTCAGATAGTTTCATCATAACTGGTACATTATCAACCGTATCGTCGACATATTTGGGTTCTGACAAGTCTCCCATGAATCTTAAAATGGTCACCCATAGTGCTTGTGCGGCAATATTGTCCATCGGAGAAGGTAAATCCATAAGAGCACTTTTGAGAGGCTTTCTTGAATAATGATGATTTGTATTTCCTGTGAAGTAAGTAGCCGCAAATTTTCTGAAATTGTATTCATCGAATATCTCTTCATCATTTTGTTCTTTAGGTATAGGGATAACATTCGTAAGTGGTGGTTTAGCAGTTGAAGACTGAAAAGAAAAAAATCGATATTAAAATACTTATAAATTAGATTTTAGGGTTTGGCCGCAATACAAACGCAAAGAAAAAATATTATAACTAATTAATGCTCAAGTGAGAACAGAATATGGCGCACTCGGACATACTTGAAAATTCGTTCGTAAATTAATTGAAACAATCAGTTAATGCTTAACATTTCAATTAAATGAATCGTAAATGTAAATGAGGCAAATATATTTGTGATTACTACTTTAGGGCTTTTCCTTAAAAAATATTATAACTTACCACACCAAATCCTGTTCCGCGTATGGTACCACCGGGGGCTCCAGTGTCTTTGAGGAAACCAAACACATCATCAACATATGTATCGTCAATGACAGTGTTTGTTTGTATGCTATCATCAATCGGTATGTCTTTAACAAACCAAATCGATTTCATTAAATCAGATACCTTCTTTTCGTAATCATCTTCAGCAACTTTTCTTGCATTAGATTTACCTGATTTTTCAAGATCTTTAATATAAGCTTCTTTTTCTTTATTAAATATTAATAGTTTTCCCTTTATTACACTTCCTTTTTCCTTGATTAAATTTGTTACAAGATATCCCCGACAACGTGCTTGGAATTTGGTTATAAATTTTCTAATATTAACAAATGTTTTTCTTAATTGCCTCGACTTTATTACAGCTTGCATTCGATAATATCCTCTCTTCATAAGCAAATACCGTTGTCTATAGCCACGTGCTCGGTAATGTTTTTGCACTACTAATGCTGCTTCACGCATCCTTAAGTATTTTAATCTTTGAATGAAACGTCGTCCATTCGCTTGAACTCGAATTACAGCTCTTATTAAGACTTGATGCCTTAATTCTTCGAGTATTACGTCATGAGAGTCTTTTAAAAATAGTCTCGTATGACCCAATTTATAGTCTTCATCCTTTAATACCTGAGCACATATTCGTCTAGTCGCTTCTTTGCAGTCAGTTTTTTCAGCTGGAGGTATATCTGCCACAACCAGTCTATAACGATGTACAAATTCCCTATAAGAATATCTTATAGGATAACCAGCTTGTCTAATTTTGGCAGTTTCCATTAAACCCGCATAACGTAACTGGCGCACACATAAACCTTTGTCAAATATCTGAAAGGGTAAATAAATTTAATAAATATTATATTGCCATACTTAGCAGGAAGGTATCCCGATGCCTCATGGACCACGGTAAAACTGGTGAGAAATAGGTACAGATCCCTAAAATCCCAGAAAGATAATGTTTTAAATATCAATCGTACTCTCAGGAGTGACCCATAAACTGGCCAGTGTTCTCTATGTTCATATACATATATTATTTTAAAAAGAATCACGATAATCGGATCATGGCCATTAGGTTATTAGCATATAAACGAGCGGACAAGCAAAGAAACATTGCATTTTATATGTATTAAAGTTTAATACAATAAAGGTGCTTAACGCTTAAAGGTGCAATAACTGTACAATAAAGACTATTATTTACCCTAGGTTTTTTCACTTCATTCGGTTTAATACATCGTACAAAAAATGGATGACAAGCATACAGAGTTTTCATAAGTGATTCGAGGGATGTTTTAAATTGATGACTAAGGGATATAGTTTTACGGGTTCCACTTTGAGGAGTTGTAGTTCCAGTGATAAAGAGACTTTTAAGAAACACATTGGATGAATTTGAAATCATTTCTTTTATATCTGTTGTTAACATGTCTCTATTTTTATCAAGAAAACCTGAAATAAAGAATATTACGGTATAGGTTATTGCGGTATATAGGTTATATTTTATTGCAAATAATTTATGATATTACCTCGAACTTCATACAAAACATCGCCTGCAAAATGTTTTACACCAAACTTATGCTCATGACTTGATTTAGGCGCTAAGTATGCAGATTTGTTACTATGATTACTGTGCAGTTTTGCAAGCAATGTAATGTCTGTTCCCTTAGGAAATTTTGATTCTTCATCAATCAATGATAACAAATTCATTGGTTTTAATCCAATCATATCTAGATTTTCTTGATTATCGACATAATTTATATTTGTCCATGTAATTCCCTCTTTAGCATACTGTTCTTCTTCCAATTTAAAAATATGTTTCACAAAGAATTGTTGTAAGTTTTCATTGGCATAATTTATGCATAACTGTTCAAAACTGTTATAATCAAAATTTTCAAAACCAAATATATCTAAAATGCCCACAGACCCTCCTGAAAATACCTTATCTTTGTGCAGAGCTTTATTAATCATATCTACAATATATTCAAATATATGACCATAAATTGCTTTTACAAGCGCATCTTTACCGTCTGTTGCTACAGATGCATTTATAGTTGATACAATTATGTCTCCGTGGGCACTGATTGTTTTTCGTGTTAATGAATCACATAAAACTGACTTATTTACTCCAAGAAGAGTAGCGATTCTAGTGGCGTTAACACTGTCTGCTACTTCAGAAGATTCCATATTGTTAGAGTTAAAAGCTTTAAATTTTAAATTTCCAAGATGAATGATAGCTGCCAATAAACTAAATATGCCCCATACTTCAGTATCAGGAAAATTAAGAACTTTGAAAGCAGAACGAATATCTGAGAATTCTAGACCATCATTACGACCATCACATGTCAACATATTCCCTCTGTTTAAATAATTGTATTCGTTAGGTGGACCCAGTTCTAATTTTCTCTTCTCATCTGCTGATAATCCGGTAACCAAAGAGTAAAAGATATGATAATTTCTTTCGCCATTATTCTGTGATACTATTCTTGATTTTTCTAATAAATATTGATCTATATTAGCGCCTTCAATTGCCCCTTTTTTATTAAAGTAAATATTAATGTATTTGCCAAATCTGGATGAATTATCATTTCTCACCGTTTTTGCGTTTCCAAACGCTTCCAATATAGGATTTGTTTCCTGAATTTGTTGTTCTATCCACGAATGTTTACCACTAACTGCCGCTAGATATTGTAACAATAATTTGGTGCTTTCCGTTTTACCTGCCCCACTCTCTCCACTGTAATTAAATTAAATCTGTGTTATTTTATGTTTATAGTTGCATATTAATAATGGGTTTCTTAAATTATATATACCTTATAACAATACACTGATTGCACCAAGAATCTATAAGCTCTCTGTAGGAATTATCACCGATAGCGAATATATGTGGAGGAATCTCGCCAATTTTTCTTTCCTGGTAAAAATGTATCTGATCGGTAGTGTAAATGGGTAAAATTTCATATGGATTGATTGCTACTAATAAAGTTCCTGTATAAGTCTGAAAAAAAAAATAACCAAAAATATTTTATTAAAAACAGAAAGTTAATCCTAATAATAGAACAGAGCATTATTATGTTGTTATACATTTTATGTTGTTATACATAATGTAGGTAATAGGTATTGGTTGCTATCACTGAAATTAAATATGCCGATCATATCGTTATCGGTATAAATAATCGTCTTACTGCTACCAATTAACTATAATTATAGTAGGTACCTATACCTAATTAATCTAAGCATCAAATTTAGAAATTCAACGAAGAATTTTAAACTATTTATTATAACTACAAATAGTTACGCTTCTATTTTTCTATACTCACGTATATTAATTGTTGATTGTATCTCAAATGTAGATTACGTAAAATGGAATACTCTTGAAGTTCCCCAAGTGTTATCATGTCTTCCACTCCAGAAATTGAGGTGGCATGTAACGGCTTGAGGACTTGAGCAATAGTAGTATTATATATGTTGCCATCGTCATCTTTAACTTCTAGTTTATCTCCAGAACTCTTTAGGACTTTAACAGCAACAGGAACATCAAACTCTAATTTTCCTTCAGGCTTAAGCCATATTAGATCCTTTAAAAAACACGTATAGTAGGTAATATATATATTTTTCATATTGATAAAATTTAAATTAAATGTTGGTGCTATAAGGATACAGCAGCACCGTGTTCGTCTATATCGAACAAGTAGCTAGCTCGTCGCAATGTTTGTATACATAAACTTAATGACCTATTTCTATAACAATAGGTACTTAGGTACTTTTTTTTTAATTAAAAAATCACTGGATTTGAACCCGTGACCAAAGTGTTTTAAAGTCTACAATCAAACCATCAACAAATTTAATAATGTTTTATATACAAATCAGAATTAATAATATTTTTTTATGAATAAATGAAGTTATGTAAAAGAGAAGGCATATTTAAATACTGAAGTAAAAGAGACCGACCACTTTTTTATTCAGTTTTTTTTTATCAGAAATTGATTGATTAAAAACAAAATTAATTTATTATTATGATACTTACAGATAACTGAAGGCGTTCGGCCATTGTCACTATTATAACAAATTAACTATTAACTTAATTTACAATATAAACATAATAATTTATTCGATTTTAAATTACATATTTGTAACATCTTGCGTTACTAGCACGACTGACGACGATTTCCTTTATCTATAGCTTATCTATTTTAATCAGATAATTTAATATACTTAGGTATTTATTAAAATGACCCACCTATAATGGTTGATAATTTGGAATTTATTAGTAGTAAAAGTAAAATACTTTAGAGGTAGAAAGCAATGCCCTTAATGCAAATAAACTTTTAGAAAAAAATAGTAAAATATGTACCTTTTAGTGTTTTTTTATTATCATGTACCTTACTTGAGGTTGATCATATCATGCCTACTGATAACAAACAGATAGGGCAAAAAATAAGCACATACCTAATCAAGACTTATTAAATAAGTATTAAGGTTCAATTTACCTTTCTGGATCCAACGCTGTAGGCTGTAGGTATGACAGCGTTGGATCCAGAAAGGCTCCGAGAGCTATGACGAAAACCGTGGCAATTTACCTTTAAAGGCTCTGCAGTCGATTTACGCCCACTTCCAATACTACAACTTGGCTGGTAGTCGAAGTTTAATTTTTATTTTTACGTTGATAATTGTACACAAAAATCTTTCTGGTAATAAATATTTTTGTATTATAATACAAAAAAAGATTTTTTTTCTGATTTCAAAGAAAACAAAATTATATAATAACCAGATTACGACACAGAAAGATTAATAAATACAATGACCAACAAAATGTTATTTTTAATTCTGCAACAAACAGTATTACTGGAAGTGCGAAAGCTCATTTGTATGGAGAATGCAGATTTCACGATTATGAATGCAGTGGCCTTAAACCTATGACCGATCTTTGGAGCACTGTGTTTGCATTGCTGTCTTACACAAATTTGTGAATTATCAATAAGCTTTTGTGAGATATAAATGAATTTTTATTATTATCTTTTACCTGGTGGTAAGCAGACCTGCATAATGCATGAATGAAGTCAATAAATGCAATCTTTGGCAGATTTTTTTAAAATAAATATAATGAACTCTTAGAAAAAGACTTAACCAAGTTAAAGTGAAGCACTTTTTTAAAAGTTAACTGCAAACAGCAGTATGACAGCTTCTTTTTTCTTAATTATGTAGAATAGCTTATCCATGAAATGCATAAAATTAAAAGTGATATTCATTTTTATTTTTATAGTAACCATTGACTATATTTTAGTTAGTCTAAACAAACAAACAAGATTAAATACTGCATTAAAATAAGTATTTATGCATTTAATAGATTCAATGTCTTTTTACTATGTCTGGGATTTGTGACTATAAATAATAAATATATGCTTAATTACAGTTAATAGATAAGATTTATTTAAAGTTAACTCAATATTAGAAATGACTTAAATCTATGTTAATCAAACTTTCAAATCACTTTTTCTTTTCATCTTTATCTTTTTTATCTACTTTCGCTTTGTCATCTTTCTCTGATTTCTTATCATCTTTATCTTTCTTATCCTTTCCCTCTTCTTTTTTTCCTTCCTCTGCATCCTTATTCGTAATCTTATTGTTAATAAGATTATGAAGGGCAATGATGGACCTTACAAGTGCAGCGAGGTACACTACAAGTGACTGATCATTAGTTTTTACATAGAGATTATCAATAAAATTATCATTTGCAATATCAGGCAAAAGGTTAAATATATCTTGAAGCTGGTAAATGATTTGATGATTTATTGGTAAAGATCCTTGACCAACTTGTGCTAAGTAGTCTCTGATTTCACTGAGTTGAGAGTGTAGACCTCTTAAACCAAGAAGTTGATTGGTGATTCTTTGGGACAGACTTCCTACTGTTGTATCCTTAATGTCTCTTAGAAGATGTTCAACACCAACTTCTTCTGCTTCTTCAGCTCCAATTTCACTGGGAACATGTTCAAATGTACGGGTTGTAGGTGTTCCATCATCATGAACCTCTTCCACCGCTTGATAAGCTTCGGTGGGCAAGCCAAGATCTTTTGGTTTAGCATCAATGATGACCAAGACAGAATTAGGGCAATATCTTCTTATTAATTCATTAATAGCTACATCATTCTGGTGTAGCTTTGGCCCTGTGTGGTACCAGCCAACAACTTTCTCACGGGCATTAACCTTTTTGAACATTCCATACATATTCTCTAAATAGTCATGGTCCAAAAACCAAACAGATTTGTCTTTGTCATCTTCATCAAATGGAACTAAAACAAAGAATTGGACTTCATTAATTAAAATTTCTAAGATAAATAAAGTGCCTAATTTTAATTAATAAACTTATCAAAGGTCAACTGTTTCTCAATTTTTTTATTATATACTGTGACTATTGGTGCCCACCAAATTGTAGAATACAAAAAGTCTAGCATCCATACTCTGTCTTTTTAAATAAAATAAGGAAATGTAAGTAAGGAAACTATGTACAATGGCCACAACATAGAATCAATTATTACATACATGGGTAGTATTAGTAGTACAAAATCACAAACAAATAAGAAGATGATCTAATAGAATAGATGATATGTGCAAAATTTCATCCTAATTAGTTAAGCCATTTTCACATGATAAGTTAGAAACATCAAAAATTTCACAATTATAAAATAAAAGTATTTTTTAAATAAATTATTATTTAAATACAATAATTTAATGAAATTAAAATTATTAATGTTTTGTATGTGGAATTAAAGTTTTTAGTGACTGTAATGCTACAGTCACTAAAAGCTTTAATTCCAGTTATGTATTTCAATTGACAAATAGGTACTTATTGGTCACATTCCTAGGCGGTAGTGCGGGCAGATTTTCAGGGTGATATTAAAATTCAGCTCTGAAACGATTGGTGTTGGTTTTTGATACCAATTTTTAACAAGAAGCAACTATTTTTAATTAAATAATTGGAATTAAAAATTTTACTACCTTAGCAAACATAATATTATTATGTAATATATATTTTTGAAATTAACTATTGTTTAAATACAATAATTTTATAATATAAATTTAATTAATAACCTCAAACTACAAATACTAAAGCTGAATTTACTTACATCATATTTATTTTTTAGGTTTAATTATTCTTTTTTAACTAAAACAGATATGAATATATAAAATAATTCAATAAAATCCAATTTGTAGATATTTACATGTAAACAAACATCTGTCAAAAAGTAACATGAAAAACGTCCCTTTAGCTCAAGCTACAATTGCTAACTTTTCTTGTTACCATTTTTGGTCACAGAACCATTGATGGTAACTTGAATTGTTAACATTTCCAAGAGCTGGAACGACTTGGGCTAACAAAAACCAGCGATCCGTGGCGGCAATGCAGAGGTTGGATCACGAACATTGTTAGTTGTATTAAAAAAAATGTGCAAGATATGTAAACGAATATGTCGTTCAATTAATGCGGCGGGAAAATTTTCGTATTATCATCACACACATCTCTTTATGATTAGACACAAAAATATGCCATTGTTTGGGTGATTATTATTTAACTAATAACTCACCTGCAAAACTGTTTGAGACATCCAATACTCCTTTTGCTCGCCAACAGCCAAGTAGTACACCGACGACGCGCTTTTGATTACCAATTTTTCCCATACGATTGAAATGGTCAACTACACTAAGAAGCACCAAAGGATGCACTACAACTTTGGTAGTTACAACTTCTTGGGCAGGCATTGTGAAAGATTAAAATAAGTAAGTAATAAAATTATTAAAAGAATTGAGGTAAGTATTAAATTCAGACAATAATTAATTAAAAGCAAAATAATTTAACTAATACATCAACCTAAAATTTTACAGTCATGATGATGACTTTTTAACTTTTTTTCCTCACAAAGTAGGCAAAAGAACTAAGAAAATATCACGGGCCAAAGAATAATATATGGAAGTGCTGCACCCCTTATAAAGTACAATCACAAATAATGGTACGGGCATTGAAAAATTTATAGTCGAATTAAAAACCCAAATATTTTTTTGTGTAAAAACGTTACCTAGGACCAGGGGCCTAATTATAAAACAGCGAAAGCGATAGCGATCTGTCAATGCGTTGATAATTTGAGTTGTCATCGCTCTTATTTCAAATCCAATAAAGGCTATGCAACTCCAATTACAATCGATCACGATAGCGTTCTGTCAAAATTACGGTTCATGATTAGGGGGCAGTATCCTTATTAACCTTCGATCATTTAACCAATAAATGTAGTATAATCAACCATTCTGTCACAATACCATGTCCAATATAATGAACATGTTTGCTTGCATAGCTAACCACCAAGTCTTACACTAGTTGGTTATGTAGTGTGTTCGGTTCGGTAGTATTTTTCATATTATGATTTCCATTCGCGTTTAAGTTCTAAATCTGATATCGAGGTATAATAAATATTTGTCGTTCTTTTTTTAATGAATGCTGCCTAACCAAACGCACTTAAGACCTCATTGTTAATTTTTTTTTTTTGCCTATTCCTAAATATCTGTAAAGATTTACATGAAATAAATGATTTTGACTTTGACTTTTAACAATCTGTGTCATTTGGTATCGTTTGGAGACGCAAGAAGGTTCTCCACTCAATAACAAAATGGTTAAAAAGCAGTGCAGCTAGGGATGGGTAAATTTCGTGAAATTTTTCAAGCATTGAAATTTTTCGGAAAAATTTCATTTGGTGTTGAAAATTTCACGTTCAGTGTGAAAAATATTTTTCTTATAAAAATGATGAATATAATAATCTAATTCTTAATAAAACAATAGTCTGATTTATTAAAAGTTAAATGTATCGAATTAATAAAAAGATATAATTTTAGATATTTCTAAAATTATACTAAAAAAATACATAATCAACAAGGAACATAATAACATAAAAAGGACTTATTCTGGTAAAAAGGTTTAAAAAAAGTATGTCATATTCTAAACTCGCGTCATCGTTTGATTACTATTACACTTAAAATTACTTAGTAGGTACTGATTTATTGTGTGTTTATTTATTTTTAATGATAAGTAAATCTCTAAATGTCCGTAATCCTAACCGCGAAATTCCAAACACAATAGAGTTAAAATGTGTTATTTATCGATGATTCTGATTTGGATACAAGAAGTATGTAAATATAGCATTGCCTAATTTCAGTCTAAATCAGAATCGTTGCAGATTACTTTACTGGGTAGAGTGACTGCGCGCACGCCTTACGGCACGTCACTTCGAATACAGACGTCCAGTCGTACACAGTCGTTTTCTCTTCCTGCCATTCTTAAGTCCGAATGCAAGTATTATGCTCCGAATGGTTCAGATGAGATATGATCTAAAGTCCTTGAACACGTTATCCACAGGCAATTCACTGATTTTCTAAACAAAAATGATTTGATGAACTCGCAGTCTAGCTTTCGGTTGTCTAATAGCATCAACACGGTTCTTGTAAATATTACTGACGACATACGATATGCTATAGATGAGAAAACAATTAACACTACTTGTTCTTTTGGACTTAGAAACGCCTTTAACTGTGTAGACCATGATATCCTCATTGCTATTCTTCGTTCACTAAATAATTCTCCTACTGCGGCACAGTGGTTCGATACCTATCTTTGCGGATACAGGTAGACGTCTTTTCGGATTGGTGCTCCTTGTCTGCAGGTGTCCCGCAGGATGGCGTATTATGTTCTTCTCGGTTTTCATAAATGCCATGGTTCAAGTAATAAACTTCAGTTCCTACCATCTGTATGCCGATGACTAGCAACTGTCGCTTGAAATGAGCGACGTAAATGCTGCGATTACTAATGTGAATAGCGATTTGGAGGCTATTCGGGTAAGTCCCCAAAATCTCGGTATTCTAGTCAACCCCTGAAGGCTCAGGTCATGATCATTTGTTCTAAACACATGCTGAGCAGATTGGATTTGGGAGCCATCTCACTAGTATTATTAAATAATTTACCACCTCTCTTTTGCCAATATGCTAAGAACCTTGCTTTACACATGTCCTTCGATCTTACCTGGAACTACCACATTGCTGATCAGTAAACACATTTTCGCCAGTATGCATTCGCTGAAGCGCTCCCAGTATCTTATTCCTTTTAAGGCAAAGCTGTCTTTGTCCTGTCAAGTATGACCATGTTTCCGAAGGAAGTAGTTTAAGTATTGTTATGCATCATTGATAATATTATCTATGATGCATTTCGTCATTGTCGCCCCCCATTTCGTAATCGCATCATTTAGCCGGCATAGTGGGAGCAATCAATATTGTTTAAAAGCAAAGTATTCATTGAATTCACGGACTTTGTAGGTCTGCTCACCACCAGGTAGATACAAAGTCACATGTCGTGCTCCAA
Organism: Monopis laevigella; assembly: GCA_947458855.1. Lineage (NCBI taxonomy): Eukaryota > Metazoa > Arthropoda > Insecta > Lepidoptera > Tineidae > Monopis > Monopis laevigella. The sequence goes on along the minus strand of OX381583.1, from coordinate 23,281,194 downwards.
CAAAAAAAAAATAGGTAAACATCTATTTCTTTTTTAGCGGAAGCAAGGTATGTCCAAAAAGCAAGACTTTTAACTTTTTTTCTATATCGCAATAAACTCCAATTATAATTTAAATACTGAATTTTCATAATATAAAACATATTTACTTAGTACAGAATAATGGAAGTAACTTTAATACATGCGTAAAATCATTAAAATTCGGTGTTTAATAGACCAAAATATTTTTCACTGGATTTGAAATTTTTCACTTATTTTTAATTTCAATGAAATGAAATTTTTCAATTGCCCATCCCTAAGTGCAGCTTAGGGATGGGTAAATTTCATGAATTTTTCAAGCATTGAAATTTTTCGGAAAAAATCATTTTGTGTTGAAAAACTTGGAATAAAGCTCCTGGAATGATATAATATAATAGTTTTCTAAAAACTCATAAACGAAAAATATTATAATTTATCGCCACATACGTATTTTATAAATAACTAGCGGCCCGTCCCGGCTTCGCACGGGGGGACTTAAGATCAGCGCACGCCACGGAAGGCCTCAGAAACGATACTTTTCCCCCGTTTTTAAAACATTTTTGGTTACTGCTCCACAACTATAGGACCTAGCGTGATATTATATAGCCTATGTTACTTCTGAATAATGCAGCTTTCTAATGGTGAAAAAATTATTGCAATCGGTCCAGCAGTTTTTGAGTTTATTCATTACAAACATACAAAAATACAAATCTTTCCTCTTTATAATATTATTAGTAATTAGTATAGATACTTAAATAAAATTTGTTTTTAAATAAATATTACTTTTTTTTTGTTGTTTTAAATGCGTTTTGTTGATATATCGGATGCATGTCTAATCGGTCCCTACTATAGATGTGAAGCTGGTTGTTATCATAGCCAGCCAGCGGGTTACCAGCTGACCACGGTGAGCTATACACCGCGGCTGTCTATGGTTGAAAACATGTCATTGTATTACATTGAATCCGTTTTATGTCCTAAGTGATTATTTTGGTTTATCTACATACTTTATATACTACTTCAGATTTAATAATTCAGGTAAGCGCTCTTTCCTATTTCTTAGTTGCGTCGATGTTATTTTGAAATACTTAACTTTTGAATTTAATGTTTTATCTAACTCGGGCTGATCACATAATACCAAAAACACAAAACTGAGGTCGTAGGTACAAATGTTAAACCGTTTTGAAACGTATAAAACCAGCAAAAAAGCCGTTTTCAATCATTTAATACAATTTATTGCGCGGCGCGGACGCGCGGTTCTGTAGGGTAGGTATTTCGCACTTGATAAGAACAAAGGCGATGATGATGAGCGTTATGAAGTTTCAATACCGCCATGCCCGTTCGAGACGGTTGACCTATTGAGTATTATTGGTACTATTGTAATAAAAGTGGCGAATAGGAGTTTCATACCTACAGATTAAATACCAATTATGTAATGTGTAAATAAGTAGGAAGACGGTGGAACTTTTTTCCAGATACATATTTCCCTTTTCCAGTCACTTTTTGCAAAATTTTCCGTAGTTTTTTTCGCCCCCACCATAATATATAATTTTTGTTTATTTTTGGAAAAAAATATATATATATATATTCGTACTGTGCTCACATTACATTTAGATGCACTGTTTCACTTTTGAATTGAATTTGGTGATTCATAATATTGAACATTTTATGTTTTACACCATGACAGAGTAGGTAAATAATTTAGTAAAAACACCTATATGTATATAACGGCTCGTATATTATAACAATTTCGACTCAGGGACTGTAAAAATTATAAGACCTTTTGGTATTGAGTCGGATAATCAAGCGGTAGTCAGCCGCGGTCTATACGTTATTATCGGAGCTTTGGATAACTACCCGATACCAACCGCGGTTTTACATCTATAGTCCCTACACCAGGCGGCGGACCGGTTTAAGCCGGTTACTTAGTATGCGTTCCAATTAATAACGCTGCTAGCTTCGCGCTTAATATCTATCCACGAATTGGATTTTAATGAATTATTTTATAAATTATATTTGTTTTAATGACAATAATACGATGAAACTTAAAAAAGATGATTTGTAAGTAAAACCAGCTTTGATATGTTTAATTTAAGGTTATTAATAAAATTAATAATTTTAATATGAAAGTGAAAGTTTAATATCAATTAATTTATATAAAAAATACTTATTGTCAAAAATAAACGTCAAAAAGTAGCCTCGATCCTAAGGACAAGGCTACACGGGCGGTTCTCCCGCCGCGGGAAACCGCTCGACAAAGCTGCCGCAGACCATCAAACTACACGGGACGCGGTTTATCGCTGCCTTTTGTTCATTTCAACATGGATCCGCCAATGATAACTGCGCTTGCAGCTCTCATATTAATAGAATTATTAAAAAATAAAGTAAAGCGCAATGTGTGGGTGGAACCAGTGTTAAGTAATCGTTTAACTTTGGGAATATTTCATTCAATGTTTAGTGCACACCGCGATAATCCTCATAAATTCTTCTCATACTACAGAATGTCTGTGAACTCATTTGATGAACTTCTATCAATTATAAGCCACGCAAGCGCACGAACGACGAGCGCCAAGGTCCCGCGCAGAATGACGGCGGGATAGCGGGAAACCTTCCGTGTAGTTTTAAGCGTCGGTTATCAGCGGCGGTTTGACGCTGCATGCGGCGGTCATATTTCTCCCGCCTGTGAGCCGCGACGGGAAACCGCGCAGTGTAGTATGCAGCATACAACTTCATATTAAATTGTGTCCAGTGCGGTTCAGAAGCGGTTTTCCGCGGCGGGAGAACAGCCCGTGTAGCCTTGGCCTAAGAGTAATAAAAACCTAGTATGGTTTAAATGAAACAGTTGATGGCGCTAGTTTTGATGTTAGCGTGTGAAGTTAGCCGCGTCAGCGCTGACAGTGGTGTTATGGCCATTCGGACCGTGGGCCTTATTCCGAGTTTTGACACGTTCACCGTCCGAATTTTGCGTACGTTTTTTCCGTTTTCGACGATCACCTTTGTATGGGATGACAGCTGTCATTTTTTAAATGGTATTACGAGTAATTGCCAATTACTAATTGGCGAAATTTCCGTCACGCACGGTCGCGCATTTATTGTTTTGTCTATGAATTTTAGTATGGATTTCTTGTAATTTTTATTACGAGTTGCATGCATTCAAACAAACGAAAAAAATGTTTTCTGCGACTGCCATAGAGTATAATTAATATCTAAAGAAAGCGGCAGCTTGTTCGTAATGATACGTAGATTTGTGGTCGTCATTTTCGATATTCTTTATTTTTGTTAAAAAGAGTGGATTTTTTTGTAATTTATTTATTAGTTAAATCTGACTATTATTATTATAGATTATTGTGGAATTGTTATGATTTTCGTTGTGTTATTTTTTGTTCCTTTTATGTTTTTTATATTTATTGTGTTTTTTAGCCTGACTATTATTATTATAAATAATTTTGTTCCTTTTGTAAATATTATAATTTGTGTGACTGTATTGTGTTTTAATAATATGATATAAAAACCTGTTTATTTTATATCATATTTTTAACTTTTATCTAATAAACTATTCTCCTTGCGGAAGAAAAAACAACAAATAATTTATAATGACATATAATTAAATACTGGAACCCTTTGTGAATAAAATTAATAATGGATTGTAGGGTAGGCAGAAAAAAACACACTCTTTTGAATTGTTATATTTTTAATTAATTATTATATTAATATTAAAGCATTGAAAGATAAATGAAAGTGTAAATTACTTTAAGCACATCCCTGCCTTTTTGTTTTTCAACATTATTTACTCCAAAACAATCAACATTATGGAAGTTGAGCCAATGTCCTTTGAAGCACACTTTTCATCTGCATCTCTCTCCTCAATTTCAAGGGCGCAATTGGCTAAGAATTTCAATACTTTTAAGGACTTTGTACGGGAAACACGGTCACTGCCCAAATCAATAGTGTCGCTATTATGGCTAAAGATTATGGGAACAGAAGCCGGCGTAAGTTTATTATATTCCAGGGTATAAAAGAAGAAGTTGGTGAAAGCACTCCCAATACTATTTGTAATGTGGTGTCCAACAGGTTACATCAGCATGGTACACCAAGTAACATAAGTTTTAGCTATCGGCTTGGAAAACAAATTGAGCCGGACAAACCCCGTCCAATTCTGGTAAAATTTCAAGGAGAGAATATCCGAGTCAGTATTTAGCAGGGCAAAAAGAGTCTTAAGGGCTCTGGTTTATCACTAGCTGACTTCATGACACCAACTCGGAGGCAGATTTTCATTGAAGGCCGACAATTATATGGTCTTAATAACTGTTGGTCCCAAGATGGCAAAGTCTACTTAAAATTGCCAAATGTTCAAAAACATTGCCTGCCTTCTGCTGCCCAACTAAGTGAATTGGCTGCCAAACATCCACCTGTTCAGCCTGAAACACAAATCAAAGGAAAATCCGTGCTGTAAAAACTTCTTAAATAAAATAATCCAAGAAATATTATTAATTATGTATATTTACCCAGGTCTATAATTTTCTGTATATTAACATCAATATCTTATTAGTAGTTTTAGTTTCATTCCCAGAAATGGTTATTACAAGTTAAATTCATATTTCCTGTTTGTAAGTGTATTTCTCTATATGTTAAGTGAATACCCAATATTTCTTTCCTACCAAATGTTTTCTTTTACAAATATTCACAATGTTTTGAATGTTTGTTTACATTTCTGTTTTTTTTTTTTTTTTTTTTCTCTTAAAATTTGTATGAGCTTTGGCAAAGGTACTGGAAAAGGCTAAGATCAATGTACAATGGGGTTTTGTGTTATCCATAAATTCCATAGTACTTATTAACATTACTATTGCCTATCTAAATATATAGTGTTTAATTATATATAGTATTTAATTTAATTACTGCCTTACTTTATTGATGTTGAGTTACGTATTGTTTTCTTTTGGTGATTTCTCTTCAATTGTGAACCAGCTAACTGGCGGTTGATGTGGCACTTCAAAATATGGCAAATTATTGCTGTTTTAATGACTTTATACATATATATATATTGTTTATATATTTATTATACTTATTTTTATATATTATACCATATTACCTATATATTATGCCTAACTCATCGTCAGAAGATGAATCTATAGAATTTTATTTGTGTAAGTCATCCACTTCTGATGAGTTTGAAGTCAGCAGAAGCGATATTCTTCTTGGTAAAGCATTACATAACACTAATTTCAACGTTTTATAAATTTTTTAACCTTTTTCATATAAATGCCCAAAGTATTCCAAGTCACTACTCTGATTTGCTAACCGTTTTAATCTCGATTATAAAATCAAAGCCCAAATTCCTGCTGCCTATTCTTATTTTAATGGGTAAAATTCTTATGTATTGAAAAATTGAGACTTTTTCCCGATTTTTCTTTAGGTGGGAATTTTTCCTACTTTTCTTAAAATTAGATTTTTTTCCCACAAAAAAATATTTTTTTTGTCAAGTGGGTTCTTTTTCCTACTTTTAAAAAAAGTAGGACTTTAAAAAAAAATCCCTTCAAAAATATTTTTTTCGTCAAGTGGGACTTTTTCCTACTTTAAAAAAAAAAAGATTTTCGTCAACTAGGACTTTTTTCCTACTTTTTAAAAAAGTGGGACTTTTTAAAAAATCCCACTAAAAAACCATTTTTCCGTCAAGTCGGACTTTTTCAGTATTGTTCGCAGTAGTTCCATTGCGTTGTTCCATGATGGATCTAGTGCGAATTTTTTTTCGCACTATTTGTTTTTTTATGCAATAGTTTCATTTCTATACAATAATGTTGCTGCGAATAATAAAACTAAGTTCGTCACTTGTAATGACGATTATGCTTTAAAACAAATATTCCGCAATGCGGAATATTTGTAAATTACCTAGGTACTAAGAAAACAACATGATAATATGAAATGCTTCTATGCCTGTTCCATTAGAGACCCCCAAGTAGTTCTTTGTCGTATAGCAATAAACCAAGAAGTTCTTCGAGCCAAGAGTTTATTGCTTTAGTATTTCTAGTAAGCATCTCGTCAATTTACAAATAACTTACTAATAAAACGACATGATAATATGAAATGCTTCTATGCCTGTTCTATCAGAGGCCCACAAGTAGTTCTTTGTCGTATTCCAATAAACCAAGAAGTTTTTAGAGCCAAGAGCTTAGACATTATCCACAGGGTTTTTTTTTTCAAATTTACGGTATATTTCTAGTAAGCATGTCGTCAAATTGTAAATTACTTGCTAAGAAAACGACATAATAAAATGCTTCTATGCCTGTTCCATCAGAGGCCCACAAGTAGTCTTTGTCGTATACAAATAAACCAAGAAGTTCTTCGAGCTCTGTTATTATAATTTCTATACAAGTAGGGCCTGTCCTGGTTTCAATGAAGCAAAACTGTATTTGTTTTTGTAATTTCTTTTTCAATAAAAAAACGCTTTGGGTAATGACCGTGTCCAGCAGCGGACTGCTACAGGCTCAAGATACAATAATTTAAAATATAACACAAAAAATTATGAAAAGCCCTAAAAATACAAAAAAAAATAGCACTTACGTTTTAGCTGCGTGCAATACATCGTGGGGTCTCACAGACCCCAGAGGCGTTCACTGAGGTTAGGGCACGATTTAGACAAAATAAATCTAATCAGTCTATTTGGCATATTCATTCATTCATATCTTTATTTCCACCATAGGTACAATACAGAACACTTGGTTATCGTCATACATAACAAAATAACTAATAAAATGAAATACAAACAAATATGAAAAATAATAACAATGATACAGCTAGTAACCAAAAAGTACATATAAAATACAAAAGCTATATAACAGAAAATCAAATGTACAAACAACAAGAAATAAAATAAAAATTTAGATGCTATTTATGTATTTCAATATAAAATTTATAGTAAAATTGCAGCTGTAAATGGGCTTTGTCGGTGAGATAAATCAAATAAAAAATAGTACAAATATGTTAGCAGCTGTATAGGGGCTTTGTCCTAAATACATCAATGTCTTTAAACACTATAAATATATATATATATTTAAAAAATAAAATGATAAATATAATAAATAATAATATAATAAATAAATAATAAAATCTTTATTTGCCAAAAAATATGGTACAGAGATGTTACATTGTTTGTTCGGTTCAAATATTTTACTGTATTTTACAGTATGCAAATGATAAATAGGTAGGTACATTTTTATATTAATATTACACTTATAGATTACAGAAACAATACATAATTATACATTTATTAAACATCATTATTTTATCACAGAAATAAATAGGTACACAATTATAAATTAATTAAACATTATTATTTTCTCAAATTCATTTACAATAACATTTTTAGGTACCCAATAATAGCTTAAAATTATTACTAAATACATTCAAACTATTTAATTACAATGTCAAAATTTAAAATAACAAAAATCAATATCAATTCATTTATATCAATTCCATTTCCATACAAATTAGACAATACTTGTTATCGAAAATCAAAAAATTCACTTATCGAGTAGAAACATTTATCGAGAAGCCATTTTTCCAGTTTAATTTTACATAATTTATCAGTCATGTCCCTAAACTCCCTCGGTATTTTGTTATAAACCTTAATACACATAATGTAAGCATTTTTACTATATAAGGAACTGTGGCAATTTGACATCATTAGTTTTGAAGGATCTCGAGGTACAAAACTTGCATTCAAATTATATACAGTAAACATGTGTATATGTTTTCTTACAAATAAAACTATTTATAATATATATAATGATGTCAAAGTTAGCAAATTTAATTTCATAAAAAGTGGCCTGCATGTTTCATAGGGCCCAACATCACAGATTGCTCTAACACATTTCTTTTGAGTTATGAAAGCTTTATTAAATTCTGTGGAGTTTCCCCATATTAGGAGACCATACCTTAACACCGAGGAAACATAACCGTGATAAGCCATTAGAGCTGCATCTTCACTTGATATTCTCCTCAGTTTCTTTAAAGCGTAGACAAACCTATTTAATTTGCTACATACTACGTCAATGTGTGATTTCCAATTACAGTGCTGATCGACATTTAATCCTAAAAATTTAATTACTTCTATTTCTTTTATAATTGTGCCACGACATTGTATTTTAATTTGGTGTTTCATTGATTTATAATTTCGGAATTGTATATAGTTTGTTTTGTCTAAGTTAACCTTTAAATTATTAAGTTCTAGCCAATTAAGTATTTAATTCACGGTATTATTTATATTTTTTTCATAGGGATCCACATCCCTAGTATTATCATTAGGTATAGTAATAGAAATGTCATCTGCAAATAATACACAATCATAGTTAGTTATTAATGGAAGGTCATTTATGTACAACAAGAATAATAGTGGGCCCAGTACGCTTCCCTGAGGGACCCCATATCTATTATGTTTATACAAAGATTTATATGGTGTACATTTCAATCCATCAGAAACCCTCATGACTTCCACACATTGCTTTCTGCCATCTAAATAAGTAGTAATCCATTTAAGGACTGGGCCTCTTAAACCATAACGTTCACATTTTTTTAATAGCAGTGTATGGTCAACAAAGTCAAACGCTTTTGACATATCAAAGAAGATCGTCATAACCTGCTTTTTTAGTCAATCTGTTCTGTCACATTACGAATAAGTGAGAACACAGCAAGCGCCGTTGATTTACCCTTTTGAAAACCATTTTGGTTTGTATGTATAACATTATGTTTGTTAAAAAAAGTTGTCATACGCTTATGAATGACCGTTTCATAGATTTTAGAAAATATTGATATTTTTGTTATGGGTCTATAATTACTCATTGCCTCTTTGTCACCTTTCTTATAAAGTGGGGTAACGATTGAGTATTTCAAAAGAGTTGGAAAAGTACCCTCAAGCAAAGAGAAATTTACAAGGTAAGTAATTACTGGCGCTATAGCCAAAACACATGATTTCAACACATTAGTAGCAACACAATCAAATCCAACTGTTTCGTATTTTTTAAAGACTTAATAGTTTTTATTATTTCTGATTCCGAGCAGACATGTAAATATAAGCTAGTACAGACTCGTGGAATTTCAGGGTCTGGATTTGTAACGGATTGGTTATAATTTGGGTTTGAATTTGTTAAATTAATATAGTAATTATTAAAGGCATGTGCGATATCTTGTGGGTCATTTATTATTACATCATTAACATTTTTTATGCTTATAATATCATTGGAATTTTTAAAATCTGATTTATGTTTAATTATATTCCATGTTGTTTTACATTTATTAGTAGAGTTATTTATAGTATTAGTATTTATATTTCTTTTAGACCAATTTATACAGGATCTTAGTATTTTATCATATCTTCTGAATAGTAATTTATTTTCTGTTGTCTTTTGTTTATAGTAAGTGTACCTTAATTTTCTTTTGGTATAAGATGCTTTTTTGATACCCTTTGTTATCCATTTGACTTTTGTAGAGTCATTTTTAACTTTAACTTTTATATTGGGAAAGCATAAATTATACAATAATATAAACATATTATGAAATACCGTGAATGCTGTATCAAAATGTTTTTCACTATATACGTCAGACCAAGACAAAAATATTAGGTATTGATTAAATTTATTTAGGTTATCCATGCCATAGTCCTTTCTTGTAACAAACCAGTGATTGATCCTAGGTTTTATATTTTTTATACAAAACTCAATAGTTTGGGCAGTGTCGTGATCAGATAGATGTAGTGTATGGACTTCCGTCGTTACATGTTTTATATTGCTCGCAATGTGGTCAATACAACTTTTATGCCTTGTTGGTTTATTAATATGTAATGTTACATTATAGTTAGATAACAACCCAATCAATCGTTTTGTGTTGTTGCTTTGTACCAATGTATTAATATTAAGATCGCCAGCTATTATAATATTTTTGTTTTTATTTATTATTTTATATAATAATGCGTCCAATCTATTAAAAAACACCGAAATATTTGAGTCTGGAGTCCTGTACACGCAAAGTATTATACACTTATAGTGTGGTAATTCGATGCCACAGCATTCAAAGTCCTTTTCAACCGAAAACTCCTGACACAAATCTATGTTCTTAGTTTCCATAAAGTGATTGATCAATATGCAAACACCACCTCGCTTTTTTTGTCTCGAAAAAATACTAGCCACTTTGAAGCCATTAACAAATATATTAGATTCATCCCCAGTTCTTACAAAAGTTTCGGAAATACATATTATATTAATTTTTATATTGTTAGTTATAAAATTATTTAACTCTAGTTCAAGCATGTCTAACTTATTGAGAAGACCAGCTATATTTTGGTGTAAAAGTATTATGTTATCGCTATATTTCGATATATCGGGAAAAAAGACTGGGAAGGTGCAGATTTTATATTAACATTAACTTGGCCTTGAAAATAAAAAGGTGCGGAGGTGTCGCGAGGACGGAATGAAACACGACTGCTTGTGTCGACACACGTTTATTAACTGTTTATACATTACCACATCACACCACCGGGGTAATACAAAAAAAATAATTAAAAAAAATGAATAACTTACATATCTAATAATAAAAATAAAAAAAATTACTGAATTACAAAAGTTCTAAAATTAATTATTTATATAAATCTTATAAAATAAAAGTAGTAGCAAATAAATTTTTAACAGTGTAAATACAAGATGATTAAAATTTACAATATTTTATAATTAAATGGTATACTATATGTTTTTATTCGTTTCATTATAAAAGAAATCATTCGAATAGTGTACTTATATTCACTACATACAGTTTAGTTCTATTTTTGTGAACGGTACTGTTCTTGCCATTCTTAGAAATGATTACATTGGGTGATTCATCGTTTACAACTAAATATGGACCATTGAACAAGGGTTCTGCTTTATCTACAGTTTCATTTTTAACAAGAATTAAGTCGCCTTTGTTATACGAAATCGGGTTACATTTTAAATCAAATTTAGCTTTTCTTTGTTCTTTACGTTGTAACAAATTATTTCTTGCGTCATTACAAGCTGTTTGTAACCTAAATTTTAATTCTAAAGCATAGTTGTCTGAATTATACAATGGTTCTACTTTACTATTACTTAAATTTGTTGGTATATTGCAAGTTTTTCCGAATACTAGTTCAAATGGAGAATATTTGGTTTCTGAATGAATGGTATTGTTATATGCAAAACTCCAGAAGGGTAACCATTCAGACCAATTATACAAGCGTTGTTCACAGTAAATTCTTAAAAAGCTACGGAGATGTTTATGTGAATTTTCTAATGCACCTATTGATTCGTGGTGAAAAGCAGTGGAATGGATTTTTTCTATATTTAATAATTTGCAAACTTCTGTCATAGTACTTGACATGAATTCGGTACCTCTATCTGTACCTATTGACATGGGTATTCCGTATCTAAGAATAAAATTGTTAACTAAAGATTTTGCTACTGTTACCGTTTCCTTATTGGGTATGGCATAAGCTTCTACATACTTACTTAATTCGCATTGAAGCGTTAATATATAATTATTATTAAAATTATCCTTATCTAAAGGTCCTACTAAATCTAAATAAATTTTCTCAAATGCTGAATTAGCAGTTGTCGTTATTGACATAGGTTCCTTGACACCTTTTTGATATTTCATTATTTGACATTTTTTACATTTTTTAACAAATTCTATGACGTCTTTTTCTAAATTAGACCAAGTATACTTTTTCTTAATATTATTGACCATACGACGGATGCCGGCATGTCCGCTCGTAGGTAACAAATGATAATCATTTATAATTACCTTTTTCTTTTCATCATTACAAATTTTTATTACCTTTGACAAAACATTTATTTGTGGTCCTTCCCATCTCTTTCATTTATTTCACAATTTATTTCTTCTATAAATGATGAGTAATAATCATCTTTAACAAAATTTATTATTTTAATATTCAACTTTTTACAAAAATCTCTAAGCAAATTAACAAATTCCACTCGGGTAAATTGCAATAAATACTTAAGGTCGAAATACATTGTTTTCATACTCGATGAAAAACATAAACAAACATACTCATAATTAATTAAATTCTTATTTTTCAATTCATTTAAATCATTCTCCTTTATTAAAATCAAGTCTACACTGTCGCTAGCTTTTCGCAACATTTCTACTACTCTGGGGTGATCAATCCTGTTGTTCATAGAAATATTTCGAGAAGTGTCGCTTACATTGCTGTCACTGATATCACTGGACTGTTTTTCTAGTCTTTCTCTTTGTGCTCTAGTCATGACTGAAACAACATTTTCAAACGTGTTCTTTAACTTGCTCGAAGTTAAGTCAATGCGTGAAAGTGCGTCTGCAATTACGTTATCTTTACCTTTTATATAACTTATTTTAAAATCGTATTCGTCTAATATTAATCTGAATTTCATAAGTCTACTTGAAGGATCTTTCATGTTATACAAGTATATTAGGGGTTTGTGATCCGTTAAAATTCTAAAAGTTCTTCCAAATAAATAAGGTCTAAAGTATTTTACACTCCAGACTATTGACAATAGTTCTTTCTCAATTGTTGGGTAATTTAGTTCGGCTTTGTTTAACGGCCTACTAGTATATGCTACTGGTCTCATGTTACTATTACAAAGAACGCTGCCTATTGCGTTCCCGGACGCATCCGTTTGTAGGGTGAATATATTTTCTTCTGAAAAATCGGGATAATCTAATATTGGTGAAGTAATTAAAGCTTTTCTTAGCATGTCGAACGCGTTTTGACATTCTTTTGTCCATTTGAATTTCATATCTTTTTTAGCTAGATTGTTTAATGGAATTGTTATTTTTGCAAATGATGGAATAAATTTCCTATAGTAGTTACAAAATGCTACAAACCTTTTTACTTCGTCGCTGTTTTTTGGAATAGGGTAGTTTAGTACTACTTTTGTTTTTTCTGGGTCTGGTAGGACACCTTTTTCTGATACTACGTGGCCTAAATATAATAATTCTTTTTTCAAGAATTCGCATTTTGATGGATTTAATTTAAGGTTAATTTGTCTAAATCTCTCTAAAACGTCAATTAAGTTTTTGTTATGTGTTTCTAAATTACGACCAAATATTATACAATCGTCACAGTAGATAAAACATTTTTCATAATTTAGTCCTGATAGTCCTATTGACATTATTCTAGTGAATGCACTTGGGCTGATTTTTAGTCCCATAGGTAATCTTTTTAAACGGTATTGTCCTGTGTTGGTAGTGAATGCTGTTATATCTCTGCTGTCTTCTTTTATTCCCAATTGGTAAAAAGATTGATTAAGATCCAATTTGGAAAAATAGATAGCCCCTGATAAGGAGTCTAAAATTTCTGTTATATTTGGTAAAGGGAATTTGTCGTCTTCGATTACGTTATTAATTTTCCTAAAGTCGATTACTAAACGCCATTTTTTTTGGTTATCGTTTGTAGATTTTTTGGGCACTAGTAATATAGGGCTTGACCATTCACTTTTACATTCTTCGATTATGTCTTCTTTAAGCATTTTTCGTATTTGTTTTTCAATTTCTGGTTTAAGTTTTTCAGGTAATCTATATGGTTTAGTATATATTGGGGTTTTATTATTTTTTACAGTTATTGATTGTTCTAAAATATTTGTTGTTGTTAGTTTGTCACCGTCTAGGTGAAATACATCTGAGTATTTGCTGCATATCTGTTGTATAAATTCTTTTTCATCGGTGTGCAAATGATTCATTTCTATTAAATCTAGTAATTGTTTTGAGCGGTTTGGATCATGCGATGTATTTTTCTCGAATTGGCAAATATTATAGTTATCTAATGGTTCTAGAGTGGGTTTAAAATTGTTTATTATTTGTGTCTTGTCGCTAGTATTTAATATTCTGATAGGTATTTTATTATTTTTCGGTGTAACTGCTGCACCGGCTAAAAATAAGTTGTCCTGAATTTCTTGTGGCAAAAGTATGTAGTCATTAGTTTGTAAATTGTTGACACAAAGAATCGTTGTAAGCTCGCATCTGGGTGGTATCGATAATGAGAAATTATGACTAATCGGTTCTTCGCTGGTGGCCTGGTGACGTAAGTCACGTTCCATTGTATTGAGTTCCAAAGTGACCTCATTTTGTTTGTACACTAAACAAAGGGTTTTGTTTTGTATATTTATGTCTTTTGCGAATAATTCCAAGAAATCTGTGCCTATAATTCCGTTTACATTTATAGGTAATTCCGAAACTATGTGGAAGTTATGTTTTATGTAAAACTTAGTATTTGGCATAATTAAATTAATATAAGAGGTTCCTAAAGTTTTTGTATTTCCTCCTAAACCATGTATTGTCGTGTATTGTCGGTATACGTTAGAATTTGGTGGAATAGAATTTGATTTTATAACGCTAAGGCTTGCGCCTGTATCAACAAGAAAATATAATTTGCAATTATTAACTAAAAATGATACTATGTACTGTGATTCACAGCATAGTATTTTATGTGTTAAAGGGACGAAAACATTCTCCGTTTTCGGTTGGATATTCGTTAAATTCATGTTGGTCATTGTCATTGGTGTTCAAAGCGTGTATATGAGGTTTTTTCCTATGTGAATTTCCTCTGTAGTTTGTATTGTTATTATATCGGTTGTTATTATTACCTCTACTGGTATAATTGTTATTTCTATTATTATTATGAAAATTGTTATTATATTTATTATTTTCTCTATAGTTGTTATTATTATTTATGTTTTGAAAGTTGTTATTATTATTATTATATCTATTATTATTTGTATTTTGAAAACTGTTATTATTATTATATCTATAATTGTTGTTATTATTATTGTTATAACGATAGTTGTTGTTGTTGTTATTATTATTATATCGATAGTTGTTGTTGTTATTATTATTATATCGATAGTTGTTGTTCTCTCTTGAATAGTTTCCTCTATTGGGAAAATTCCTCCGATTGTAAGATGACATAGTCATGGTATGAAAATTCCTGTTAAGATCTTCAATATCTTCTTCTACGGCCGTGGAAATGGCATCTCTTAAATTGCTAAAATTTCTCGCAGCAATTATTGTACTTATTCTTCTGTTCCTTAATCCGTTTATGAATTGTTTAATAGTTAATTTTTCGTTTAAAGGTTTTAAAATGTTAAACGCATTTTCGTCTGAGTTCGCCTGTGCTGATGTTAACTCAGTTAATAAGTTTTCTAGATTTTGGCCAAACTGGCTAATTGATAAGTTTTGCTGCGTTGAGTTATTCAACGTAGTCAAAATTGCGTTGGGCGATTTTTTAACTAGCAAATATTTCTTTATGTCGCTTATTAATTCATTTACTCTGTCATATTTTTGGTTTAACTTAAGTTTTGCAAAGTTGTTTAATCGTGTTTTTAATATGTAGTTAATTAATATGCTCTCATATTTAGGGTCTAGAAAAGAGAAATATAAATCTATACCGTCTATTAATTTATGAACGGTCGATTGTTTGTTGTCTAGTTCTGGTATTATAGATGACGCTGTTTTTATGTCAAATTTGTCCATTTTGATGTTTTTATTTTCTACTTCCAAATTAATTGATTCACAATATGTTGTAATTTTTTGGAAAGTTAATTTTATTTGATCGCATATACTTTCAAAAGTTATGTCTATATCGTCTTCTTTTATATTCTTACACAATAATTGAAATTCCTTATATAAATTTAAAGCATAATTATATTTATTAGTCCATAAGTTTTTTTTTCTAATCTTTTACTACCTAATTTTCTTAGTTCGACTCTTACGTCTTCCAATTTAGTATGTATTTCCTTAACTGTATTCATTAATTATTTAACATGTTACTCGACATGATATACCATGATGGGTATCAAAATAGGATCACAAACCCTGTAACGTCTACTAGTTACATTAATTATAGAAAAGATAAAATTACATTAATAATTTTTCATGTCACTCGACATTTTATATTCTACTTAAGGAATATCTATTTAAAAAAAAAAAATGTTACATTAATAATAATAGTACATTAAGTATGTTAATAAAATAAAAATAAAAAATACACAAAACACCTGAAATAAAAACACTGCACAAAACACTTTTAGAACATGTTAATCCTTTTTGATTCACTCACTGATACTCGATCTAGGAAGTCATCTCCACTCGCTTCATCAGGAAAGGGGCGTTAGATATCTGCTGGCTGCTGTAGCCTCGTCGCTATCGATTCTCTAGTGTGTTCTCGAATTTGGCTTCTTATTTATGACAGGGTTAACTTCAAACATTTTAATTTAATACTGTTAATTTTTTTTGCACTACATTTTATTAATCTTCTTCTTATTAAAAAAATAATAATTATAACGTTAAAAATTAAACTAAAAAAAACTTAAATTTAGTCGTTAATAAAAAAAAATATAATAACTCTAGTCGCGGACTGCTCGGGCGGCCGGCCGGAGCCGCGGCGCGTGCCGCCGCGCTCTGCGCGTGCGTCACGTAAGTCTCACGCCATGATACTGACGCGGACTGGCAGGGTCGCCATGCGGAGGTGTCGCGAGGACGGAATGAAACACGACTGCTTGTGTCGACACACGTTTATTAACTGTTTATACATTACCACATCACAAAGGTATAGTGCCTTTTCTAAATGTACCGGTAACCTTATTCTCTTTCAGATATGCATTTGTTTCTAACTGTGATATTTTAATCTTGTGAAACAAGTATGGAATTGTACCAATTTTATGTTTGTTCACTTTGTTATTATTTTCTTTTAAATATTTAAAATTATTTTCACATTTCATATGTACATTATTGGAAATTATATTGCAGTCTTTTGTTGCAGTTTAAATATTTATTATTATAATCTTGTGAGCCAATAAAAAAATTTATCCTTTTACACATATAGGTTAACAATGAAACATTTAATGAGTTATTATTATAGCTTAAATCTAAGAATGTACAGTTGTCAATATTATTACATAACAATTTGAGTGATTCATTCAATTTACGTTCGTTTAAATATTTACAATTATTTACACTTAATAAGATGATAGGAATTTTTTGTAGATGTTTGAGAGCAGCTGAGAGCTCATGTTGTAAAACCATTGGATTTTCGTCGTTCTCGCCTACACACAATATAAGTCGGTCTTTCTCTGTAAGATTTAATTTGTAACATATTTTTACAATGTCATGTATTTTTGCAAATGGTTTATTATAACCATTTACATTATAGTTTTCATATTTTGTGTTACGTCTTAGTAGTGTTAATTTTGATGCTAGGTCCACACATTGCTGACTACCTATAATGACAAGTTTCCGCTTGTATTCGGTCATCTGATTCATTTTTAATTCACCTTTGATGGTTTTAATTTTAATACAACTATTAGATTGTTTATCAGAATCATTTAGTTTTACAATGTTGGTCCTGTAGTTATCCTTTGATGTATTACCAATGTTTGGCGAATTCATTAGGCTTTTATTAAAATGTAGTTTTCTATTAGTAGATTTAGTTCGTTTTTCTGATATTGGAGTGACTAATGAGTCAATATTGATTAATTTTATATTGATTAATTTTATCCCTTTGTTGCAAGATTTGTTCATATAAAGATTCATTTTCAAGTAAGATTTTCTCTATCTCTGAGTGTGCACTCTCCAATTGGGATTTAAGATTTTTTATTTGTAATTGAAGCTCTTCCTGTTCATCATTATAGTGAGTCGACAAGTCAGGTAGGCTTCTCGGCCTGTCTAAAGAACAATTGGATAATAGTGATTCACTTGAGGAACTCCTTAAAAATTGATTTTGTTTTCTCATTGTAACGTTATTTATATTCATTATGGTGAATAAACAAAGAGAGAAAAGTAAATAATAGTTTTCTAAAATGTCAAAATTTTACGATAGATGGCGCCTTTATTAAATTGTATTATAATAGTTAAATCTACTTCACAACAGATGGCGTGACGTATAGATAATACGGCCAGGCGACAACATTCATTCACTGCACACACATTGTCTAATGAGGATTGTTTTTGTAATGTCAAAATTTTACGACAGATGGCACTTTTCTTAAATTGTAATATATATTTTTTTGATTTCTGAGAGAGCCACTTGACAACAGATGGCGAGGTAGTACTTTATTTCTAATCTGTGTAAGCTATTCGACAATACATGCCTTAGCACTCTCTGGCGGCAACAGCGCAGCGACGTTAGTAACACATTTGTAATGTCAAAATTAGTGTAAGAGGGCGCTTTTCATTAAATCGTAATCTAGCTTGTATATAATAAATAACTAAGCGACCGTTAATGGCCTCTGTCAGAAATATTTTATAAAGATATAATTAATAATGGGTCAGTATAATAAAACGTAATGTCACAACACAACTTAGGGGTAATTAAATATCAACACAAAACAAGTAATACAAATAATAGACCAAAGTCAAATGCTATGTGAAGTCTTTTATATCATATAGTTTAAGGTCCCGGAGCCAATTCTGACATTATCTTTTAAATACTTTTGAATTTAGTTTCTTCTAATCATCGTCTATTTTATTATAAAATTTTACACTATTTATAATGTAACTTTTATACTTTGTATTTAATCTACATTTAGTAGTTGAGAACGAGTGCTTATCAGAGTTCAATGGAGTATTATGAATATTTTTATTTGCATATATAATATTATTTAATACATACATAGATGGTAATGTTAAAATGGCAATGTCGCACTCGAGATTATCTGGAGGTACAAATTAATAGCACTAAAATTAAAAGAGATATCCATAAAATATTGTACGCGGAAGGTTAAAACTCAAAATCACTTTACCGCGATACATCGAAAAGGTTTCTTGTTTTACCAAAACTAACTTTTTTAACTACTTCTCAGAACTAACTAAGATGAAACAACAACAAAAAATATATAAACTTTACTATTAAGTGATATAAATCACCAAATTTACAAATTAATTATTACTTATTACCAATAAACTTAATCTAATATACTAAATTAAATTCCTCCATTATCAAACTTTAACTTAATATTATTTTCTCTTTAAAAACACATTAAATTATAAAGTACTTCATATGACATTATACTAAGTACTAATGCTTTGAATTTAATTTTCAAGGTTTGAATAGTCTGTGCAATGAAATAAAAATATATTAAAAAATCTTTACGCAAAAACTGTTTTGTCTATGGTGCTTGCGACAACGCGAACGCACGAAGTTTAGTGACTCGTAATACGAATCGATGTCATCGCAACTCACGAAAAAATTGTAACGCGCGAACTTGTCGTGTTTAACGTTTGCAAACTCGGAATAAGGCCCCGTGAGGTTGTTTTGTAAAGGGATGTAACAAAACAATAATAAATCGATATAAAAATCCAAGTATCGAAAATTATTTTTATAAAATATAGATTTAAAACTTAAAAGATTGCATTACTTAAAAAGATTGATTTAATTTAGGCCAAAATTCAAGAGTATATTGTTTATAAAAAATCCATTTACGTTGTTAAGCGAAAAAAAACGCTAATTAATTGCGTCATCGTACAACCAAACTCACACACAACAAGCTTTTTTTCACTTGCTTTTGGCGGGGGGGAGGGGGGGACCCGATAACAAGCTTTTGTAACCATTTTTCATGATGAGTTAGCGCGTGAAGCTAGCAGCATTATTAAATGGAACGCAAAGATCATAAACTAGTGCCACCAACTGTTTTATTTAAACTATACTAGTTTTTTTAGCATCGTCAGTCCCTGCGTTCCGTGAGCTAACGCGGGCAGTTTCTCGTGCTGACTTCAAAAACCAGCGCGACCGCCCGTTTCAACACAGCCATGTCATTTTTTTTAGCGATGCTAAAATGCAGCTCGGGAACGATCGGTGTTGATTTTTTGACAAGAAGCACTATTTTGAATTAAATAATTGAAATTAAAAATATAACTACCTTATCATTATATAATAAATCAATATTTTTTAATTAACTATTATTTAAATTCAATAATTTTATAATATCACAATATTAATTTAATTAACAACCTCAAACTAAACATACCAAAGCTGAATTTAGTTACACGATATTTATTTTTTAGGTTTAATCGAACTTTTAAAACTAAAATAGATATGAATATATAAAATAATTAATTAAATTCCAATGAGGAGTTTTCTTTTAGACGGTTCCCAAATATTTCACTAGATGGCAGCAGGAGAGATATCCACAAAAACTGTCAAAAAAGGCTGTTTCTATACTTAGGTAATCTATATTTTCATATAGACTACTCAAACATAGACTTTAAATTCTCTTTGACTTAAAACTATATTTTGGTATTGCAAGACGTGTTATATTTTTTACCATATTTTGTCACTTTTGTATGTATCTACTTACTCTATATTTTTGCACTCTATAATCTTTAGTAGATACCCTTTCAAGAAAAACTTCGTAAAAATACCAAGATACATTAGAAATCTAAATTTAATTACTTAAATGATGATATTTAAAAGAAAAATATTACTTAAGTTGGTGGCGTAAGGCAAAGTGCGCAGGATATTAGTGTATATATTAAACAAAGTTAAGTAAATTTTATAAATTATTCGTATAAAGGTATTTATTTTCCTATTTACCCTAAATTATGGGTGTATTTTATATGTTACCACTATCTAATTTGACAGTTTTTGTAGATAGCGACTAAACGCCATCTGTTGCGTTAAATAATAACTACTGGAAAACTCCTCATTTGTAGATAGATATTCACATGTAAACAAACATCTGTTAAAAAGTAGCCGTGCTAACTTTTCGTGTTAAAATTTCTGGTCGCGGAACGATTGATGGTAACTTGAATTGCTAACATTTCCGCGCGGTGAAACGACCTTGGCTAAAAAAACCAGCGATCCGTGGCAGCGATGCTAAGCACGGAACGTGATGAGTATGAGCTTCTGAAACGACAGAGGCTACTTTTTGACGTTAATTTTTGACAAGGAATATTTTTTATATTAAATAATTGAAATTAAGCTTTTACTACGTATATATATATATATAATGTGGAGTCTCTGATCTCACAAGAATATCAATGTAACACCTATAATAATTACTTTGTATTAAATACTTGTATATCACCAGGGGGTTAATTACGGATGTGTCTTCACGATAGCAATTACTATCGTGAGTGCGATTTTACTTGTCAAACGCTGAATCCGAATCATGAATGCTCCCATAATTATGAATGCGATAAGAACGAACTAAACTCCAAAATTTCTCATACATTAGGCAAAAATCGGTATCATGAAACGGTTTTGGCAGGTCAACAACTTGATGGGGTCGGACGCGGTCCGAATCACGCCAAACTTGCGTTCATTTTGTCCCGTCTCATTTAACTAGACGAAAACGAACGAGACAAAACATAATGAAAGCGCGTAAAGTAAATCGGACCGCGGGAATATTTTCTTGTAATTTTAGGTTATTTTGTCGATTCTTTGAGGGTAGCCCGAAGACTGTAGACGCGTGTATATATTATATTTTTCAAATTTAATTTTATTGAATATTATTGTGCAAAAGTGTACTAATTTTGTAGAATAATCATTCGTATAGTAATATTAAGTGTGAGAAGTGTAGCATTTACGCAGTGATCTCAGTGTTTGTGTTATCTCAAATAATCCCACAATCTTCAGTAAAGTGGCGGTACCCATTTTACTGTCGATTTCTTTTTCCTCCTTCACTTGATATTGGCAAGACTATACCGTATGCTTTCATACGGTCATGTCGCCATTCCTTTTTCTACCCTAGTCCTTTCCCGGTTCCTTTCTATCCTATTATCCCACTTTTACTTTGTAAATCTTTATAAATCTACCCGCAACCACCGCACTTGATATTGGCAAAATTACGCCTATATGGCGTAGAGGCCACGAATAAAAGAAGAAGAAGAAGAAGAAGAAGGTTATTTTGTCGAAATAGGTTTTAACTTTTTTGAAAATTTTATGTTTTTTGTTCTATAGGATCTGTGATTGTTAATTATTTTTCATTTAAGTGATTAGTAAAGTAATTTAGACAACTAAAAATAATATTTTTGTAAATGGTTATAAAATTCATGACTATCTAATCATCGGCTTTCTAAAGAATGTTATGCACTGTGTTCGGAATAAATATGAAATTAATGCAATAATAAGTACTACTAATAGTAGCGGCCGAGAACTTTTGCGTTGTGGCCCAGGAGCGCCATAAAATGTTCAAAATAGAGGCAAGATGGGTATCTACCCTACTATACTATCTTAGATCAAACGGATGTAATGTTTCTTCAATATGAAAAGTTAGATCACAGTCTTGGGGTGATGTTGGATAAGTTTCTGAAAAGTAGCTGAAGGACCATGGGTCGTTTTGTATGGAAAGGAGCTAAGGTAGACTTTACTTTAGGTGTATTTTTACCTTTTGGTGTACTTTACTTTATAACAATTTTTTTTTTCAGATTTAAGTATACATTTTATATATTTGAATGCAGTTTAATCATTCGGTGGTGCATGCATGTCATGTTTGAAGCAAAGTCCCATAAAAGCATAGGTACTTAAAACAAATAGTAGGAGAAATATATTAACTTAAATATTATATGTCTGAGTTTATTAATTCTTTTGTTTTAGGTACTTGTTTGTGCTCAGTGTTCATGGCAGTTTGGTGCAGTCAAAACATTTAAGAATATTACTATATTGTAGCACTGAGTTTGGAACAATAATAAGAATTAAAATATTTCTTGAAGTCATGTCTGCGGATTATTTTGGCACATATGGTGCTACTCATAGTCTAGTTAAAGCCAGGAAGATAAATATTACCTATGAATATTACATTATATCATCATCATCTGCCTTTCATGCGTCCACTGCTGGACATAGGCCTCCCCCAAGGACAACATTATATTATATAGTCAATGATAAAGCATTCCTATAGCTGAGAAAATGGTTCATAACATGTAGCTCTAAATACACACATATATACCATTGTGCCTATATCCCTGTTAAGGGGTAAGCAGAGAGTAATGTACACCACTTCACACTGTCTTTACATACTTCCCTAGCTTCCACCACATCCATGCACCAACTCATAAAGGCGCGTCTGTGTTTTAGACTTCTTATTTGTCCCTTTTTAATGACTTCCCGAATTTGATCTGTAAATACGAGTCTTAGTCGGCCACTTAATCCACTATCATTCTGTATTTTTACTTTATATATTTGTTTTGTCTTTCGTTCATCATCCATATGCTCAACGTGGCCGAACCACCTTAACATACCTCTTTAAATCTTCGACACTACATCATCATCTCTTCCACTTATTTTTATCTGTACACTATTTTTAGCTCTAAATAAGCTGATAACTATGGCTGGCCAAAGACAATTGAGCATAGGTTCATTTTATTAATTGCTTGTATATTCATCAAGATGTCAATTAATATAATAAGTGTCTTTGTTTTTCTTTTATGTTTTATTCTGTAATAGGGTGCAAGTGCATCCCAAGTTTAAATCTGATACTACAAGGAATAGCAAAAACTACATAAGAGTCATAACAGCATTTTATTGACATTCTATAATACCTTACTATTATATACTAATAATTATACTATATATTTTCTTGCTCATTCTCTGTTATTTATGTAACTGTGAAGTTACATATACAAGACTGTGAGTTGAAAGCCTTATTGTATTATGGTACTTCATAAAAAAAAGGGAATTTCATGTTTGTTGAGGATTTTTGTCTTAATAATTTTTATTGATAATTTCAGGTTGTTTATTTAATACACTGGATATAGTGTGCACATTTAAATCCCAGCCCTATATATGTATATACCATTATAATAGCACATTCTTTGGGAGAGCAACACTTGTGTGTGAATCATTAAAGGGTATGAAAAAGAAAAAAAAAATCTATATATAGCATCAATGGTGAAATAATAGTAAATATAAAATTTAATAATAGGAATAGTTTTGCACCCTAGGCATATTTCACTCTCTCAAAGGTTAGGTTAGAAAATGCCTAAGGCATTATTAATTTCGCCTAAGTACAATTTTGTGCAATAAAGATTTTTTAATAAAATTAAATAGTGTTATTTTTTTGATCCCGCCTAGGAAATTTTAATTCTCATATGTCATTAGATTTGACCCTATGGTTTCGAATTTTGTCTTATAACCCGCTTGAAAAATTCACTCCATACATATTTTAAATTCATGAATAGGGATAACTAATACAATTTTCTTTGTTAACAGTTTTGGTCCTTTCTGTTATGCCAGCTAAATTATTTAGCTTTGAAACGGGGTTTAGATAAAAGTTGAATTTTCATTAGTATTAATATTCGTGAATAATTGCTTATTTATCATTAAGTCCACCGCGAGTTTCGTAACCACACGCTGAGACTAGAATACTACTGCAGTTTTATGGCAAATTCATAAAAGCTATTGAGTCCTTGAATACTTTAATTAAAATAGGTTTAGCATCTTACGCACATTCATTTTGTTGCAAAAAAATTACAAAACCAATCTATAACTAAAGTGTTTTATTTTTCTGTGATGTTTGTATCTAACTGATGGTAGGCAGACCTACAAAGGCCATGAATGTGCTCGATTAATACATTGTTAACAATATTCATCGCTCCCACTATGCCGGGGGGCTAATTAGCGATGTGCCCTCACGATAGTAATTGCTATGCTCTAGAGGTGAGCGTTACGTAACGTAGATAGTTACAATAAAGTCGATATTTCTTAAATAACTAAAAACGGTTATTATATTTGTAATAACTATTTAATTAAAAAAACGTAATTAAGAAAAAAAGACATAATATTGATTTTTGAGGTCGTAAGCCGTTTGTACTATTATTTGAGTACAAACACGATAGGCTTACAACCGACGGTTGACGAGATAAATTGAAAAAACATTTTCGACCTTAATGACATTTATCGAGTACCTTTTTTTTATTTCATTCGACCTATTAGATGGCATACCATCGAATTCTATCAAAAAAATGCAATTGTCAATAAGGTTGAAAATCCTTTAACAAAGCTGAAATTACTTTCATTGGCTAGATATCATCGATACCTATCGTTTAAGTACAAACAATTTGGGTCTAGGGCCAGGGGTTAATAAGTTATAATAAAAAAACGTTTTGACATGACATTTCGACGGATTACACCAATACCATAACTATGAGTCCAAAAACAAAATATAAGCCATGTGGATATAAGAGTTATTATCAAAACAAAAATTTAATACTTTTATTTAAAAAAAACAAATTAAAAACTAAAACAAGATAATTTTTAAATACAACTACAAAACACCTAGAAAGAATGCGTCACGGAACGTAGCGCAACCAATCACCGCAATAGCGTGAACATCATTAACCACCTCGTCGGAGTGCAACGACGATATTTTAAAAACCGATACAAGAAAAAGAAACTAAAACGAGGATAGCAACAATAACTCAAAAAAAACACAACGTCAAAAAACCTTAGAACGAATGTGCACCAATCATGAAAAAACTACTATAACAAAAATCACTAAATATCACAATCACGTGAAGTAACAATAACCACCGCGTTACAAGAGTTTCCATCGTTACAAGTTACAAGCGTTTCAACAGTGATATCCATATAGATAGGTACATTTGTTTCGTCCGTTTCAATCACAAGTTGTGGAATGTCGGCGAGCAGCGACATAGCGCAAAGCGGTGATATAATGAACTAAGTAAACCAATTTATAACAACTACTACAGAGAGATGGCGCTAATAAATTAAGTAATGCAGAATATAAGTAGTTTGTGGTCAATAAAACTTTATTTGTCTTTTGTATGTTAAAGTTAAAAATTGATTAAAATAAAAACACATAAAAAACATAATAAAAATATGAAATTAAAAAAATGAAGTGCAGAAGCGGGGATGGAACTGGTGTTCTGTGGTTGTTAAGTTATTTAGATAGAAAAGAATCATGTCGCCATTAAAAAATTAAAATAGATAGAAAATTTTAAATAAAGAAAATTTGTTAGATAAGTCACAGAAGAAATAATTGTACAATGTAGATAAGTTTTCTGACTGCTATTCTAGTGAATAAGTTTTTATATTAAAAAAATATTGGTACACGGGCTAAGTAAAAAAAATATTTAAAACAATTATTTATTTGAGAGTAAAGTAGGTACATAAATTTAAAATTATTTTCGAGGCACTACGCTTGTTTTTTATTTTATTTATTAATTTTTTTTTTTGCTTATAATTAGATTTTTTAATAATAACTATAAATAGTTACATAACGGGTGATTAATAAAAAGAAACGTAGCCGTTACGTTACAATGAAATCACGTAACGACCCACCACTACTATGGTCAACTTGTACACGATTGTAATTTCCACGGAATAAATAATACAAGTGGAAATGGTATACAACACCAAATGTATCAGAACCGATGTCGCCAAAATCATATATCTATAAGTGTTGAATCTATAACTGTATCGTCCTGATTGGTTACAAAAATACACAGTAATTTTAAACACTATACACTATGAAATAAGATTAAAATTAATATATCAAAAAATCATGACATCTAGTTTCTAGTAGAAATAAACTGTCTAAACACTCTGCTAAAAAGGTTCTGCTATTAGACCACAGGTGGCGTGATTTAATCAATATTCGATTAATTGTTTTATGTAGTCGGCATAAGGCCTAATATAGTTTATAATGCCAAAGTCTGTTTGACTATTCTAGAACTTTCTATGCACAAATATAATAATTCAAGGGCGGGACATAATAAAATATTGAAAATATTGATATCGATTTTTTTTTTTAATTTAATGTGTGTAGTAAATTAAATATTTTTATATGATAGTAAAAATATTTTAGGTGGAAGTAAGGCCTGGGCGGTGGAAACGGGACCGATCGGTCGGATCGGTCTCGTTTCCACCGCCCAAATCCAAAATCATGACTAGTCCCTTGACAATTTTTGCATCTGTATGATGCAAAAACTGTCAAGGGACTAGTCATGATTCGATTTTAGTCTGTGGGTTTACCGGTTTTTGAGATTACTAATCGTTGTAGTAATCTCAAACACCGGTTATTGCCGAGGTAGTAGTTTCATTACACAGGGTGTGGTTACAAAGCGAGCGGCTGATTTTATAAAAAGTGACAAGGTTTTTAAAATACTCGTAAAGAAAATTCGTTTTCGTCGTCGCTTATTTCGTAACCGCATCATTTAGCCGGCATAGTGGAAGCCCATTCATAGACTATGGGGGTATGCTTACCACCAGGTAAATACAGTCACATGACGTCTTATAATCTATTACTTAGTCTTCCTCATTCATGGAGTCTGTAGACCTGCTTAATAAAAGGCAGGTAGAGTCAGTCACATGACACGCTACCCACCTGTTCGTAAGCAGGTCAACAGGTTCCATAAATGGGGACGATTGATATTATAAGAGCAGGTCATGTGACTCTGTGCCTACTTGTTGGTAAGCAGATCAACTGAGTCCATGAATGGAGACGACTGATATTATGAGAGCAGATTATGGACTCTGCGTCTGGTGGTAAGCAGACCTACAAAGTCCGTGAATAGGTGGATCAAAACATTAAAACATTATTGTTTCATAACATTAATCGCTCCCATTATGCCGGTTAATTGATGCGGTTACAAAACAAATAAATTTACAATTACGATTTAAATAAAACTGTGAAAATGCACAATTATATTTCATATTATGTGACATTTTTTTTATTCTCTTAGCAAATATTAAAAAATATAACGAATAGACGTTATTTTTAATTACCGTTTATTGTTTATTAGATATAAGATTAAATTATACTGGGTGATATTTTTACCAATATTTATAGGCATTCAAATTGTGTTACTTACAATAAAAAAAGTAGGTATTTAAAAAAGAAAAAATGAAAGTAAAGTTGTCATAACATTATATTAAATATTTTTCACGTTTCAATTATTTTTTCCCGCTGCGTCAATCCACTTTTCTTTAATGATAGGATCAATAGGAAATCTTTAAAAAAATTTCGCTGAAAAA
This sequence comes from Monopis laevigella, assembly GCA_947458855.1. Lineage (NCBI taxonomy): Eukaryota > Metazoa > Arthropoda > Insecta > Lepidoptera > Tineidae > Monopis > Monopis laevigella. The sequence goes on along the minus strand of OX381583.1, from coordinate 23,253,197 downwards.
AATATTATTTGATTAAATAAAAAGTCGATATCCTCATTTAAGTATATACGACATTTTTGTTTTAAATTGAGATGATTATCGCAATACCTTAATTATTGCGATGAAACAAGAAAATAATCTCAAATACAAAATAATATAACCATAAAAAAATATATCGATTTTTTAAATAAATATACTTTTCCCAGCTCTAATTTAGTAGCGAGTAATTGTATAAGAATGAATGTGTCATTATTTACATTTATAGAAACCAACTCGACCTTAGACGCAATGAAATAAAGTCCATTATAATATGTATAGCTCTCAAATAGAAATGCATTACGATTTTATATTAAATTAATTAGTAAATGAACTTACCGATGATAAGATACACCACCATTTGAAACATGTTTATATCGACTATCGTTTATACACTGCAATACAACATAATAAGACATATTTACGAAGTTTTATGCAATTTTATTATCCAGAAAATGGATAACATCAGTGTGGCATAGAGGACACAACTAACCGCAAAAAAAATGGTATTTGAGTATTTGCGGAACAGCGCAAACGGCTGGAACAGGAGCCACGCCCACATCACACTTCCACTTGTTTTATTTATTCCGTGGTAATTTCTATGGCCATCAAAATCGGTATTAAGGATCATTATTATCATCGATGGTGAGCGTATGGTGAACTAAAGAACGAAAACAATTGCGTTTGGGATTTTCCAATTTATAGCAACAAATAGCACTAATAAAATATAATTTTAAACACTAAACCGCTTCTATTTTTTAATAATTAGGTCATAAATTAGTTATTTTAATATTATAAACATTTAGCATACTGCAAATTTCATTAATATTATTATAAAGAATGTTCCTGATTAAAAATATTTTGCATTATAGAAACGCATCACGAATCGTTTGTTGCACAGATTATTAATTAATCTGTGTGATTCAGATATGTAAACAAAAAAGTAGTTGTATTTTAATTTTAATTAATCATTAACAAATAGTGATATAGCTGTTTGTTACGTAAAAAGAAATAAACATAAGTATAAATTAATAAGTAAATTGGGTTTATCAAGCCAAAGACGGAGGCGATGCAAGTAAAAAGTACATTAACTTTTAGAATGGTATTCTATTAATAAATTAATTATTAATAACACATCTCCATGATAGTGCTCATTAAAATGAATATTATAGAATTTCCAAAGAGTGTGTGACGCTATAGGAACACGTATAAAATAAATACGGTTTTCTAGGTTGGGACTTGTAACCTAAGTTTAGGTTATATGTGGCCTTGTGGAGTAGTAACATCCCAATGCCTTGTGGTTATATGTATTGTTAAATACAGCACTAAGTATTTATCCCTAACATAGTGTTAAGTAATTTATTTGTGGGGTCTGAAAGTGGTTTACTATTAAAAGCAGGCTGTTACTAACTTAGTATATATTTTTTCAGGTTGCCATAAGGCCAATTGTATTGACTCACCTCAATGGTCTGGACTATGGCCATGGAAGAGAATAGATTGGCAGTAAAGCATGAAACAAAGTAAAACAATAAAAATAAGTGAGATGTTTCCATCCCGGGATGTTTGGAAGTGTAATTCAAAATTACAGAGGCATTTCACACCAACTTGTAGTGACTTTCCATAATAAAGTATTAGACGCCAAGCATTAAAGAAGCCAGTGTAATTTTTATTTTGTCTCATTTACAGCTTATTTTACAACATTTATTTGGGCAGTAATTACTTTTATACAAAAGATTTTGAATATTAAGGAGCACACCAACAGACACCTTCTCATACAAACATAGTATAGTTTACATTCAATAATAGGAAAACTTTTTCCTTAAGGAGTTTTGTTCCTCATTCATTTTTCATCCTCGTGCATTTTTTAGGTGTTGCCTCTGAATACCATCTGCTAAATGAGGATGGGTTAATCCCTCTGCTGGGTAACTTGCTGAGGCTGTTTAAGGACTCTCAGGAGCCAAAACAATACCCGTGATGGTATTTATTATTATATCGCCTTCAGGGGTTTTCTTACCAAACCCCATTCCACCTCAAAAGTTAATTATAAAGAGCTAACCTATTAAAATCAAAATAAGCATTGCCCCTATCAAACTTTACCAAATGAGGTAATCAAACGCCTTTGAAAGTGTAACTTAATGAAGGGGAAACCCCTTCATGTTTTTAAGGGTTTTAAACGATACTGATATTATTGAATAATATAATAAGAGTCATTTTAGCTTAAATATATTTCTTTGTCAGTGAAATGTTCAATGTTAATCAACTGCAATAACCATCAACTTATTTTTTTTCTCCCTCTCTCTTCAAAAAGAATTGCACCATAGTTTGCTGGCTATTGAGTAAGTCTTACAGGCTAATCTGTTAAACATAGGGGTTTCCTTTTTCATTGAATTGGGTAAGCAAGTTCATGGGGTAATTCGTCATAAGAGGTACATATATATCATATAGCCTATGTTTAAAGACTTAAGCCGGGGAACAGGATAACAGATAAGCCCATGCCCACAACTATGTCTATGGAGGTGAATTTTAACATACACAATTACCCAACTTTGCTATATAGAACCCTGATTTCTAATTGGTGTATTTTAAAACCCTAGAGACTTAAATCACCAATGCCCTGTATATCTAAGGTCCCTGTAGGTATATCAATACATACATGCCTTATTTAACCCCCCGCGCTAATAGCTACTCACCAATAAAAAGCATAAAAATGATGTACCTATTGTAAGCTTTTTTTAGTAGTATTAAGTGATTAGTGCACAAGCAGAGAGAAATTCTAAAAATGTTAGATTAATGTCCTATAGCCTTTTTAAAGCCTACTCCATTTTTTTTAAAGTAAGTTTGTAGTTTTTTTCACTACACTAAATACTATTATAAAAAGAAAAAAAAATGTTTGTAATAAATAAAATCAAAAACTACCAATTTTTAAGAATCATTCACTACTAGAAAGCTACATTATCAGGGAGTAACTGGACAACATTTTATTTTAGCTAGTTTATATATAGATATACAATAGATAACTTGTATACATACATATCATCACAGGTGCCATACGGCGCCCGAGGCCGCCTAGACGGCCCCACGGTACCCAGCAGAGGGGTTTTAAACCCACCTCGTCGTAGCCGATGGTATGAGTCTCCACCAAACAAGTGGCTAGCTCGTCGCGATGTTTTGAATAGACTCAACAACCCATCTATAAACAGTTTCACAAGTTGGTATAGTGAAACCGGGACCGAAAGCTTAACGTGCTCTCCGAGGCACGAGGCTATAGTGGTGTTGTCAAACAAATGTACATATTTTTTTTAATTAAAAACTCATTGGTTCACACCGGGATTCGAACCAGAGACCTAAGTGTTTTTAAGCCCAAGGTCTAACCAACTCGGCCACCACGTATATACTATACGTATAATTTGTATATAGAAAGAATAATTTTGATAGTTCTTCATACAAGTTAACTGTCGAACTTGTCTGTGTGAACTTGTATCTGTTGATACTAATGATATACACAATATTTAAATCAAAACTAAACTTTGTATTGTATAGGAGGGTTGTGTTTCAGTATCCATTCGGGCATTCTTGAACTAATGAAACAAAATATTACTACATAAAAGATATTTCTTTAACTACCTACCTATTTTAAAATAGAATTTTAACTAAAACTTATTTTTTACGGTGATTTTAGCAACTTTATTGAATCTCAAATAAAAAACTTGGTATGTGGCATGCCACTATCCATCTCATTAAAACAAATACCATAAAATGAGGTTTGCCAACCCTTTAGGATTCCTTGCGTTTTCGAGAAAAGAAGAACTTTTTATGGATTTGTCTGTAAATTGCTTGGAATAGAAGTAAACCTTATGGTCTTGTCGTTTCTGGTGATTAATATCCAAATTGTTGGTATCCAAACTTGGTATCCACTTAGTTTAACATTAGGTGTATTCAGCGTTACCTACATTTTTTGGTATATAAACAAATAATTGGACAAAGATTTTAGTAGTTACAACCATGGTACTGACTGCCTGTAAATATACATATAACAAGAGATATTTTCAGGCGTTTTTTTTTACCTTTTAAATAATGCAAATAATGTTGTTTGACGACATTAGTGACACGTTAGGATACAAAAATGGGCCCTCAGTCAGAAGCTATTGTACAAAAAGTTTGTATATTTTATTCTTATGAATAACGCCCACAAAAAATATAACGGCAATAGCAATCACTTATAGAAGTTTTTAAGAAATACCTAACACCGGTATTCATAAAATCTTATTGTCCGACCGGATTCGTTTGAATGTTTATTAAACGCAATTAACTTAGCCGAGGTACATTTAATTACATATATCAACACAATAAGGCATGATAATGCCAAGCAAGAAATAATGAAATAAAACAAAATAATAATCAATGCACAGGACCAAACAATTTTAGGTAAGCAACCAATCTAGGCCAACTGGCGGTTTCCTGTATCTCTATGATCGGTTTCCTTCCATCTTACATTTACTTCATATTTAATAACTTAAGACCCTGCGCTCAAAATATTTTTTTGTTATCGCCCCGCCCTATAGACGGAGCTTCCCCGCAGGCATCACTGTTTTGCCGCTGTCGCAGGCAAGAAATTTCTATTTGGCGCGATTTTACGAACACAAAATGAATGTGAGTCGTATTTAATATTTTTATTTTATCTATCATAATTAATATTTTTAAGTTTAATTATATAAATATTAAATTTGATAGATAAAATAGTTTTAAAATAATCTATTAACTAAAACAATGGCGGCATGAACTTTATTTTTTAAAATCGACGTGGGACTCGTTATATAGTTTTTTGGGTGTGCCGAGCACGAATTTGAGGTCCATTTTAAAATCCAAGATGGCGGCCTCAACTTTATTTTTAAAAATCGACATGGGACTCGTTATTTATGTTTTTGGGTATGTCGAGCACGAATTTGAGGTCCATTTTAAAATCCAAGATGGCGGCCTCAACTTTATTTTTTTAAATCGACATGGGATACGTTATATATATTTTTGGGTGTGCCGAGCACGAATTTGAGGTCTATTTTAAAATCCAAGATGGCGACCTCAAGTTTATTTCTAAAATTCGACATGGGACTCGTTATATAGGTTTTTGGGTGTGCCGAGCACGGATTTGAGGTCCATTTTAGAATCCAAGATAGCGGACTCAACTTTATTTTTTTAGACCGACATGGGACTCGTTATATATATTTTTGGGTGTGCCGAGCACGAATTTGAGGTTTATGTTAAAATCCAAAATGGCGACCTCAAGTTTATTTCTAAAATTCGACATGGGACTCGTTATATAGGTTTTTGGGTGTGCCGAGCACGGATTTGAGGTCCATTTTAAAATCCAAGATGGCGATCTCAAGTTAATTTCTAAAATTCGACATGGGACTCGTTATATAGGTTTTTGGGCGTACCGAGCACGAATTTGAGGTCCATTTTAGAATCCAAGATAGCGGACTCAACTTTATTTTTTTAGACCGACATGGGACTCGTTATATATATTTTTGGGTGTGCCGAGCACGAATTTGAGGTTTATTTTAAAATCCAAAATGGCGACCTCAAGTTTATTTCTAAAATTCGACATGGGACTCGTTATATAGGTTTTTGGGTGTGCCGAGCACGGATTTGAGGTCCATTTGGGCCGAGCACATAGGACTGGGAGCCGAGCACATAGGACTCGTTATATAGGGTTTTGGGTGAGCCAAGCACGAATTTGAGGTCCATTTTAAAATCCAAGATGGCGATCTCAAGTTTGTTTCTAAAATTCGACATGGGACTCGTTATATAGGTTTTTGGGTGTACCGAGCACGGATTTGAGGTCCATTTTAAAATCCAAGATAGCGGCCTCAACTTTATTTTTTAAAATCGACATGAGATAGATAAAATAGTTTTAAAATACAGAATCTATTAACTAAAACTGATATAATGTGAAGCATCAACCAGTGGCTAAAACATCGAACGCAATAGTGATCTGTCGTTGGTAATTTGAATTGTAGCAATTCATATTACCAACGCCATGACAAATCGCTATCGCGATAAAAAGCAATGGCAGATTTGACTTTATTAAAAAAAATCCAAGATGGCGGCCTCAACTTTATTTTTAAAAATCGACATGGGACTCGTTATATAAATTTTTGGGTGTGTCGAGCACGAATTTGAGGTCCATTTGGACCGAGCACATAGGACTGGGAGCCGCGCACATAGGACTCGTTATATAGGGTTTAGGGTGAGCCGAGCACGAATTTGAGGTTCATTTAAAAATCCAAGATTTTGGCCTCAACTTTATTTTTGAAATTCGACATAGGACTTGTTGACCAAAAACATAGATAACGAGTCCAATGTCGATTTAAAAAAATAAGTTAAGGCCGCCATCTTGGATTTTATAATGGACCTCAAATTCGTGCTCGGCACACCCAAAAACATATAACGAGTCCCATGTCGATTTTTAAAAATAAAGTTGAGGCCGCCATCTTGAATTTTAAAATGGACCTCAAATTCGTGCTTGGCACACCCAAAAATATATATAACGAGTCCCATGTCGATTTTTAAAAATAAAGTTGAGGCCGCCATCTTGAATTTTAAAATGGACCTCAAATTCGTGCTTGGCACACCCAAAAATATATATAACGAGTCCCATGTCGATTTTTTAAAATAAAGTTGAAGCCGCAATCTTGGATTTTAAAATGGACCTCAAATTCATGCTCGGCACACCCAAAAACATATATAACGAGTCCCATGTCGATTTTTAAAAATAAAGTTGAGGCCGCCATCTTGGATTTTAAAATGGACCTCAAATTCGTGCTCGGCACACCCAAAAACATATATAACGAGTCCCATGTCGATTTTTAAAAATAAAGTTGAGGCCGCCATCTTGGATTTTAAAATGGACCTCAAATTCGTGCTTGGCACACCCAAAAATATATATAACGAGTCCCATGTCGATTTTTTTAAATAAAGTTGAAGCCGCCATCTTGGATTTTAAAATGGACCTCAAATTCGTGCTCTGCACACCCAAAAACCTATGCAACGAGTCCCATGTCGATTTTTAAAAATAAAGTTGAGGCCGCCATCTTGGATTTTAAAATGGACCTCAAATTCGTGCTCGGCACACCCAAAAATATACAGGGTGAATTTGAAAGGATGTACTTTGGGCTAATATGAGGTTCTGCTGATCAAATCGAACAACTTCTCCCATGGAACCATGTGTCGCAAATGAAAAAAAAAATTGATTTCCCCATACGAATTGGTCATTTTAATATTACTAGTTTGTATGGAGAAGGCAATTTTTTTTTTCATTTGCGGCACATGGTTCCATGGGAGAAGTTGTTCGTATTGATCAGTAGAACCTCATATTAGCCCAAAGTACATCCTTTCAAAGTCACCCTGTATATAACGGGTACAATGTCGATTTTTAAAAATAAAGTTGAGGCCGCCATCTTGGATTTTAAAATGGACCTCAAATTCGTGCTCGGCACACCCAAAAACATATATAACGAGTCCCATGTCGATTTTTAAAAATAAAGTTGAGGCCGCCATCTTGGATTTTAAAATGGACCTCAAATTCGTGCTCGGCACACCCAAAAACATATATAACGAGTCCCATGTCGATTTTTAAAAATAAAGTTGAGGCCGCCATCTTGGATTTTAAAATGGACCTCAAATTCGTGCTTGGCACACCCAAAAATATATATAACGAGTCCCATGTCGATTTTTTTAAATAAAGTTGAAGCCGCCATCTTGGATTTTAAAATGGACCTCAAATTCGTGCTCTGCACACCCAAAAACCTATGCAACGAGTCCCATGTCGATTTTTAAAAATAAAGTTGAGGCCGCCATCTTGGATTTTAAAATGGACCTCAAATTCGTGCTCGGCACACCCAAAAATATACAGGGTGAATTTGAAAGGATGTACTTTGGGCTAATATGAGGTTCTGCTGATCAAATCGAACAACTTCTCCCATGGAACCATGTGTCGCAAATGAAAAAAAAAATTGATTTCCCCATACGAATTGGTCATTTTAATATTACTAGTTTGTATGGAGAAGGCAATTTTTTTTTTCATTTGCGGCACATGGTTCCATGGGAGAAGTTGTTCGTATTGATCAGTAGAACCTCATATTAGCCCAAAGTACATCCTTTCAAAGTCACCCTGTATATAACGGGTACAATGTCGATTTTTAAAAATAAGTTAAGGCCGCCATCTTGGATTTTATAATGGACCTCAAATTCGTGCTCGGCACACCCAAAAACATATAACGAGTCCCATGTCGATTTTTAAAAATAAAGTTGAGGCCGCCATCTTGAATTTTAAAATGGACCTCAAATTCGTGCTTGGCACACCCAAAAATATATATAACGAGTCCCATGTCGATTTTTAAAAATAAAGTTGAGGCCGCCATCTTGAATTTTAAAATGGACCTCAAATTCGTGCTTGGCACACCCAAAAATATATATAACGAGTCCCATGTCGATTTTTTAAAATAAAGTTGAAGCCGCAATCTTGGATTTTAAAATGGACCTCAAATTCATGCTCGGCACACCCAAAAACATATATAACGAGTCCCATGTCGATTTTTAAAAATAAAGTTGAGGCCGCCATCTTGGATTTTAAAATGGACCTCAAATTCGTGCTCGGCACACCCAAAAACATATATAACGAGTCCCATGTCGATTTTTAAAAATAAAGTTGAGGCCGCCATCTTGGATTTTAAAATGGACCTCAAATTCGTGCTTGGCACACCCAAAAATATATATAACGAGTCCCATGTCGATTTTTTTAAATAAAGTTGAAGCCGCCATCTTGGATTTTAAAATGGACCTCAAATTCGTGCTCTGCACACCCAAAAACCTATGCAACGAGTCCCATGTCGATTTTTAAAAATAAAGTTGAGGCCGCCATCTTGGATTTTAAAATGGACCTCAAATTCGTGCTCGGCACACCCAAAAATATACAGGGTGAATTTGAAAGGATGTACTTTGGGCTAATATGAGGTTCTGCTGATCAAATCGAACAACTTCTCCCATGGAACCATGTGTCGCAAATGAAAAAAAAAATTGATTTCCCCATACGAATTGGTCATTTTAATATTACTAGTTTGTATGGAGAAGGCAATTTTTTTTTTCATTTGCGGCACATGGTTCCATGGGAGAAGTTGTTCGTATTGATCAGTAGAACCTCATATTAGCCCAAAGTACATCCTTTCAAAGTCACCCTGTATATAACGGGTACAATGTCGATTTTTAAAAATAAAGTTGAGGCCGCCATCTTGGATTTTAAAATGGACCTCAAATTCGTGCTCGGCACACCCAAAAACATATATAACGAGTCCCATGTCGATTTTTAAAAATAAAGTTGAGGCCGCCATCTTGGATTTTAAAATGGACCTCAAATTCGTGCTCGGCACACCCAAAAACATATATAACGAGTCCCATGTCGATTTTTAAAAATAAAGTTGAGGCCGCCATCTTGGATTTTAAAATGGACCTCAAATTCGTGCTTGGCACACCCAAAAATATATATAACGAGTCCCATGTCGATTTTTTTAAATAAAGTTGAAGCCGCCATCTTGGATTTTAAAATGGACCTCAAATTCGTGCTCTGCACACCCAAAAACCTATGCAACGAGTCCCATGTCGATTTTTAAAAATAAAGTTGAGGCCGCCATCTTGGATTTTAAAATGGACCTCAAATTCGTGCTCGGCACACCCAAAAATATACAGGGTGAATTTGAAAGGATGTACTTTGGGCTAATATGAGGTTCTGCTGATCAAATCGAACAACTTCTCCCATGGAACCATGTGTCGCAAATGAAAAAAAAAATTGATTTCCCCATACGAATTGGTCATTTTAATATTACTAGTTTGTATGGAGAAGGCAATTTTTTTTTTCATTTGCGGCACATGGTTCCATGGGAGAAGTTGTTCGTATTGATCAGTAGAACCTCATATTAGCCCAAAGTACATCCTTTCAAAGTCACCCTGTATATAACGGGTACAATGTCGATTTTTAAAAATAAAGTTGAGGCCGCCATCTTGGATTTTAAAATGGACCTCAAATTCGTGCTCGGCACACCCAAAAACATATATAACGAGTACCATGTCGATTTTTAAAAATAAAATTTAGGTCGCCATCTTGGATTTTAAAATGAACCTCAAATTCGTGCTCGGCTCACCCAAAAACCTATATAAAGAGCCCCATGTCGAATTTTAAAAAAAAGTTGAGGCCGCCATATTGGATTTTTAAATGGACCTCAAATTCGTGCTCTGCACACCCAAAAACCTATATAACGAGTCCCATGTCGATTTTTAAAAATAAAGTTGAGGCCGCCATCTTGGATTTTAAAATGGACCTCAAATTCGTGCTCGGCACACCCAAAAATATATATAACGAGTACAATGTCGATTTTTAAAAATAAAGTTGAGGCCGCCATCTTGGATTTTAAAATTGACCTCAAATTCGTGCTCGGCACACCCAAAAACATATATAACGAGTACCATGTCGATTTTTAAAAATAAAATTTAGGTCGCCATCTTGGATTTTAAAATGAACCTCAAATTCGTGCTTGGCTCACACAAAAACCTATATAAAGTGTCCTATGTCGAAAAAAAAAAAGTAACATTCATACTTGATGATCATTGACTACTGTCTTTGCGACCGGAACCAAAAAACATTTAATAATAATATGTAGGACAATTTACACATATTTCTCTGGTCACAAACTAAGTTACTATGTGTATCAGAATCAACAATATTATACATATTATATATAAACACCCAGACCATGACAAACTGTACTAATATTTTTTTGTCATGGGTGGGAATCGAACCACGACCTTTGGATATTACACAAAAGTCGCAACCAGTCTACGGAGGCGGTCAAAAATTATTCCTATAAAAAACGTCAATCGACTGTCTCGGGTACCCCTATATGTGGCTTCTCTATGTTGTCAAAAAAATAAATAAAAAAGTTATAGGTAACCGATAAAAAAAATCGATGTTGTTTCGCGATGACTCTGGTTTTCCTTGTTCCAGATTCGAAAACTCAAATTTATTCCTAAAACTAAAAAATAATAATATTATTTTGATTAAAAGTATTTTTTCTATAATTCAAGGACTTGTAAGGTTTATACATGGTCAAATTAATTACGTAAATCTTTAGTAGCCCCGGCAGCACGAGAGATACACGTCCGTACGCATCGGCACACTAGGCGGGACTGGTCAACGGGGTCATATAATTACTTATTATAGCTCTTGGATCTGCTCCGCAAGATTGAAAATCGCGCAAACAATTTTCAATCAATAAAAATGTCGTAAGTCACAAAACTAATTTTGTCTATAACATACTTAATAATTTATTTAGGTAAAATTTCGTTTAGTAGTGGATTATAAACTGTATTTTCTTGTGAGGTGTATTTATTTTAGACTTAAAACTCAACCCGTTTAGAAGAAAAATGTCTTTATACATTAAAAAGGCATCATTTTAAAATAGAAAAAGTATCGAAAAAATGTTTTCCAATTAGGTTTTTGGTTAAGACATGGAGAGAGGAAGGTCTGAAAAAACTTAAGTTGTTTTAATAAATAGATGTGTGCTTGCCTCTGCAGATATAAGCAAATATGACTAAAATTTATAGTGCCTCCTCTTAATTTATGTAAATATGAATGTATATACATATGTATGAATTAATTTATAGTTATGTGACTGTGTATGAATGAATGTACGTATGTGACTGGTGTACCTATAGATTGAATTAGTGTTAAATGGTATGACTTAGTTTTGCTAAAAAAAACACATTTTAAAATTACACTGATTACTCATACAGGGTAACTGTGAAAGGTTGTACTTTGGGCTAATTGAGGTTCTGCTGATCAAATCGAACAACGCCTTCCATGAACCATGTGTCGCAAGTGAAAAAAAAATGTATGGGGAATCCAACATTTTTTTGCATTGACTGTGGGTTCACCGATTTTCCTGAGAGTATTGCATTGATTTCTTGTCGAAGTGGTGGTCTCCTTTTATGCTCGGTCACTGCTGCTGTGAGCAAGGCCAAGGCCGCCCGCTCGATGGTCCGGTCTCAAGTCTAAATTACCACTCGGTGTCGGTCTACAAGACTTTCTTTCGTCACAAATTCAGTTATGCGGCCCCAACTTCTGTCGGCCACAAACAAAGCCCGGCTCCAGCGCCAGCAGAACATCTCTCTGCGTATGGGGACTGCCATTAAACTTACTTAAAACCTTCTATTTTGTAATTATTACATAGTTAATAGTTATTACAAAAGCTTGTGAAAAGGCTCGCTCTAGAGCGAAGTAAGTTAACTAGAAGTTAATCCTGGATCAGCCCCTGTTTAGCCGGCATAGTGGGAGCGATGAATATTGTTAACAATGTATTAATCGAGCACATTCATAACCTTTGTAGATCTGCCTACCAGCAGTTAGATACAAAGTCAAAGAAAAAATAAAACACTTCAGTTATACATAGGTTTTGTAATTTTTTTTGCAACAAAATGAATGTGCGTAAGATGCAAAACCTATTTTAATTAAAGTATTTTTCATGGACTCAATAGCTTTTATGAATTTGCCATAAAACTGCAGTAGTATTCTAGCCTCAGCGTGTGGTTACGAAACTCGCGGTGGACTTAATGATAAATAAGCAATATTCAAAAATATTTATGCAAATTCAACTTTATTTAAACCCCGTTTCAAAGCAAGATAATTTTGTTAGCATAATAGAAACGACCAAAACTGTTAACAAAGAACATTGTATTGGTCATCCCTATTCATGGATTTAAAATATGTATGGAGTGAATTTTTCAAGCGGGTATATATGACCAAATCTGAAACCATATAGGGTCAAATCTAATGGCATATAAGAATTAAAATTACTTAGCCGGGATAAAAAAAATAACACCATTTAATTTTATTGAAAATTCTTTATTGCACAAAATTGTACTTTGGAGAGCTTAATGCCTTAGGCATTTTCTAACCTAACCTTTGAGAGAGTGAAATATGCTTGGGGTGCAGTATTATTTCACCATTGATGATATATATAGTTTTTTTTTTCTTTTTCATACCCTTTAATGATTTACACACAAATTTTGTTCTCCCAAAGAATGTGCTATTATTATGGTATATACATATATAGGGGTGGGATCTGAATGTGCATACTATATCAAGTGTATTAAATAAACAACCAGAAACTGTAAATAAAAATTATTAGGACAAAAATCCTTAACAAAACATGAATTCCCTTTTTTTTATGAAGTACTATAATACAATAAGGCTGTCAACTCACAGTCTTGCATATGTAACTTCACAGTTACAAAAATACCTACAAATCACTTATTGAAAAGGAATATAGAACAAATAGTGGGAATGAGCAAGAAAATAATAGTAAGGTATTAATTATAGAATGTGAATAAAATGCTTATATGACTCTTATGTATTTTTTCCTATTCCTTGTAGTATCAGATTTAAACTTGATGCACTTGAAAACATCACCATAATATATTACAGAATAAATAATAAAACGAAAAACAAAGTCAGTATTATATTAATTGACATCTTTATGAATATACAAGCAATTAATAAAATTAACCTATGCTCAATTGTATTTGGCCAGCCATAGTTTTCAGCTTATTTAGAGCTAAAAATAGTGTAGGTCCTACTAAGAAAAAGAAGTGGAACAGATGATGATGTAGTGTCGAAGATTTAAAGAAGTATGTTAAGGTGGTTCGGCAACATTGAGAGTATGGATGATGAACGAAAGACAAAACAAATATATAAAGTAAAAATACAGAATGATAGTGGATTAAGTAGCAGACCAAGGCACGTCTTTACAGATCAAATTCGAGAAGTCTTAAAAAAGGACAAACAAGAAGTCTAAAACACAGACGTGCCTCTATGAATTGGTGCATTGATGTGGAGGAAGCTAGGGAAGTATGTAAAGACAGTGTGAAGTGGCGAAACATTACTCTCGGCTTACCCTTAACAGGGATATAGGGGTGATGGTATGTATGTATATATTTAGAGCTACATGTTATGAACCATTTTCTCAGCTATAGCAATCTTCATCATTGACTATATAATGTAATGTATATAATGTTGTGGCGATCCTTGGGGGAGGTTATTCATAGTTAATATTTATCTTCCTGGCTTTAACTAGACTATAGAATAGCACCATGTGTGCCAAAATAATCCGCAGACATGACTTCAAGAAATATTTCAATTCTTTTTATTGTTCCAAACTCAGTGCTACAATGTAGTAATATTCTTGAATGTTTTGTCCTGCACCAAACTGCCATGAACACGGAGCACAAACATGTACCTAAAACAAAATAATTCATAAACTCAGACATATAATATTTAAGTTATATAAAATGTTTAATTAAATCTGAAAAATTGATTTCATATAAAGTAAAGTACACTTATGGTCTACCTTAGCTCCTTTCCATACAAAATGACCCATGGTCCTTTAGCTGCTTTTCAGAAACTTACCCAACATCACCCCAAGACTGTGATCTAACTTTTCATATTGAAGATACATCACATCCGTTTGATCTAAGGATAGTAGGGTAGATACCCTTCTTGCCTCTATTTTGAACATATAGTGCATAACATTCTTTAGAAAGCCGATGATTAGATAGTCATGAATTTTATAACCATTTACAAAAATATTATTTTTAGTTGTCTAAATTACTTTACTAATCACTTAAATGAAAAATAATTAACAATCACAGATCCTATAGAACAAAAAACATAAAATTTTCAAAAAAGTTAAAACCTATTTCGACAAAATAACCTAAAATTACAAGAAAATATTCCCGCGGTCCGATTTACTTTACGCGCTTTCATTATGTTTTGTCTCGTTCGTTTTCGTCTAGTTAAATGAGACGGGACACAATGAACGCAAGTTGCGTGATTCGGACCGCGTCCGACACCATCAAGTTGACTCTTGGGTTATTAACATCATTTGACAGTTTCCATGTCGAAACTCTATCATTTGACCTGCCAAAACCGTTTCATGATACCGATTTTTGCCCAATGTATGAGGAATTTTGGAGTTTAGTTCGTTCTTATCGCGTTCATAAATAAGGGAGCATTCATAATTCGGATTCAGCGTTTGACAAGTAAAATCGCATTCACGGTAGTAATTGCTATCGTCAGGGCACATCGCTAATTAGCCCCCAGGGGCGGATCCAGGATTAACTCCTAGTTAATTAAACTTAACTATGTAATAATTACAAAATTTTAAGTAAGTTTTGGGGGCATGGCAGTCCCCATACGCAGAGAGATGTTCTGCTGGCGCTGGAGCCGGGCTTTGTTCATAGCCGACAGAAGTTGGTGCCACGCTGGGGCCGCATAACTGAATTTGGGACGAATGAAAGTCTTGTAGACCGACACCGAGTGGTAATTTAGATTTGAGACCGGGCGGAGCATCGAGCGGGCGGCCTTAGCCTTGCTCACAGCAGCAGTGACCGAGCATGAAAGGAGAACGCCACTTCGACAAGAAATCAATGCAATACTCTCAGGAAAATCGGTGAACCCACAGACAATGAAAAAAAATTTTGGATTCCCCATACAAATTGGTCATTTGATTTTTTTCATTTGCGACACATGGTTCCATGGGAGGGGTTGTTCGATTTGATCAGCAGAACCTCAATTGGCCCAAAGTACATCCTTTCACAGTCACCCTGTATAATGTGTATGTCTATTGAAATATAGTAATCAGTGTAATTTTAAAATGTGTTTTTTTTAGCAAAACTAAGTCATACCATTTATCAATCTATAGGTACGCCAGTCACATACGTACATTCATTCATACATACACACTCACATAACCATACATTCATTCATACATATATACATTCATATTTACATAAATTAAGTTATATTATTAAATATTAAGTAAATGTAAGAGGGAAGGAAACCGATCACCGAGATACAGGACAACGCCAGTTGGCCTAGTTTGGTTGCTAACCTAAAATTGTTTGGTCCTGTGCATTGATACCGGTAGGTGTTAAATATTTCTTAAAAACATAATTTAATAAAATTTATTTGTGTAATACTGTTTCACATCGAGTTTTAAATCGTGTCACATGTCATCATTCCGCTAAACCATACTATTGCCCAATGAATGACTTCTATAAGCTATTGCTATTGCCGTTATATTTTTTTGTGAGCGTTATTCATAAGAATAAAATATATAAACTTTTTCTACAATAGCTTCTGACTGAGGGCCCATTTTTGTATCCTAATGGGTCACTAATATTATATAAAA
Organism: Monopis laevigella; assembly: GCA_947458855.1. Classification (NCBI taxonomy): domain Eukaryota; kingdom Metazoa; phylum Arthropoda; class Insecta; order Lepidoptera; family Tineidae; genus Monopis; species Monopis laevigella. The sequence goes on along the minus strand of OX381583.1, from coordinate 23,236,890 downwards.
ATAAAAAAAAACGCCTGAAAAAATTATGTGATATCTCTTGTTATATTTACAGGCAGTCAGTACCATGGTAAGCTATTATTTTAACTTAATATTATCTTTCAAAGAAAATTCTAGAAAACAAAGAAGTAAGTATCATATTTTATTATTATTAACTTAAATTAATGGCCTCTACGCGTGAGCGTAATTTTGCCAGTGTCGAGTGGGTAGATTTAAAAAAAACTTTTTAATTTTCAGTAAAAGAGGGATAATAGGATGGAAAGGTATTGGGAAAGGAGTAGGACTAGGGTGGTGAAAGGAATGGCGACATGACCGTATGCAAACATACGGTATAGTCCTGCCAATGTCGAGTGAAGAAGAAGGAAAAATCTACAGTAAAATGGGTACCGTACCGCCATTTTACTGAAGATTGTGGGATTATTTGAGATAACACAAACACCGAGATCACTGCGTAAATGCTACACTTCTCACACTTAATATTACTATACGAATGCTTATTCTACAAAATTAGTACACTTTTGCACAATAATATTCAATAAAATTAAATTTGAAAAATATAATATAAACACGCGTCTACAGTGTTCGGGCTACCCTCAAAGAATCATCATATTTTATATTCTTTTGTCAAAAGTCCATACAAAAAGTTGGCCTTATATAGAGGCCTACTACCCTATTATCACATACCGAAAAAAATTATACACCTAATGGTAAACTAAGTAGATACCGAGTTTGGAACCAATAATTTGGATATTAATCTCCAGAAACGTGAAGACCTACTTCTATTCCAAGCAATTTACAGACAAATCTATAAAAGGTTCTGCTTTTCTTGAAAACGCAAGGAATCCTAAAGGGTTGGCAAACCTCATTTTATGGTATTTGTTTTAATGAGATGGATAGTGGCATGCCACATACCAAGTTTTTTATTTGAGGTTTTCAAGGAAGTTGCTAAAATCACCGTAAAAATTAAGTTTTCAGTTAGAATTCAATTTTAAAATAGATGTAGTTAAAAAAATATCTTTTGTGTAAATGTGGTAATATTTTGTTTCATTAGTTCAAGAATCCCCGAATAGATACTGAAACACAACCCTTCTATACATTACATAGTTTAGTTTTAAGTATTGTGTATATCATTAGTATCATGACACGTATATCAACAGATAAAGTTTTTCGACAGTTAACTTGTATGAAAAACTGTCAAATTTATTATTTCTCCATACAAGTTATCTATTGAAAAAAAATGTCTGACGATTGAAAAATCGGCCCTTATACATATAAATAAACTAGATAAACGGTGTCCAGTTTCTCCCTGATAATATAGCTTCCTAGTAGTGAAATATTCTTAAAAATTGGTCCAGTAGTTTTTGAGTTTATTTATTACAAACAAAAATACAAATCTTAACTTTTTATAATATTAGTGAAGATAGTGAAATAGATAAGGAAAAAGTTTTCCTATTATTGGATGTAAACTATACTATGTTTGTATGGGAAGATTTCTGTTGGTAAATCTTTTTTATAAAAGTAATTACTTCCCATTTTGTAAAATAAGCTGTAAATGAGACAAAATAAAAATGACACTGGCTTTAATGCTTGGCATCTAATACTTTATTATGCGAAGTCACAACAAGTCGGAGTGAAATGCCTCTGTAATTTTGCATTCCACCTCCAAACATCCCGGTTTCACTTATTGTTATTGTTTTACTTTGTCTCATGCTTTACTACCAATCTATTCTCTTCCATGGCCACAGTCCAGACCATTGAGGTGGGTCAGTACAATTCAATGGCAATCTGAAAAAATATATAGTTACTAAGTTAGTAACAGCCTGCTTTTAATGTTAAACCACTTTCAGACCCCACAAATAAATTACTTAACACTATCTGAGGGATAAATAGTTAGTGCTGTATTTAACAATATATATAACCACAAGGTATTGGGATGTTACTACTCCACAAGGCCACATATAACCTAAACTTAGGTTACAAGTCCCACCAACCTAGAAAACCGTATTTATTTTATACAACGTGTTCCTATAGCGTCACATACTCTTTGGAAATTCTATAATATTCATTTTAAAGAGCACTATCATGGAGATGTGTTATTAATAATGAATTAATTAATAGAATACCATTCTAAAAGTTAATGTACTTTTTACTTGCATCGCCGCCGTCTTTGGCTTGATAAACCCAATTTACTTATTAATTTATACTTATATTTATTTCTTTTTACGCAACAAACAGCTATATCACTATTTGTTAATGATTAATTAAAATAAAATTAAAATACAACTACTTTTTTGTTTACATATCTGAATCACACAGATTAATTAATAATCTGTGCAATCAAACGATTCGTGATGCGTTTCTATAGTGCAAAATATTTTTAATCAGGAACATTCTTTATAATAATATTAATGAAATTTGCAGTATGCTAAATGTTTATAATATTAAAATAACTAATTTACGACCTAATTATTAAAAAATAGAAGCGGTTTATTGTTTAAAATTATATTTTATTAGTGCTATTTGTTGCTATAAATTGGAAAATCCAAAACGCAGTTATTTTCGTTCTTTAGTTTACCATAAGCTCACCATCGATGATAATAATGATCCATAATACCGATTTTGATGGCGAAAAAAATTACAATCGTGAAGTTGACCATAGCAATTACTATCGTGAGGGCAGATCGCTAATTAGCCCCCAGAGCGCCGGAGTCGTGTAGTCTATAGAGATGTGACAATCGCGAATGATTCAATCATTTTGATATGGTATTTACAAATGACCGAGATAAACAATCACAATCTTAAAAAAGATTCGGTACTTTTGATTGATATTTGTCAATGATATCTTTCAATCATATCTTTATCAATCGATCATATCTTTATATCGTTCAATTATATCTTTATCAATCGATCATATCTTTATATGGTTCAATCAAATCTTTAAATCGTTCAATTATATCTTTATCAATCGATCACATCTTTATAACGTTCAATTATATCTTCATTAATTGATCATATTATCATATTATATCTTTACAGACAGCGCTTTATATCATTTATAAGTAAAACTACGTTTTCGTGTTTTCGTGTTGACGACCTTTTTTTTCAATTATATCTTTATCAATCGATCACATATTTATAACGTTCAATTATATCTTCATTAATTGATCATATTATCATATTATATCTTTACAGACAGCGCTTTATATCATTTATAAGTAAAACTTTTTTTTTTTGCTCACTTAATCATTTCCTTATACCAAAGTTTTTGCTCAACAATAAATTCCGTATACCATTTGCTCTTATTTATTGGATCGTTTTTGATTGAATCCTGGGAATCCAATCGTTTCCGCGAGTGAACGAATTGGATTTCAATCCTTAAGAAAAGGTGATTGTCACATGTCTAGTAGTCTAGCGGCCATTACCACAGACTAACTAGATGGTGGATCTTACATAAGTCACCATAGATTACTAATATATATCGAGACGTAGTATGATCGAATACATAAACACCACATCATTTCCTTTTTTTTATATTTCAAAATAAAAATTAAACTAGTTATAAATCTGAAATCATACCTTGAACATAACAGCTTAGATGAATATAATTATAATAGTATATCACTCACATTAATTAATCAGGCCATTTCAGTCTTCTTCTGTCTCATCACATATCTTCCATTCTCCTTCTATCTTTTTTAGATGAATAATATTTCTTCGAAATTCCTTACCTGTGTCGTCATTCTTTACATTTATTTCATTTCCTTTTGTTGCTACCACAGTATGTGGAGTTGAATCAAAATTTGGTGTTAATTTATTTTCTTTAATCATATTTTTAACGTAAACTTTTTCCCCTATCTCTAATTCCTTTTCTTTTGCCCTTCGTTTCCTATCTTCCCTTATTTTTCCTTCATCTTTCTTTTGTTATCCCTGTCGCTTACTTCTAAATCCCTTGTATAATCTAAATCTCGAATACATGGTATTTTATCCCTAAAAATCCGTCCAAAAAATAATTCCGATGGACTTTTCCCAGTGGTGCCATGAGGGGTGCTATTATACATCATTAAATATTCTAAAAGATCTTGTCTCCAGTCAGTTTTTTGAATTTGGCTTATTTTTAATCTTTTAAGAATATCTCTATTTTGTCTTTCAACTTCTCCATTCTGCTGGGGCCAGTATGGTATAGTGTAGTAAATTTTTATATCTAACTCTAAACCAAAATTTTTAAAATCTTCACTGACAAATTGCCTCCCATTATCCGCTGTTATACTAACTGGAATCCCAAGCCTGGAGAAAATTTCTTTAAGTAAGTTTATTGTATCCTTAGCTGTTATTGTTTTTTAAATTTTAATTTCTTTGTATCTACTGTAATAATCGATAATAACAAAAAGGTAGTGACCACTGGGAAGAGGACCTAAAAAATCAATAGCAACATCTATCCAAGCTTGTAACGGTAGTTCTCTCCGTTTCATGGGTATAGGAGGATTTGGGCCCGTGACTAAAGTACAACTTCTGCAACTTTTGACTTTACTTTCAGCGTCTTTATAAATTTTAGGCCACCACACTTTTGATCTTAGTCTTGATTTCATGGCCACGATTCCAGGGTGTCCTTCATGGGCGGCGTCTAGAACTTTGCGTCTTAATGAAAGAGGTATAATAATTTTATTACCTCTTAATAAAAGTTCTTCATGTACCCAAAGTTCCGGTTCAAATATTTTGTACGTATTGACTTTTGCGTCCCAGTTATTATTTAAAAGGCCTTTCTTTACCAATTGCAATTCTGGGTCTTCTGTGGATGCTGTTGTTAGATCATTTAAAGGAACTGCAATAGGCCGTGCATAGTTGTCAATTTGATTAATGTGATATTCATCATCAAAAGAGTTATTAGAATTATTGGTAACATAATCGAGAAAATGGATCAGCTAAATTATTTTCCCTGACTTGTAAACAATTTTGTAATTATAACCTTGCAATCGTAACACCTATCTCTCAATTCTTGCACATGGTTTTGATCTGGGACCAAATATTACCTCTAAAGGTTTATGGTCTGTGATCAATTCAAATTCTTTACCGTACAAGTATATTCTAAAGTGTTCAATAACCCAGACCAATGCCAACGCTTCTTTTTCAGTCTGACAGTAGCGCTTCTTAACATCAGATAGGCTTTTGTTTCCAAAGGAAATGATACGTGGCCCATGTCAATCGTGTTGTATAAGCACTGCACCCAGACCTACTGGGCTGGCATCAGCCATTACTTGAGTTTTATCAAGTGGGTCATAATAACCTAGGGTTTGAATGTTCGATAAGCTATTTTTTAATTTTTCAAAAGCGTGTTTTTGATTTTCTTTCCAAAAGGGGGTAATAACTGCATTTTTTAGATAATTTTAGTCTTATAATTTCGCGTATGGGATCGGTTAGCGTTGCAAGGTTAGGTATCCATTTATTTACAAAGTTTACCAGTCCTAGAAAGCTTTGGGTTTCTTCAATGGTTCTTGCTTCTCTAAACGTATTAGCTACATTTATATACTTATCTAATGGCTTGATTCCTTTAGGTGTTAAAATATGGCCCAAAAATTGTATAATATTGACTTAAATGCATTTATTCTCATTAAGGAGGACATTATATTCTTTTAAAACTGCAAGTACCTGTTTCAAATGTGAATTGTGTTCTAATTCGCTATCTCCAAATATTATAATGTCATCAATAAAATTTACTACCCCTTCGCAAGGTAATAATATTTTTTCCATTATTTTTTGAAATTGTTCAGGAGCACTGCTAATCCCGAACATCAACCGTTTGTATTGAAAAAGACCTTTATTTGTGATAAATGTAGTTTAATACCTGCAGGTATCTCTAAGTTCTATTTGGTGAAATGCATTTTTAATGTCTAATTTTGAAAATACTTTAGCTTTTCTAAATTTTGGTATAAGTTGCTCCATAGTTGGTAACGGGTGGTTTTCCCGTTTTATTGCTTTATTAGCACACCTCATATCCACGCATATGCGGATATCACCATCACTTTTTAAAACAGGAACCATTGGAGAAACCCAATCGGATGGTTTATTTACAGGCTCAATAATATCTAAGTTTACTAATACATCTATTTTAGAATTTACTTTAACCTCCAATGGTATGGGTATACGTCTGTAAGGTTGACTTACCGGATTCACATCTTTGTCGATTGGGATATCTAACTGAATATTTTTAAACTTTGGAAATTGACTGGTTCTATTTGTAGAAATTGTATTAATGTTTATCCCAATTTTTAGGACATTCATTGTTATGGCAGTATCTTTGCCTAAAAGGTCTCTTGAACCATCTTTTACCACATAGAATGTTGCTGGTTTACAGTCTAGCCCAATACTAATTTTAGAGTCAAATGAACCTAATACATGTAGAGGTTTAGTTGATCCGTAAGCCATGAATGTTTTCTGAGGAGTTTTTTTTTGGTTTGTGTTTTGTCACTTAAAATGTTAAATTTGCTTCCTGAGTCAATAAGTAAGTCTGTATTTACTCCTCCAATATTACACTTAATAACAGAATCATCATCAATGTGGAATATGTAGTCAACTTCAGCCTCATTATTAGCATTTTCTATTTTCTTTCTTTTAATATTGCTTTCTTGCTTATGTGAAGCTTTTCGCTTACTTATACGTGTCTTGCACTGGTTTCTGAAGTAGCCTACATATCCACACTTGATACATTGTTTATTTTTAGCCGGGCATGAATTACTATCTGATTTATGAGTTTTACTATCACATTTGGTACATTCATTATTTTTTAACTCAATTTTATTTATTTCAAAATTACTATTACTATTATTTTTTTGTGTGTTAAATTCAATAAGTTGTCGATCAACAGCTTCAATAGAGTTTGCTTCAATAATAATTTTATCAAAAGTGACAGTATCACCAAGCATTAATATTTTCTTTCTCAAATCAGAAGATATGCACTTCTCAGTTATTTGGTCTATTAGGTTATTATTTTCGCTATGAAAATTACATTTAGTGCTTTGATGACGCAGTCTAACTAAAAACTTTTCAAATTTTTCTTCTGGTTCTTGTTTAATAAGTCTAAAAAAGTGGCGTTCATACACATAGCTTTGTTTAGGAGAAAAGTATTCGTTTAATTTTAGTATAGCAGTATCATAAATATCATATTCTGTACTCGGATCTAATCGGACTAAAGCCCCTGGTATATTATAAAATATTTCTTGCAGGCCTAACCCTCCGAGATGAAGCAAAGTAACTCTTTTTTTTTCGGGGGTACTAATTCCGGATGCAATAAAATAAATGTCTAAACCGCGCTTCCATTTCTCCCATCTTTATGGCTCAGAAACTAATAAAAATATGTCCGGTAACCGGCATCGATGCGTATGAACCTCAAAATTTAGAGTATATTTAATTTGTTATTATTTTAAGTAATTTCACTTACATTTAACCTCGTCGCCAATTGTGGAGTCTCTGATCTCACAAGAATATCAATGTACCTATAATAATTACTTTGTATTAAATACTTGTATATCACCAGCGCCGGAGTCGTGTAGTCTAGCCACGGAACACAATACTCAAGAGTCTAGCGGCCATTATGACAGACTAACTAGATGGTGGATCTTACATAAGCCACCATAGATTACTAATATATATCGAGACGTAGTATGATCGAATACATAAACACCACAGTACTAGCTTCGGCAGTACATATACTAAAATTGGAGAAGATTAGCATGGCCCCTGCTCAAGGATGACACGCAAAATCGTGAAGCGTTCCACATTTTTATGTTGTGCTGTCAATTGTTAGTTGTTAGGATTAAATCTAGTAATTTATAATAATACCTAGCTACTGGTTTAACTTAAAAATTAATTTGAATGTTTGTGATGTGAAATTTGAAAACCTTTTTATTAACATTTGCATGCTGGACTACAGTTAAACACGAGAACTTTTTTTTTTAAGACCACCTAATTATATGTACCGTGTTTTTATGGCAAATAAATGATTTATGATTTATGAAACACATATAAAATAAATGATTTTTTTTAAAATAATTATTGTTTAAGTACAATAATTTAATAATATTAGAATTATTAATTGCATTAATAACCTTAAATTAAACATATCAAAGCTTAATTTTCTAACAAATAATATAATTCCTTAGGTTTTATCATATTTGTATTATTAAAACAGTTATAATTTATAAAAGAATTCATTAAATCCAATTTGTATATAAAATGTAAACAAACATATATCAAAAATTAGGACAAAAAAAACACCTTTTAACACGTGTTGAAATTGTTAGCTTTTTTATGCAATTCCATAAAGAAACTCATGAAGTTAATGAGTGGTAGGACTTTCCTTTATGTGACGTCAGAGGGGGGGTAGAGGGGGTGCGGGAGGGGAAGAGGGGAGGGAGGGGAACCTACCCCTAAAATAAAAAAGTTAGGAGAGGGGTATTTTAGGAGTTATTGTCATTTGAAAATTCACATTTTACCCAACTTTTGTATGTGTAGGAAGCCTAGCTGGCACTCGCCGGCCGCTACCGCGGCACGCTTCGCTCGGTTCGTGCGTATGGTCATGTACTAACACTAACCTAACCTATCCTTTACCTAGTCTGGCAATTTTTTTTTTAATAAAGAGTCTTTTGGGTAATTATTCTCGTATGTGTAGGCAGCCTTTCTGGCACTCGCCGGCCGCTGCCGCGGCACGCTTCGCTCGGCTCGTGCGTATGGTCATGTACTAACACGAACCTAACCTATCCTTTGCCTAGTTTGGCCATTTTTTTTTTATAAAGTGTCTTTTGGGTAATTATTCTCGTATGTGTAGGCAGCCTTTCTGGCACTCGCCGGCCGCTGCCGCGGCACGCTTCGCTCGGCTCGTGCGTATGGTCATGTACTAACACGAACCTAACCTATCCTTTGCCTAGTTTGGCCATATTTTTTTTATAAAGTGTCTTTTGGGTAATTATTCTCGTATGTGTAGAAAGCCTTTCTGGCACTCGCCGGCCGCTACCGCGGCACGCTTCGCTCGGCTCGTGCGTATGGTCATGTACTAACACTAACCTAACCTATCCTTTACCTAGTCTGGCCATTTTTTTTAATAAAGAGTTTTTTGGGTAATTTTTCTCATAAGTGTAGGAAGCCTTTATGGCACTCGCCAACCGCTACCGCGAGCCATAAAATAAAATAATTATGTAAAAATGAGTTAAATATTGTGTTAATATTAAATATAACTTATTAAAATACGGACTTTTATATGATAAAAATATGCCTTTGTAAAAAAAAAAAAAGTCAAATGTGTCTTTTTGGATTTTTTGTTAGGAAAATTAATAATTTTAAAAATTTTTATCTCCGAAAGCTTTGATTTCCTAAACTTGAAATTTGGTAGGGATATTCAGGTGAACTAGAAGTGTTACCAAAAAAATTATCAACATCAAACTCGACGTCACATAAAGGAAAGCTGAGCCATTTCTTGTGGTAATTGTGGCATTTGGATTGAAATTAACCAAAAAAAACGCAATTTCGCATAATGTCATTATGATCATTGTGAACATATTTCATTCCCAAAACGAACGGATAATGTGACAATAAAACGAGACTTTTACGCTTAATTTTTTTTAAACGGAACGGGCCTAGTCAGTACTCTATTTTATCTGTGGGCCTAGTGCATTCTCTGTCAAATTCCTATCTGTGCTTGGGCCGGTGTAAGTAAAACAACAAGTTTTTTCTGTATAATGAAATAAAAATAAATGAATAGCACAGTAAGAAACCTTTTGTTTGTTTTGTAAGAAGTGCCTTTATTTTAATATGTCGCAACGGACTCTTACTTTTGTAACCGGAAATGTGAAGAAGTTGGAAGAGGTTAAAGCTATTCTTGGTCAAAATTTTCCTTTATCACTAAATAACAAACACCTGGATTTACCAGAACTACAAGGTGAAATAGATGAAATTTCTATTAAGAAATGTCAGGAAGCAGCACGACGTTTAAAATGCCCAGTATTGGTAGAAGACACCAGCCTATGTTTTAATGCTTTAAAAGGTTTACCAGGGCCATATATTAAATGGTTTTTAGAGAAACTAGAACCTGAAGGTCTAGTAAAACTATTAGCTGATTGGGAGGATAAGTCAGCTGAAGCTGTATGTACTTTTGGTTATTGTAGCGGAGAGAGTAAGGATGTTTTGTTATTTCAAGGAAGAACCAAAGGTGTAATTGTGTATCCAAAAGGTTCTAGAGATTTTGGATGGGACCCTATATTTCAACCTGAAGGGTATGATCAAACTTATGCAGAACTACCATCAGAAGAGAAAAATAAAATTTCCCATCGATCAAAAGCTTTAGAAAAATTAAGAATACATTTCAATACAACTTAAGGTTATTTATTCTTATTATTTAATTAATAAGGTAGGCCATGTATGTAATTATAATAATAAATTGTTTTAGAAAGTGATGGTTATATTTGTAAATTATTAGTATGCAAGTTAATTACCCCATGTGAGAAATTAACTTGCATACTTCAGACATGTGCATGGTGCAAATAATGAAAATCAAGGAATCTATAAAATTAAGTTTTCAAACTGCAATCTGGTATCTTTTGTACCCCATCATTTAGGTATACCTATCCTGATTTGTATATTTGAATTAAAAATGTACTATTATTATTGTAAGCTATAGGTGGGAGAGAAGTTACAACTTTTCACATATAAACACATATAAACATTGTTTTCAGGGATATTAAAGGTTTTAGACACAAAGGAAGCTCTCAAAAGGGAAAAAAAATCCCCGTATTCCCAACATTTTTCATTGCTCCACTCCTATTGCTCGTAGAGTGATTATACATAGCCTTTCTAGATAAATGGGCTATTCAACACTAAAAGAATTTTCAAAATCGATTCAGTAGATGCAGAGATTACCCCCTACAAACTCACAACCTCACAAACTTTAATATTATATAAGTATAGATTTGTATTTCTTCAATTTAATTCTTATTGTTTTGTGTAATGTTTGAGTGCCTGCTGCTAAGGTTTGATACTATCACTATCTTGTTTAAAGATCTTTATGTAAGTGTACATCTTTGTTGCTGCCCATGTTGTTGTCATTTATGGATTTTGTAGGTCTGCTTACCACCAGACTGTAGATACAGAGTACATACTTATGCTGTGCATCAATATTACTGCCTTCTAATAGGTAAAATTCTTGCTGGAGATAACTTAAACCCTATTCAATATTATTTGATTTTTTTTATTAAAAAGCCCACATGCACATTAATACAGTCAAATATAAAATGCTATCATGAATACATACATTACAATGATTGCTTATAAGTACTCCTGGAGCAATATAGGGCTCCAAATTTGATTTGTTATAATTTTGATAATACCAATCTCTCCCATTGGTTTCCCGTGTCTTTGTGTTACCTGAATTTGGTATGTCAGAAAATCTTGTTTTACCTTCTCTATTATTTATTGGAATGAAAGATTCTTGTAATTGATAGTGCTCTGAATGAGGCATATTCACTTTTGTGATTGTAGCAGGTCTTTTATAGGGTGGGGTGTATGGTATGTCTGCATTACTTGGCGCCATAACTGTTGCTAATATTGTAGGTTTGTCTGTAGTTTTTCTGATTGGCGAATTGGTTGTAGGTAGATGTGTTGATGTAGATGGCATGTAACTTGTAGTACTGGTATCTAGCCACTGTTGCACTGACATATCATTACTAGTATCTGTTGTTATCAACATGCCTTCCTTCTCTGTCACTTGTGTAATAGTTACATTAGATTCCATGAAATTATAGTTACTTATTAGATTTGGTATAGCTTTTTGTTCTTGAACATTTTTAGTTCTGTTGTATGTCATTTTAGTATTATTATTATCACCTATGTAGGCTTCTAATTCATGAATTTCGGTAGACATTTTTTTATGTGTTGTGTTACTATGAACAGATTTACTAGGTGGTTTTATATTTGGTAAATTTTTTATTAATTCCTTATTTACTATGCTCTCATTATTTACAGGCCTTATCTTTTGAGTAGTTTTGTTTGTTATATTAATTGTTGGGTTGGGTATAGGCATGAAACCAGCCGAAGTAGTAGGAAGAATTGGGGAAAATCCACCAGTTTCAAATTTGGGCTCCTCTGGAACATATTGATGATTGCTTTTGCGACCACTTTGGTTTTCTGGCCAATCAACCTTTCGCCCGCTATTCCATAATTTTCCAACATCTAAAGCAGGTAAAGGCATTCCGAAAAATGTAAAGCCACTACTGGGTATGGGAGTTGTAGATAAATTATGTAGTGTATTGTTTTTGAACCCCATTTCCTTTACCGGATTTTTTATTGAAGTGTAATGACTTTTATTAACACTATTTTGTACAAAATCATTATTAATGGCGTTGACCACAGTTTCGTTATATGGATAATCTACATAATCATCATAGAAGTATTCAGATTCCTCGGGAGTGGGTCTATTTATAAGTTTATTGTTATTAAAATGTGCACTTGAATCTTTAATTTTATCAACTGATGAAAATACTTGTGATGTTGCTAAATTGGGTAGCAATGCTTCATTTTCGAGTAACATGCAAGATTTTATATCATCTTGATTCAATGGAACTCCTTCGCAATCTGATCTTGAAAATGGCATTAATTTGACATTTGTTCCATCTGCACATTTAGGACCTATAGAAGATGATTCTTGAAGCCATGACTTGAGCCACATTATTTTGCAATTACATATTAAAGGATTTCCTGAAATATAAATAACATGTTAAAAATTATAATCATATAAGATACCAAATATTGCATTAAGAACACTCCATTCGCGATCACGAAGTCCGATTAACCCATCCAAAATAAGCTATCCATTGTTCCTCCACTACTGATAGTCGTAGTTTTAAAATAATATTTTTCTCGGTCATTGTATTTATTTATCTTTCTGTTGCGGATATTTTTTTATTTATTTATTTTTTAAATAAAAAAGCCTTTTTAATATTATAAGTAATACATAAGTGCAATAGAAATAATATACAATTACCAACATTAAAATAATAATTGAACTACGACCAACAGCCAATTTAAGTAACACTATAATAATAGTTTGTATGGGCCTAAACATGGCTGGTGGAATCTTAAACAAAAGATACATGTGGATATTATAATTTTGAATCCTTACCATCAATATCTAATATTGCGATATTATTCCTTAATTTTGCAAATATTGGCTCCACAACTGTATTTAACTTATTATTTCGTAAAGATAGTACCTTAAGTCGGGGCATATAATCGAATGGCTGTCCACTAATAAAGCATAAGTTATTATTATCAATATTTAATTCTATTAGCCATTCCATATATTGAAAAGACATTTGACTTATTTTCATTAATCGGTTAAAACTTAAATCTAATACTTCCAAAGAGGGTATTCTTCTCAGTCCAGAGTTATCAATATTGGATATTTGATTATGACTAATATTCAGGTATTGTACTAAGGGCAAGTGTTCAAATGCCCTTGCGGAAATATATTGTAATCGATTTCCTTGCAATTCTATTATTCGCAACTTTGGTAAATTTGAGAATACTAAATCTGGAATATCAATAATATGATTGTTACTCAAATATACGGAAAGTAAATTAGGTAAATTAGATAATGCTTTAGCATGTAGAATTTCTATATTATTATTATCCAAATTTATTGACATTAAATTTCTTCTATCCTCGAAGCTTCCTGTTCTTAATTCTATGATTTTGTTGTGTGGAAGTTTTATTTCCTTTAAACTTTGTACGTTGTTTATTATATTTCCGTCAAAATGTTTGATATGATTATAACTTGCGTCTACCATTTCTAACTTTGGTAACATATTCAATGTTTGTGGCAGTTCGTTTAAATTATTAGAAGAAATATTTAATACTTTAACATCCAGAGCCTTGTTAACAATATTTTGGGACATTAATTTTAATTTATTCTTACTGAAGTCTAAAGTCGATAAAATAATATTATCTTGTATTGCTGCAAAATCAAAGTTTTCTATTATATTTCCATGTAGATTTAATTGTTTTAAATTAGGTAATTGGTTGAAACTCTTTACATGTATTGAAATAATTTGGTTATCACTTAAATCTAATAGATCAAGGTGTGGCAGGTCAGTAAAAGTTGAAGAATCTATCTGCCTTAATCCATTACGTTTCATATACAGGCGTCGAAGATTGTGAAGAGTTTTCAAACTGCCGTGTGGTATCTTTTGTATTCCATTATTCGATATGTCAAGGCTTCGAAGAGATTGCAAATCTAAATCCGGCGACGGCGCAATTGGTAAGTTTGTAATTTGATTTCTTTGCAAGTATAAGTTCTCCAAAGCATTTGGTAATCCGGGTACGAATTCGACCAGTTTATTAACGCTTGCATCTAGTTCATAAAGATTAGGCAAATTTCTAAATGTAGCTGGATGAATTGATACTAAAGCATTTCCAGATATATTTATATATTCTAAAAGAGGAGATCCTAAAAATGTAATGGGATCAATCATGGCTAACTGGTTATTACTTAAATTTATTCTTCTCAGAGAAGGCAGATTATATAACAATTTTGGCTGTAATCTTTGAAAGTAATTATTTGATAGATCAAGTCCTTTTAATGCAGGCAAATTCCAAAATGGTCCTTCCATTATATCATTTAATGAATTTTTACTTAAATGTAGTTCTCTTAGAGCTGGCATAGCCATAAATGCATCAGCTTGTATAAACTTTATATTATTTTTATTTAAGTGTAATCGCTCTAAACTTGGATGACCTCTTAATGCACCTCTTGGGATTTCTTCTAACATATTATCACTTAAATCCAGAAATTTTAGTCTTGGAAGCGCATCTAGCAGTGCTCGAAATTCAGATATATAAGTTATTTGGTTTCCAATTAAAGATAATTCTTCTACACCGCTGTTTGATTGTTGTAAAAATGATTCAGGGTGTATTCTATTAATTTTATTATAGTTTAAATCTACTATTTTTAATTTAGGTACTCTGTGAAATGCGCCATGGTGAATGACATTTATATTATTATAAGCTAAATATAGATTCTCCAGCATTGGTTGATCGACAAAGGCGCCTTCAGTCAGTTTGTCAATATTATTGTGATTTAAATTTAAATGAGAAAGTTGAGACAAGTCCCTAATTGCTCGGCCAACCATAGTTGCATCTGAAATTCTATTGTTATGAAGTGATAACTCTTTTATAGCTGACAATAATGCAAAAGCTCTCATGTGAATTACGTTTAGACCACAATTAAATATTTCTAATTTACGTAACTTTGGCATATTATAAAGTGCATTTTCTTTAATCATTCTTAAATTCTCACTTCCTTGTATAAACAGACTTTCTAAATTGGGCAAATTTTTAAAAGTAAATTCATTAATACCATTTAAATAGGCGGCATTTATATTAATATATTTAAGACTCGACATGTTTAAGAATGCTGGAATCCTTTTTAAATTGTGAGACTGAATGGTTATTGCTTGTAACTTTTGTAGTTTCGTTAAACTTTCAGATGGAATGCTTTTTAAATCATTTTCTACAATATAAATTTCAACCAAATTATTCTCTTGACTTTCTAGCCAGGCCACTGACAACCGTTCGAGACCATTATGCCTCAGCATTAATCTTAAAATTTTCACATCTTGAAATACTTTGCCAGGTAACGACGGTAGATAATTATTTTCTATTATCAGTTCATCTATCGGGCGTTTTACATAGTCTCCAATTTTTTGAACGCCTTTCAAAACTTGTGGTAAATCGCTGTGTGTACACCTGTAATAAGGAAAGGTCACAAATAAATTTATGCATGTTACATTATTAAATTATTTAAATACAGTCCAGCTTTAAAATTACCATATTTGATAATCTTCGTTTCGATTCGTACATATACAGGGTAATATTGACTCCGGACTGGGGCATATTGTTGAATTTGATGTTACAGTGTCCGCTAAAACTAGAAATATGCATACTAAAACATAATTCACTAATGAAGTCATTCCTCTTCTTCGTGTTGGCAATTCATTTTAGCGTTCCAGATACTCATTGAACTCTTCTTTGTAACTGAAAATATAATACTTTACGTTATTACGATATTATAGCATTTAAACCTTCAATTCTAGAGACTCCTAAATTTAAAATAAGTACGCTAGTTGAATTAGATCCATAAACAATTAATTAACCTAAACGTTCAAAGACAATTGCAATAATATGTTACATCAAGGCCTGGCGCTAATGAAAACAATGAAAATGAAAAACAATGGGTGAGGTGGAACGGCCCCGGAGTCCGGTGGTCGAACCTAACTTTCACTTGCATATACCCATTGTTCTGATCACCTCTATCTTTACCACCACTGTGCAATACTTGCTGGTTGCAGATGGTTGCAAAGCATTGTGTTAACTATATTATGCAAGATTCGAAGGTTTTTTGGGATTCTTTACTTATGTTGGTAATAATTGAAACGTTGCGTAATTTTATTATACATAGTTACGTTATCCTTTTTAAATAATTAATTTGTATCAAGAGCATTGAAATCTTAAAATAAATAGGTACCTAACTATATGGAGATTGATTTTGTTTTACGGTTTCTATTTTAGAAGCCATTTTTTAAGTATCTAAAGTATATTTATGTATGAATGAACATTTATCATATAGGTACAGGGGATTCAAAAACAGCTAACCTAAGCTTCAGTTTAGGTTAGTTTATCTTGACCGGCTCCGTAGACTAGTGGTTGCGCCTTTGGTGTTGTACGGAGGTCGTAGGTTCGATCCCCACCCATGGCAAAAAAATATTAGTACGTTTTTCTGTACAGTCTGGGTGTTCAAAAAATATAATATGTATTATATCATTGTTTCTGGTACACATAGTACAAGCCTATAGCTTAGTTTGTGACCAGAGCAATATGTGTAAATTTTCCTACATATTGTTATTATTATCTATATTCTGAGCAGCTGCGTCAGCTTTAGGTTGTACTATAGTTAATTTTTGCTAGTTTTTATTGTATTAGGTATTTATAATTTGTTTATTGGATTATCTTTGACCTCACAAATAAGAAAGTACGTCATACAAAAAAGACATCTTCTTGCTATTAATGTCAAATACCTACCTAAGTATAAACATTGCTGTATTTTCTAAACAAACTTGAGATATAAATGCGACGTTTAGAAAAGACACGAGACAAAACTCCATCATTACATTATACAGTTAAGCACTTATCTTTTATCCGTAACTGTGGTATACGCGCTGGTAGCGGGATGCCATCTTTGTAAGTAGGTGCTTACCTACGCACTGACTGTGACCGTGACCGTGAACCAAGAGGATTAATTATGACACCAATAAACTTGTTTGACAGTAATACATCAATAATAATAGATATCAATACAGTTGGGGCTAATATTAAATAGTATATGGACAGACACTTATAAAATTTATCGAATTACTGACAAAACAAGTCAAAATTCTAAAGGCCAGAATTTGTTGTAAAATTTAACCAATGGAAAGAAACAAATGTTCGAGTATGAATGAACACACCGTTTTTAAAATACAACAGGATTAAAAATAAACGTATCAGAGCGACATACCTAATTCTTTTTTTCTTCTCAATAGAATGTGAGCCTCTTAAAAGCAGGTAGATGAAGAAGAATGATGTAGAAAAGTGTATCTATAGATTACACCATGGTTACAACTACAAATAATATAAAATATTCAAGTGACCTATGAATAGATTTATTGCTAAATTGCCAAAACAGTTCTACCTAGCAGCGAAACGAATTCCTTTTGTTAAATAAAATAAAGACTACTTATTCTTTGGGTGTCTTTATTGATTACGCTTTTGTAAATATACAGATAAAGTAACTAGGTATTATAAGACAGCCTCCGTAGACTAGTGGTTGCGCCTTTGGCGTTGTATCCGAAGGTCGTGGGTTCAATTCCCACCCATGGCAAAAAAAAAGTTTCTTCTGTACAGTAGCCCTAGTGCGAGTTTTTTAACGTTTACTTTCGCGTTAACTATATTACTGCGTCAACATTTTGACCAATCACACGACCGCATTTCAAGTTTTCAAAATTTCCGCTTGAAGCGCTAAACCATTTCCCATACAAATTTTAGTTAACTCACGCAAAGTAATAGTTAGAAAACTGACACTAGGGGTACAGTTTGTCATGGTCTGGGTGTTTATAAAATATAATATGTATTATATCGTTGCTTCTGGTACACATAGTACAAGCCTAGAGCTTAGCTTGTGATCAGAGCAATATGTGGAACTTTATTATTTATTCTATTTATACTTATATTAGTTGGAAAGGGTTATGCTTAATGCTGTCCATTAATCTGATACCTGCATCAGTTATAATGGAATAGTATTCTAGTATATTTCTTTACGCATACATAGTACTTACCAACCTAGTAAGGTAACAGAGGCGAATAAGGGCCACCTTATTTAAAATCGCTTTAAATCCTTTTTTATTAAAAATAATTATTTTATAAAGCCGGCAAGTGTTGCTCTTTGAGACTTTAAAGATACATTTAGAAATATATATTAGTTTCATACACCGTAATTAATATAATATCAGAAACAAAATAGTGGTACTAGATAGTCTATTAAAGGCCGGGTTGTTTATAAAGGCCCAAGCTCTTTTAAATCTTTTCGAAAAATCATGAAACGATATTAAATATTATATTGAATGCATTTAAATGTATACACTTATCAATTTATACTTATATTAGGTTTATAATATTTGTAGGAATAGTAATTTTAAGCCAAATTACCTTTTAACAAAAACCGGGCCTTATTATGCGCTGCATGTGGGCCTTATTATCGGCGCTTTTTTAAATATATTTTTGTAATAAGAAATACTAAGGATATGGATTATACTGGATTGGTCTTAACTTTAGGCTTCCATGTATTTTGTTTCTTCCAATAATCAGTAATATAACACCAACGTAAATCGAAATATTTCAAATGGACCTTATTATACTCTGGCCCTTATTACCCTCTGGTACCTTATATCTCTTCGTACATAAATAATTTAAAATATTCGTAATAAAACGAGGAGTTATTCTCAAGTATGCAATTTGCTACTTGTTTCGCTGTTATTGTTAATACATTTGACCCAATGCTCCAGTTGTAGCCTATTGAAATAAAAGTAGTTGGTCACATACGAGAAGATAAAAAATGCCGAGCGAGTACCTATAGCATCATCCGTGACATGTCGACCGTCTCGGTCGGTACTGCTTCAGCGCTTGCGATCCTTATCTTCAATCATATCATGAAATACCACCGTATACTTGGAAAAAGAAATAACATGAGCATGCGCATGCGCAAAGAATAATTGAATTATTTTAAGGTCTGTTTATATGTTCCACGCTATGTCAAATTGTATAGTAGAAAAATAGATCCCACCAACACAATTCTTGTAAATTTAGACAAGTCGCGTGTAGCAGTGAAATTTTATAAGATCAGCCAATCCAATAGATAGAGAATACCTGGTGTTGGTTGGAACCCAGTCTAGGAAAAATATTTTATATGCTGCTCAATAGCAATAATAAATATTATAAAAATAAAGTGCACCTGACTTGGCCATTTGTTTTACGCTGAATCCAGCCTAGGTTCATACAAAATTTCAACCTCTAGGACTACGAAAATTGCCATATTAGATTTTTTTATGATCGTCAAAGAATAAGTGACAAAATTAAACTTTGCATCTATATATATAACTAGCTGACCCGCGCAACTTCGTCTGCGCACGCAACGGAAGCTCTCAAAAGGAACAAACTTTCACCTTTTTCCCAACATTTTTCATTAATGGCTACGCTCCTATTGGTCGTGGCGTGATGTTATATAGCCTTCCTAGATAAATGGGCTATACAACACTAATAGAATTTTCAAAATCGGTTCAGTAGATCCAGAGATTACCCCCTACAACCTCACAAACTTTACCTCTTTATTAGATTAGTATAGATAAAATTGTAAATTAAAAAATATGCACATTGATATGATTTAAAAAAATAGTGAGATGTATTCTAAATACTTAAGTTTTTAAATGGACATTATTATTCTATGACGCAAAGTTAGATATATTTTAATGACATAAAATTGCATTAAAATATATTTTATTTACTTTAAAAAAATAATCGTATTAAGTTGACATTTTATGTCATCATTTTGGCACTATAGTGATTGGTAGAAAAGTACTCACAGAACCCCAAAATTACACAAAAACACTTGAAGACTAAAATAAGTCTGGGTAACTATTTAAACCCCCTGATATTGGATTGGACTGATTGAAAATGTATACCTAAACGATACAAAGCGTATTTATATAAGTATTTTCTTACACTGCAATGAGATGATTACCGACATTTTGATACTTCTAGAGTCGACTTGTATTCCTGCATTTTATTATGAACTATATTGGCCCGGCTTCACCCGTCATATTATTTGTACAAAAAACAGTACCGGTTAAATGATACGCCCTCCCCCGCCTTCCCTTATTTTATTTTTTTATAAAATAGTAAAACACGTGTCTGTTAGATTTATAGGCAGATTCTGCTTACAAAGTTTCATTATTCCCGTAAGACCATATTTTTGCCCTCATCTTCCCGTAATAAAATTGCAAAAATATATTAGTTTTAAAGTAACTAATACAATACAAATTGTCATTATTCCTATTTTAAAAAAAAACCCCACCTACCCTAATGAAATGAAATTTTGGAAAATTGTAAATCATGTGACGCTTAGTTTTATAAGAATAGTATAGAAAGTTTCATGGTTTCTTTTATATTACAAAAAATGCCACCATTCATTTTTTACCCATCTTCCTCTATTCAAATTTTGAAAAAATAGTGAAAGACTTATTCACAGTGTCACCCGTCGTTTCTCAGTTAGTTAGAAAAATCACCATCATATATAAGAAAGTTAATATCTCGACAATGGGTTGTGCTAGACTTGAAATTTGGTATGTAGGTACTCTTGTACTAAATTTCAATAAGTCTAGCACCATCCATTGTCGAGATATATTAACTTTCATAAAACACATTTATCCCCCCTTTTCACCGTCTTGGGATTCGAATTTTGAAAAATCCCTTAGTGTGCCCATACTGCGACATACATGACAAAAGGAAGCTACTGTCCCAATTTTATGTTCAAGTTTTGGCTGGGTAAATCAGTCAGGACAAGCTCTTATATATTATATACATTTCATATATATATTATAAATAAAAACTAATACATAACTTTTTTTTAAATCTTGTAGGCCTTGCACTCATCTTTTGATAGTTCTGGGGCTCTAGAGAAAAATCAGGGGAGGCGACGTGTCGTGTCGCCTTCAATCAAAACTGTATAGACTTTGGCAGGTGACAGCGTACCTCACGCCTACTGTTACAGTCAAAATACATACGTTTTTGACTGAGGCGACACGCGACATGTCGCCTCAGCCAAAAACGCCTTTTCTCTAGAGCCCCTGGGACCCAAATCCCTTTTTTTAAGGGCTTTTGTCATTTCTATGAATAACCATGTCCCTAATCCTAAGACAATAAATCAATCCTTTTATTGTTGAAAAAATATTAATATGCTGCTAAATGGTTTATTACAATTTAGTCATTTTCTTATAATTTGTGCACTTATGATAATCTATTACAATTTTGTGTTTTTTCGGACAATGTAGTTAGTTATATTTCCAAACCCAAAGGGGCCTATAACACTAAAGTGGATTCTAATACTTAATTTAATGACAATATTTTTTAACATTGACAACCTCCTGTTTAACAGGATTAGTCAGGACTTAGAAGGTATTTGTTTATTATTAAATGCATTCACATAATACTTAACGGTGCATTAGTAAAGTGTTATTATCTGACCTTGTATAAAAATATGTTTATCAGAAAATATTTCCAATCAAATTCTCAATTCCCAAGGGATCCTCCAAAATTATTCTATAACAACATTAGATGTCACTTTTCCACTTTTTTCGGAACAAGCACAGCGTGTGGTAGTTCGCCGTGGACTGGGATGGTTGCCATTTCGCATGTAAACACCAGACTTTCGGTTCACAGCTCGATGCACACCAAGAAACCTCTTTCACCATTGTTGGCGCGTGCTGTCTGTACTATACTACGTAATCAATGACTTTATACATGTAGAAGGGACATAAAATGTTTATCACTAATACTAATGCAAGACTCTTTATCGAGATGTTAGCCTATGGATGGTAATTTATTTATTTATTTATTTATTTTACAGGAAAACAAACGAGTGTACATTAGTTTACAAAAACAAAAATCAAATACAAATCGTTGTTCATGTACAGCCAACAACGTTCTCCCCAGGTTACTAACAAGGTATAAAAACGATAACAATAAAAACTACAACTTAACTGAAATTAACTTGATATAAATAACTAACCCTAATTAACTAACAAAACTAACTTTGCCTGATTGGGTATGAGAGAGATATAATATATATATATATACATACAAACATATATATATATACATACATAAGCCCCTCTCCGACAAATAAATCTGCGAGTAACTGACAGAATATGTATTCTATTTCCTATATACAATCCATAAAGAGTGAAACTCTATACTATTTTACTTTACCTGATTCCCATTCCATGCAGGGTTGGACTGCACCAAGTCAACAAGCCGATTAGGATCACAAATATCCTACCAATACAAACCGTTAGCAAGATGTAATCCAACTCGTGCACTGGGCAATATAACACTAACATAGTTGTTCAATAATCAACCGTCTGAAGGTCGGTTCAGTTGTTGCAAATATATCCACATCATTAAATTTCTCATTAAAAATACTAACAAGTCGCCGCAGTGGTGACCTTAGGCCAGCGTTGGTCCTACAAGATTTGGTATAAAACAAGCGGGTCACGCGTACATCTCGCTGCTGCGACCTCCTTGGTACCTCGTAACACAACATATGAGTAAGTTCACAGCAATCAATAGAGTTATGACAAACTTTATATAGCAACATTGTCTGAAGCAGTTCACGTCTTGATTTAAGTGAAATCATGTTATATGTTTTCAATAATTGTGGATAAGGTAAGCTCATACGATGGTATCTATAGTGTACAAAGCGAAGGAATTTATACTGCACATTCTCAATAAGATCACAATATTTATTATAAATGGGATCCCAAATTGAAACCGCATACTCCAACTGAGGTCGAATTATACTCTTAAAAAGGTAGATGTATGTCGACCATCGAACAAAGTCCTGAGAGGAACGCTTTAAGAAGCCTAACAAACTAAAAGCCTTGCCAACAATGGTATTTATATGCCGATCCAGATGCAATTTAGAATCCAAAAATAATCCCAAGTCACGGAGCTCGGACACCCTGTTAAGGGGTGTACCACATAGGTAGTAGTTAAAATTTGTCACACTTCTATTTTTGGTGAAGGTAATAAAATTGCATTTAGGCAGACTTAGATGTAACTTATTTTGACTGCAGTAACTGCTTAATCGGTCTAAGTCTTGTTGCAGTAGTAAGCAGTCTTTGTGGTCTTTTATGCATTTATACACTTTTAAGTCATCTGCATATAGAAGAAATTTAGAATTTGCGAAACAATTATTTATATCGTTTATGAAAAGAATAAATAAGAGTGGTCCTAAAATAGAACCTTGAGACACTCCTGATGTTACTACTATTGAATTTGATTGATATCCATTGATTACGACTTTTTGACTCCTGTTATTAATGTAAGAAACAAACCAGCGAAGCAGATTGCCGCGTATGCCATTGTATGCAATTTTTCTAAGTATGAGCTCATGATCAACTTTATCAAATGCTTTTCTAAAGTCCGTATACACAGCATCCACTTGGTCACGCTTATCCATACTTTCGAATAAATAACTAGAAAAAATAAGTAGGTTAGTAGTGGTGGATCTGCGTTTTACAAAGCCATGTTGCTGTGATAAGATTAGATTATGTAAGACTGGGTATATTTCACCATGCACCAGTCTTTCAAAAAGCTTAGACATTGATGACACAATTGAAATTGGCCTGTAACACTCTATATCACTAGTGGAACCTGAATTTTTAAATATTGGTGTAATATTTGCACATTTCCAGATACTTGGAAAGTGCCCCTCCATAAGGCACCTGTTGAATATATAAAGTAATGGTCGACATATGTGTTCCGCTGTACGAACAAGAAAAAGCGGGGGTATACCATCTGGCCCCGGGCCTTTGGATACATCCAGTGATTTTAATTCGTCTAGTACACTCACCTGACTTAGAGCTATAGAATTAATAAGAATGCCACCATCTGCATAAGAATTAGGTAGTGACCAACAATCTAAATTGAGTGTAGTAGGTTCATAGACAGACTTAAAGAAATCTGAAAACATGTTACTTATTTCCACATGGTTATTTGAAATACTATTTCTAAAAAACATATTAGATGGTAATGATGATTTGTTTTTGCGTTTGGCTATATACGTCCAAAAATATTTTACATTTTTATGTATACCCTCCTCAACTGAAGTTATGTAGTTTTTATAACAACTACGACACTCTTTTTTAAATCGAGACCTATAATTCGAAAATGTTTCATAATCATATATATTTTGATATTTCTTCCACTTAATCCAGTATTTATTTTTATTTTTATGTATATGAATTAAGGATGAAGAGAGCCAGATTGGAAACTTGGATGTTTTTGGTTTTGTAAAGGGTGTATGTAATTTAATAATAGAATATAATTTTTCATAAAATGAATTGACTACATGGTCAAGAGAAGGGTGATTTAGATATTGTTCCCAATTTATATTTTTTATTTCCAATGCTATAGCTTCATAGTCAGCCTTATAGTAGTTGGGTTTAGCAATAGAACCCCGTGACATTGTAGAAGTTTCTGTACACATAGCAAATGTAGCACAAAAAGGTGGATGTAGAGAGAGAGAGAGACAATGTTCTTAGCATCCTTTACCATGCGGGTGCCGGGTCCATCACGTGGTTGGAAGGCAGGGGAATGAATTGCAGCGTTCCCGGACTTGAGACCGCGAAGTAGGTTTAAGGCCTACTCTCACCTGCTCTGTGTTCATAACCCTCTCTACAACAAAGTAATAATTAGTTCTTGAAAAGAAACCGTCTTATTTCGTCATACCATAAAAGGAAACCCTGAGGCTTTACCTTATCTGGTAGCTGATACTGAAAACAAAAATGTGTTAAAGGTCCCATAGCAGTTTTTACTTCAGTGAGCAACTTTCATGCTTTTCTGGAAATAAAGGAATTTAGTGCAATTGTCTTGGGTTTAATACTTAGCTAAAATTATTTCAGTTTAGTAGAAGCAATAAATTACATATTTTCCGTACAGATGCAAAAACGTCAAGCGACCTACTCATGTTTCGGTTTTGGTCTGTGGGTTCCCGGTTTTCAGATCTGTGGGTATCGATTTCTTCTCGAGCCTCCTTTCAGGCTGCGGTTACGAAATGGGTAGTTGTATTGACGATAAGGAGTATCTATATTAAAATATACCTACTCGTAATGCAATTCGTTATTTTCGCCCCCCATTTCGTAATCGCATCATTTAGCTGGCATAGTGGAAGCGATCCCATTCATGGACTTTGTAAGACTGCTCACCACCAGGTAGACACAAAGTCACATGTCGTGTTCCAAAAAAATAGTGATCGAGAGCAATTATGACTATTTTTTTTTCGAGAACAAAATGCTTTTCTATATATTTTCGTATAAAGAATCCCGTGCTTCTGGTATTTTTAAAAGAAAAAATACAAAAAGGTTGTTTTTTCTCGGGAAAAGGCAAAGTTTATGTATTAATTGCACCCGAATTTCCGATTACTAGTACTGTAACAGCTCTTTTCGCCGCTGTTACAATAACTACCTAACTTTTGGGAAATAATTAAAAGATTCTTTATTTCGGACTTCTTTTATTGGGTTTTATCATCCAAAATCAATTATAATGTATTATTTAACCCATTAATATGTAACCTATCTCGAGCGATGCCAAACTAATTCTCTCACTCTGTTTTCATGTCCGTGAACCTTCTAATTATTTAAATACCAAAAAGTATTTATGAAGATTATGGTCAGCTTTCTCCAGCCACTACCATAGGTTGTTGCGTTCGAAATAGGGGGTTACAGTACCTAATTAATCTTCGTCGTTAAAATTATTTTGTTAAGTTATGAATATACAACTCTATTTGAAAGCGTTTCGATAAACCAAAAAAATACCTTCTATATATTATATAGAAGGAATGCTATAGACTATATTATATAGTCTTCTTTCTATGGATCAAAAGTGATTTATTGTTATATCCAGGTTTATTAGGAAATCATTTTTGCGTTTTACTTTAATCTTGCCTGAAGCATCGATGAAGTCGATTGTTGAGCACGCTTTGTAAGTGCCACTCTTTTAAAGATATCCAGATTTGAAGTCTCTGGAATCACAGGGAGAAGTCCTCAGCCATGCGCACTAAAAAATAATTATTTCTGAATAGAGCAATGTCTAGTCTTTGCAATTCTTTCATCAATGATAACAAATTGCAAAATAAAGAATGCTCACGCACAGTTATCTAGATTAGATCGAGTTATGGGGTAACTAGGAAGGGTTGGACAATACATGTCGTTTAATTGTAGAAACCGTTTAGAGACAATCAGAGTACAACATTAATGAGGAAAGAAAAGTTCTTCCATTACAATTTGAAAATTATCTACATAATTTTGACGAATTACCTACCCTTTGAAAGCAAAAATCGTGAGTATTGAGTGTATATAAATCTTGAAACGTTTATTTTTTTTGCTCAAAAAATCTGGATCAAATTTTTTTTTTAAATTTACGAGGCTTAAAACCCCCCCGATATCAAATCCTGACTACGCCCATGCTAAGCATTATCTACCAGCTAACCTTTAGGAGAGTGAAAATTGTAATATAAGGTGCACAGAGTAAAGTAAAAAGAAAGCAAAATACAAAAACTACATACAGTTATAGTTATACATACGCAAATACAACTCCATAAATCCAGAAAAAATATAACAAAATAATTCATAGGTACTCGTAAATATATGTATAGCACTAAGTCCGCAAGAAATTAGGTTGATTGTTTATAATATTGTAGCGATTTGAGGTACTTATACGCTGTCAAAATCTCATAAAGAGAAAATATTCGACTATAGGTGTTTATGTGGATTTACATACCTGGCAAATATAAAGTTCTATATCTATACGTATGCGCCTAGAGGTATACCTTTACGGGCCATTGGAACCAGCTGATCCGTTATCCTCTTTTTTATCTACTAGTACTTAGTAGATAGAAAAGAGGATAACGGATCAGCTATTGTTGGTGTTCATCTAATTAAGTCATCGATCTAACCCTTTTCTGGTTACTTATATCTTAAAAAAAAACTTTTATTTTGTCTAAATTGACAAGACCCGGAACCTTTAATGTTATGAATTTTAATTAGATAGGTATTGCCTAATAGTTATAAATAAAGGCATGCCAGAATATTTGCATAAAAAAAAAACGCGTTAACCTTGTGTTTTAGTAAGCTACGAGTCGGTATTTATTCGCAAATCATTCACTAGAACGCTGTTACCGTCTTTTTGTATGTTGTATACAAATACAAAAAGACAATAATAATCAATAATTACAAGTACGGAACTGTAAATATAGATTGGATTATGGTGACTCAGTGTTTACTTGTTATATATTTTTTTGATGGAAGTAGAGAGAGGATGTATAATTTTAATATTTTTGAGTCCCGACGAAAAAAGAGGTGTTTCAAGTTTGACCACTTTGGCTGAGTTTCATCAAAATGAACTCTCTGTAATTGTAACGATTAAAGTTAAAAGTGGGTTAAGCCTCGAAAGCAAGAAATGTTAATCATAGAATTGTAGGAAAAGTGTCGAAGAATTGGTTACAAAAGTTCATGTAATGGGTGAAGGCCCCCAAAAAAAGGCAATAAGGTCGTTGTGACGACGTACGTAAGTGATAGGAGCTTTTGTACAACTAGCAGAAAGTTTGTTTTTGCTCCTCAACGTAAATGATAGGAAGATTTACGAATTAAGCAGAAACGTTTGGCGATGGCGTTTTTTTGCTCAGCAATGTAAATATGATAGGAGGCTTCTCAACTCAGCCTTAGTCTATCGTAGCGCCAAAACCGAGTAGATCGATTGCGTTTTTTACTGCATGTGACTTAGTACACACAGCATGTGATTCTGTAAGTCTTTTGAATGAATGTTTGTAGAGAAGGTGTAAAGGTAATAATTATTCCGTACACATAAGTTATAAATTGCGGTTTAAGAAGTGTGAATATAAAAATTGTTGGTATCTAATAATATTTTAATTTATTTTTAAACTATAAACTATTCTGAAATTAAAAAAAATAATCAATGTTTCTTGGAAATTCTTTATAAATAATATTTATTTACATTTAAAAAACTAAAAACCACTTGTTCGGTGTAGACTCATACCATCGCCTACGACGAGGTGGGAAAACCCCTCCGTGGGTACCCTGGAGCCGTCTAGGCGGTCTCGGGCGCTGTAAGACACCCGTTATTTTATATATGTATGTATGTAAAAATTTAAATAAGTGTTGAAAAATGCAATCCAAAATAATTAAGTACCTTTATTATTTAATAACAAAAATTTTGTGATTTTCCGCTTTAAAATTAAAAAAAAAAAAAAATTTCATAAACACACTCTCGAATATCGACAAAGCTAGAATATTGGCTGCTCAATGTAAAGAATCAGGCGCTTGGCTTGAAGCACTTCCATCGCCTTCCTTGGCAACTTTACTTGACAGGCAAACCGTTAGAATAGCGGTGTCCCTCAGGATAGGCACCCCAATTTGCCAATCTCATTACTGTATTTGTGGAGCCGCGGTCACATCATCCGGTCACCATGGTTTATATTGCAGGCTGAGTGCTGGCCGTATATCCAGACACAATTAACATAAACAATGTTATTAAACGATCCCTTGTTTCTGCTGGTATACCCAGCACTCTTGAGAGACCGGACGGTGTGACGATAAGCATAGAGGTCGAGGTCTAATCTGGAACGCCCTGTGTGGACACACATTGTTTCGGTGTTTATGATGAAATAGCCTCGTTGTATAAAGCGGTCACCCATCCCAGGCCGGCCTGCTTAACCTTATTATCAGTTGCGCAGTGACTTAACCACTAGGCTGGGGCCGCTTTTTACCTTTAAATAAATTAAATAATTTTCATTTTGATGTATTTTTTATGTTGCCAGTCTCCTTTTTACATATATATTAATGAATTTTTCAACAATTGAATTTAGTACAGTTATACTGTGATTTCTGTGTGTGTTTTCGTTTGCAAATAGTAGCTTACCAATGTAAGATTTAAAAATAATTGCACATATGTAGTTGCCATAATTATTTTTGTTTAAAACTTTACGTGCAATATTGGTTTAAGTGACTGTCGAATAACCCTTTCAGTTTTATAACATATATTATAAATATCGTTTGAAGCATAAAATAAACAACCATCTATCAACTTGTGAATCAATAATTTATTAGTAGCATACAAATGCATTTTACATTCCTCGCATTTGAGTTATTTTACTAATTTACTAACTACAAACCCAGATATGTAGCCAACTATTTGAAAAATAATGTCAAAGGGCTGACATTCTTCTAGTGTGGAAGCAAGTTTATCACAGTTTGATTGTTTTTTTTGATGGATTTTAAACACGGACTTATTGTTACTTAATTTAAATTTGCTAATATCTTTTTCTTCGCTTCCTTCGAAACGATATCCTACTGTAGTGCTATTTATTTTATTTATTGACGGAGCTCCGGATAGAATTGGCACGATTTCAAGAGGGAGACAATTTCCGATAAATTTTGTACTTAGTTCTAAATGTGATAGTATTTTTTTAAAACTTGCTTTAAACTGTTATGTCCGCTTGACTTCGAATACTACCGAAAAAGAGCTCTACATGCTGGACTTGTATGTAAGTAAAAAAGGGAGTACATTTGTTTCTACCAAATTATTATATAAATATGTCAAGCTGCTGATGCATGGAAGAAGCCCCAAAACCCCTGTATTGTGTCTTTACTAATTGTATTGGTATACGGGTAAATACTGTTATCTCTTCGGTACCAATTTTTATAGTTTTTTTTGTATTGTACTTTAATGTACAGAGACAGTAAATAATCTTTCGCTTGTGATTAGAATTTCAATATTTCACTAGAATTACTTTTGCTCATTGGATGTATCTTTAAGGTTTCGGGTATTTAATACATTAAATAAATCATTAAAAATTATGAGAAAATGTGCAGTATTCTCCGAGTTTTTAAATTCAAGTATATTAAAAGTTTTATCACAAAACAGTAACGCTTTAGACACTCTTGTGCTTAATAATTGTGTAGACAATCTGACATTCATTATCTGATTATTATAGTGAATATGTTTATGGGACAATTTATTTGCCAAATGTAAAAAATTACCCTCTTGTAAATCGTGTAATTTTAAAATGTAGTCCCATTTAATCGATTGATCATTCGTGTATATATTTTTTTGACTGAAATGTATTCCTCATTAATTTTACCATATGGCAAACATCTAAGAATACAACGACATCGTAATTTGCACACGGGTGTTTAAAGTTTTAAAATTATCTAAATCATTTATCTCACATCCTAAGCCTCTCTCATTGTTGCCAAGTTACTTTTACAGCCAATAATATGTTGTATAATAATGTAACTTATGTAACCAATATTATTGTAATTTGCACACCGCAAACCGTAGAATATGTTGAACACTAAACTAGGTATATTTAAAATTTTGTAACATATTTTGGCAAATTAAGATTTTTATTTATTTATTTAAGTCTCATTTAAAAGAGCACTCAGTTTCTTCCCGAAAGACTGAGCCTCAGAGCCCCAGATTCCAGTTGTCTCCACAGCAAATGGGACAAATAAAAATTATTTTTTTAGTTAAAAATATTTGTAATTATGCAAATAAATTTAATAAATATGAAGAAGAAAAAAAAGTTGAATCTGATTATTTTTTGTTTTTTTAAGTCATTTTGATAAAACAAACATAAGTACATGCCATTTTTTATTAGAGTTTAAAATAATATTTACTTAAAATATTATTTACAAATGGAATACAAGAGTAATACATATAATGAATAATAATAAAAATAGAATACATGCAAGAAAAAAACACGAAAAAGTTACTTTTCTTGTTTTTGTTGAAAAATTTTTTTTTATGTCAGGACACATTTTGCATGCCATTTTACTTATTAACTTTAGATAAGGTTTTTTTAGGAAATATTAAACGGCATACAAAATAAAGTTACGGAAATTTTAACTGCGCTTTTTGCCATTTTCGTCATGTATGCCACTATTTCGCAACATCCTGCTATGCATGCCAAATTTCCTAACGTCAATACCTATATAAGTTATAACATTCAGTAGATATTGTTAAAATGGCATGCAGTTTGAAGTCACGGAAAAGTGGTATTGAATTTTCACAACATTTTCCAAAAAAAAACCACCCTCGGTCATACGAGGGCGCATGCCAATTTTCGCAGATATTTTTTGTGTGGAAACTTTAATACATCGGCATGCATTTTGACAACACGGATATATCCGATTTTTTTTCTCATTTTCACGCAACCCTTTGAGCCCACACAGTTGTTGTGAATTGCATGCCATTAATTACGATAATTTGAATTTGTTTGCACTACCTTATGTTACAAAGGCATGCAATATAATATCACGGAAAACCACTAAAATTCTTTACAGAAAGAAAAGCCATTTACTTCATGACGTGCAAGCGTGCGTGGCCAATAACCCCTCTTTCATATTTTAGGGTTAATTACACGTATTAATTCTTAAAAAGGTATGCAGTAGAAAATGGGAGAACGTTTTCTGTCATTATTTCCCAGTCTATAAGTACCTACTAAGGTATTGCTATAAGTCTGCGGCTGAGTAAATATAGCTGCGGATGGTTTCATGCGCATCTCATTACGACAGGTTAAAACTGAAACAAACAATTTCAATCGCACTGCAACTATTTTTTGTTACTGTTTGCTCT
Source organism: Monopis laevigella (assembly GCA_947458855.1). Taxonomy (NCBI): domain Eukaryota; kingdom Metazoa; phylum Arthropoda; class Insecta; order Lepidoptera; family Tineidae; genus Monopis; species Monopis laevigella. The sequence continues at coordinate 23,204,835 of OX381583.1, read as the reverse complement.
TTTACACAAACTTCACACTCGCAGACTTTATTATTTATTATATGCTGGCTAAATAATGAGAATACATAATAGCGGCTGTAATTTTAATAATAATTCATTATTTTAGTTGGCAGTATGATGTAACAAGTATTTAAGAACACGCCAGTTGCGGTTGATTGCGAAGTCGGCATTCCCTACACAAAATAAGCTGTCACACTTACAGTATTTGTTTGTCGTAGAATTAAAAAAAAAAGGTTGATCATATATCCAATACAATGAGGATGACATAGAATATTTTTTAATTACATATTTCAGTTGAGGACTAAATAAAAATATTTTTAAATCCTTGTTCGATCCATCTATAAACAGTTACACAATTTGGTACAGTAAAACTGGGACCACACGTGCTCTCCGACGCAGTATAGTGGTGTTGTTAAACAAATGTACATAATTTTTTACATTAAAAACTTATTTGAATACACCGGTGTTGGAACCAAGAACCTATGAATATTTTTATCAAATAAAAAAAAAACGTTATTAATATTATTAATAAATAATATTATAAAATTAAAAGATTTTTACGTACAAGTTACAACATAAAAACGATAATTGAAATACGACTAATAGCCAAGTTGTACTAGAAATACGTTTCGATGGGCCGTAATCAAGACTGGCGAAACCTTAAATACGCCACCTACCACCAATGATCAAAGTACACGTGCTGGTTTTTGCGCGACATGGTAACACCATAAATCGAATGCGCAAAAACCTCCCGTCAGACAGCACCACTTGAATTTCATGGTCATGCGAACAAAAAGAATCCGTGTGCTAAGCAAAAATTCGCTACGCACACCCACCTCTTTAGCCAATAGACGACGTCGCCGTTTGATCACCATTTATTGAATGCTTTGCTTTTATTGCCATTGCCTATCCAGTTGCTGAATACTTAAGATTGATTTTTAAACAACCGGCTATTTGAATTTATACAAGTGATACTAAAGCTATTGACGTAGAGTTACCGGCGCAACCTGTTGTTCGCGGCTGAGCTGTGCCACAGTGACCCGCTTTTGGGCCCAGTTCACTAGTTGCATTCCGTCTTACATAGAACTTAACCGTGCCCGCGTAATACCTAGTGTGATATATGTCATAATGATGTTGAGGAATTTGTATAGGACTACAATTAAGTTAACTTTGCCTAACTCTAGAACTTTTAGCGTAGATAACGTATTGAATGCACCTCCCAAAATTTTAATTACGGGTAAGTCCGTGTGTGATAGTTGGCTTAAATCTTTATTATTGGTTTAACTGTTAGTTTATTATAATTTTTTTGTTAATATTATTTAATTTAATATTAAAAGTCTTGTAGGATGACCTTGAATTTATATTTGGCACACGGAAGTAGTTTGTAGGATCGGTTGTTGCTGAATTAAGGTACGTGTCGTGCATATTAAGTGTTACTGTGGTATTGAATTGCTTCGAAGCCGGTAGGTACCGGTGTCTTGCTTTCTTGATGTGGTTCAACATCTTCATTAGCTAATGAATTTCTAATGTTGGATAAAGACTTTTTACTTCAATCAACTTATAAGTAATAATCTCTACTAATCTATAGATCAGTTACAGGAAAGGTTTCATCGTCGTGTTTAATTAGGTTAAAATTAGATTTTTAATGTACGTATCCTAGATCACTTGCTTCACTATTTACACGATACCTAGCCCAATCGTAATTTTTTTATTATTATTGTCTTCTGTGCGAGTTTGCGCGTTAAGCGAGTACTCTCCACCAATAGGATCGTATAATTTTCTAAGTCTGTCAAAATAAGCTAATCTGATTGGCAGAGAGTACTCACTTACTACGATGATAAAGTTAAAAAATACTCGCACTATGAAGGTACTGACGAAGTACGTGACTGTAATCCCCACGTGTGTTAACATATATGAAAAAAAAAACTCTTCATAGTCCACTAATCTATATATAATTCATTAAAGCCAAACCCTTTCGCCTGATTGTAGATTTATAGCACGTATTGTTGTATACGGTTTTATGATTTATTATCTTTAATCAATAGGTACCATTAGGTATGTCAAACTTAAGTTTCAGTAAGTTATCGATAGTCGATACCTATAGGTACTATAACGTAACTTAAAACTTGGTTTTAAATAACATATAATTCTCATACTCGTAGATACTATTAGGTATGTGTCGTTATGTGTATATCTTACTCTCCGGAATTCAAGTCTATTTGTATGATTTTTGTTGCTATTTACTTAATATTTTTTTGTGTACAATAGTTATTAGCATCATTGAGTGTGGATATATTCTTAGCATTAGCGACTTATTTCATTCATAGAGAATTTGGTTTTTATATTATTATAATTTTCCATGGTATTTACTGTTAGATTTAAACCGGATTTAATTTCCGAATGACTTAGGTACTATACAAGAAGAAGATTGTTTAACAAAAACTCAAGGTAGTTCTACTGCTTCGTTACCACTGTCTAGTGAAGTTAGCTAGTAATGTTTAGGTTTTAGTCTATGGACTCTCTGGTTTTCGGGAGTCTACAGAATACTGCGATTTCTTGTCGAGATGGTAGTTTTCATTCAGGATACGTTTACGACACAAGCGGATTTTTAAAAGTAGACTTGTAAACCAAATCGTCTTTCAAGCCGCGCATTTAGCCGGCATAATGGGCATCAATGCTATTAAATTACCATGTATAGATCGACCACTTTTATGGACTTCTTACCTTTAAAGTCAAACCCCGTCCTTAAATAATGTAAAAAAAATAATATTTACAAATTTATTTCCAGGTGGTTTGGGCCAGTTAGGAGTGGAGTGCGCTAAATATCTCCGAAACAAATATGGTCGTGAAAACGTCATCCTTTCGGACATCATCAAGCCGACGACAGAAGTGCTCAACGATGGTCCTTACATTTTCGCCGACATCCTCGACTTCAAAGGACTCCAGAAGATAGTTGTCAACTACGAAGTGGATTGCCTGATCCATTTCTCGGCTTTGCTCAGTGCAATAGGAGAGCAAAACGTGCCTTTAGCAGTCAGAGTTAATATTGAAGGAATGCACAACGTTATTGAGCTAGCCAAGCAATATAAGCTAAAGATATTTGTTCCTAGTACTATAGGTGCTTTCGGACCAGATTCTCCTAGAAATCCTACACCTAATATAACAGTGCAACGACCAAGAACTATTTATGGAGTTTCGAAGGTGCATGCGGAACTATTAGGGGAATATTATCATCACAAATTCGGCTTGGATTTCCGTTGCTTGAGATTCCCAGGAGTTATTTCCAGTGATCCTCCCGGCGGTGGAACTACAGGTAAAATATAATTTTATTATCTAAAAATAATAGGAAAATAGCCAAATTTCTTTTTGGCTAGTCAGAAATATGGGTCTTAATACCTAACCAGAAATATGGGTCTAAGGTCCTGAGCCGCCAAAAACTTTCGTCCATTCTTTGGAAAATAAGCTCAAAAGTGTAACGAGAGAACTGAAGTCCAAATTAATTTTAGGGCAAAAGGTATGCCGCATTGACTCACGATATGATTTAAAGCGGGAACAATAATACTTTTCGTTCGCTTTATTGACTCCAGTTACTTTTTACCAAATAATTGTTTTATTTTATTAACTTAGATATTTTATTGCAAATAAAGTTTTACATTATAATGGAAATATTGTTTTTATTTATAAATGAACAATATTAATTGACAAGGTTGCTAACCTTGGCTAAAGAAATGACATACATATAATTGCATACATTCATAAGCTAAGGCTAAGGTCAAGAAAATATCTCACGACATTAATTAAATATGTATATTATGTAGAGAGTTTTATATAAAATTGTAATTATGTACCTAAACATATATAGGTACTCAATCATAAAAAAAAACTTTTTAACATTATAATCAAGTTGTAATATAGCCAACCGCTACTGTTGTTTTTACAGTTTTGTTAACGCGGGTGATTATGTATTGTAATACTTTTAAATCTTGACTGTTTTAATTAGCATTAGGTAATATAATTGATCCTTTAATTTCGCGTATCTGTAGGTAATTTCCTTTTTACGCAGACTCTATCAGCTCTAAGACATACTACCTACCTTCAGATGGTCTACCATGGGTTTGCGCATTGTAGCAACGTAACGTATTTGTATACGTATACGTGAGCAACATTGCGAAATCCCATGGTAGACCCTCAGATTGACTACGAAATTGCAAGAAACTTGCGTTACCTATCGTTATCAATGAATTATTCGATTCGTCTAAGTAAGAGGATGTAGGTATAACTCTTTAAAGACATTGTATTCGCAATCGCGAAGTCTGCGTCCTCCATACAAAATGAGCTTTCGCTATTCCAGTATTTCTCCTCTATCTACTGTTTGACATTAAAATAATATTTTTGTCAGTTATTGCATTTATATATAATCTTTCTATACACCGATTTTTTTTTATTAGAAAAGTTATTTACTACTTACAACATAAATATTTTTACGTACAACCAGCATAAAATTTATAATTGAAGTTTTTTTATTTTTATAAGAGCTCAACATGTGACCTTACATCTACCTGATGTTAAGCAGTATGCAATGTCCAGGAATGATACACGCGGTGCACCGTTGGTTGCTATCATTATGCCGGCTTAAGATGCCTATCCACGCTTATAAAGGACTCTAGGTTATAAGAGAAAGGAAACTAACAGCCAAGTTGAAATATTGGAAGTACGTTTTTATGTACCTATGGACGTCAAAAAACTGCAGAGCCCTTAAATAAACTGTCGGTTCTATTCATCTATTTTAAAAAGTAGGTACCTATAGTAGGCTTATATATAAACGAATTCCGCGGACGATAATTTCGTTAACACAGATGCATAGTATGGTGCTTCTATAATACCTATTAATGATTCTTTTTAAATTTCAGATTACGCCATTGCTATCTTTCACGATGTCCTGCGCAAAGGAAGCTACCAGTGTTACCTCAAACCCGACACTAGACTGCCCATGATGCATGTAAAAGATGCGCTTAAAGCGCTCGCAGAATTCCTCGAAGCGCCCAATGAGTTGCTGAATCGACGATGCTACAATGTTACTTCTATGAGTTTCACACCGGAAGAACTAACTCATTCTATATCTAAACATATACCAGATATTAGAATCACTTACAGCCCGGACAGCAGACAGGAAATAGGTACGCCAATATCTTCCAGTCTCACTAATCTAATTCAATTTAAGGGACCGGATAATCTTAATATATCTCTATAAGGAGACGCATGGCAAAAATATATCTGTACAGCTTGTCATAGTCTGGGTGTTTATAAAATATAATATGTAGGTATTATATAGTCGTTTTTGGTACACATAGTACAAGCCTAGAGCTTAGTTTGCGACATTCGGTTTATTTTAAAGGGAACGTTAGATTGTCAAAATAACGAAATCCTTTAGGTACAATTGTCACCAAAGTGTTGTGGTGACCACACGGAATGTTAACAACTGACTAAGCAAAAGCACCTGTTTCACAAGGGAATAAAGTATGGCGTTTATAGTTATTTTTGTTTAATGTTATTTATAACGTTTTCGTTATAAGGAAAGAATTTTGGCCGCAGAGCAATATGTATGTGTAAATTGTCTTACATATTATTATTATTATAATGGCCACCACGAAATGCTGTAAAGCCAAAAAAATAGCAAAAAGTCAATGCAATAGGCTTTTTTTACATTTCGTTGTAGCTGATTCAATTTTATTTTTAAAAGATTTAATTGTACAATAAAATTATATCAATAGGTAAGTAATTAAGATTCGAAAGAGATAGAGAAATCAATAAACATTTATTATTTTTAAAGTTCGACAAGCAATAAGTTTCCGTTATAAGAAAAATAATGCTACTGCTGGCCCTAAAGAAAGCACCGTCGAAGAAGTATATGGTTCACGGAGGTTCTACCAATAGTCGTAACCACTATGACTTGGTTCTCCAGCCAGACTGTCAAATATTATAAAACGGAATATTGATAGAATTATTGACTAGGCTAAACGACTATTAATCCTGTCCTAACTAAATTATATTAAGCCTACAGACTTATTAAAAAATAAAGAAAATTATAAAGCAATTTATTCATTTATTAAAAATACAATAGAAAACGATTGTATTTAAACGTCTTCAGAAGAAAGTCTAGATCCTAATTAAAGAAATCTAAATACATGGTGACTTTCAAAGGATGTACTTTGGGCTAATATGTGGTTCTACTGATCAATACGAACAACTTTTCCCATGGAACCATGTGTGCAAATGAAAAAAAAAATCGACTTCTCCATACAAACTAGTAATGTTAAAATGACCAATTTGTATGGGGAAGCCAAAATTTTTTTCATTTGCGACAAATGTTCCATGGGAAAAGTTGTTCGATTTGATCAGCAGAACCTCATATATATATCCAAAATACATCCTTTCAAATTCACCCTGTATATATAACTCAAAGGTGACTGACTGACTGACGGACATAGTGATCTATCAACGCACAGCCCAAACCACTGGATGGATCGGGCTCAAATTTGGCATGCCGGTAGATGTTATGACGTAGGCACCCGCTAAGAAAGGATTTTGATAAATTCTACCCCCAAGGGGATAAAATAGGGGATGAAAGTTTGTATGATAAAAAAATAACTTCCACGCGGACGAAGTCGCGAGCACAGCTAGTCTTAATTAAAAGAGGAAGAATAAACAATATTAATATAAAAGAATATTACTATAACACTAAAAAATGGCTCAAAAGGACATACATCCAGAGCCATAAAATAAATGATAAAAAAAATATTAAGGTTTCCGTACAAAAAAAAAACTAAGAATGTTTCTTTTTCCAGCGGATTCTTGGCCACAGGTGTTCGACGACAGTGAAGCACGGCGCGATTGGCATTGGAAACCAGATGTAGACCTGGAGAGTCTGGTCACCCTCATGATCGATGACGTCAAAGAAAAAATATCTGCTAATGGAGTTAAATAAATGTTATTTTTGTTGTTACATTTTTTTTTATTGCAGCACGGCATGTGACTTTAAAAACATTGATCGCTTTCACTATGCCGGCTAAATGACGCGATCACCAAATAGGCGGCTACAGAGACGAATTGCATTACGGGTAGATACCAATATTTTAATATTCTCGCTGCCTTATGTCAATTCAACCACCCATTTCGCAACCGCACCCTGAGAGGAGACTACCACCTCGACAAGAAATCGATGTAGTAATCTCCTGAAAACCGGTAAACCCACCGACTAAAACCGAAACGTGACTAGGGCACTTGACGGTCTTTGCATCTATATGGGACCGAGACCGGTCGGTCAGCCTAGCGAAGTTATAGAGACCTTCCTCCTACCCAAACTTGCAATTGTTGGCAGTCCTTACAGGATTGAGGGGCCACATTTTGATAATACTTACCTATTTTGCTAATAATTCTTATGCCAGTAGTTATATGTATGTATCATCACGGGTGCCATACGGCGCCCGAGACCGCCTAGACGGCCCCAGGGTACCCAGCGGAGGGGTTTTAATCCCACCTCGTCGTAGCCGATGGTATGAGTCTACACCGAACAAGTGGCTAGCTCGTTGCGATGTTTTGAATAGATAACAAAAAATAAGTTTGTAATAAAAACCTTAAGTTCGTAAAAGGTAAAACAAAAACTGATGTTGAAGAGTATATTTGAAGATATTGAAGCGCACTTATATAAAAACGTAAGCATGAAGGGCTAATGAGGTAGGTATATCTAATTCCATATACTTTTTTTATTATAAGTTTTACAAACTTAAGGATTCTTTAACTTATACTCGATATTTGCTAACTGCGGGTAGGGTAGACCGGGTACTGATGTACCATTTCATCTTTAAGGTTAAATTGTGAGATAACTGTTAATGTTTAAGCAATAGTGTCAATACTTAATGATACGTAGCTTATTTGGCTACAAGTTAGCATTATCTACGTATCTAAAAAAACAATACCATAATATATATTTGCGATTGAACAGAACGGGAGAATTGTTACAAATGTCCCCTACGCTGGGGTCAACTCTTTCACCCCTGCACCAGACTTCATTACATTACATTATTATTATATTAAATGCTATAATACACTTTGAGAGGATTAGTGAGAGCGTAAATATGGCTTGCCATGGTTTGTTTAGGTTAGTTTATTATGATTATGAGATAGGTAGTCGTGATTTTGTTAAAGTTCAGGTTGGATGCGTACCTATTGCTTTTTATTTTGTTATTGCTGTTGAGCAATTTACTTTAGCTTGTGAAGTATGATCAATTAATTATTTTTTTGAGCTTATAAAATGCTGTTCGTTTAATACAATGCAGTTACAATACAGTAAGATGATTGACGCGTATCAAAAAAAAAAATAGCACGTAAATTTTTATGAAGTCAATTTGACATGGTGGCCAAATTGGTTGGACTTGACACTTTTAAGTTTTAGGTCCCCCCGGTCCAAACTCCGATGTGTGTAGCGATGAGTTTTTAAGTTTAAAAGAATATATACATTTGTTTGACCACACCACATGTTGTCGGTCCCATTTCATTATTAACCCATTTAAACACCACCACAAGCTGACCACTTGTAGACTTAGAATACCATTGACTACGATTATGCTAATCTAGACGGTTTCAGGCGCCGAAACAGTCTCGATTTTTGTTGTTTTAGAAATCTATTATTATGTAGAGTAGTTGTTATACAGTACAATGACCACAATCCACGCATAATATTATTATGTTCAATTTTTTATTAATTATGTGCTTAATTCAGATTTGTAGCTGATTGTATAGATGGACAAAATAATCTAAAATTCAATTACAGAAAACAAATGAAGAAAGTTACTTTTAAAAGGTTAATTAAATACAAAAACATAAAATCCATAGCCGTATCCATAACACTTCCCGCCCGCTCGTCTGATCGTAATTCGATTTGGCATTAAACCGAGTCTTCGGCGGTCTCGTGGCACGCTCTCGATCTCTTCCCTCGGACCTGAGAGCCGATTGGCTCTCACTTAACTGGCTCGTCAATTAACTATATCGTTCGTACCATAGATTTGAAGAAACGAAACACAATGTTTTGAATAGAAATATGTGATTTTTTAAATGGTTATATCTCAACAAAACATATGGTAATTTAACTAAAAATTGAACACAAATAAAATTATATTAATTAGCTGAACATTCTTTATGTTTCAAGAATGACCATTAGCTAAACAGTTCTAAATTTTCATTATGATAACATATTCATTGTTCGTGGGCCCAGAAATGGCAGTTAATGCATTGTACCCATTGCTCGTTCGGTCTACTAGGACCGTACGGTCCATACACAACAACAAAACCACTCTTCTTCTTCTTTACTACGCAAATCGCTTTCGTTTTTTTCCTAATCTTAGGTCAGTCAGCCTAGCGGAGTTATAGAGACCTTCCTCTTACCACCTTTGTGTGGAACGGCTGCTTTTTTAAGTAAGTCTGACATTTTACACCCTGAACCCTGGCCATAATATGATCCACCCTGAATAGAAATAAATAACATAGCGATATTTGCATTGCGTTAATGGGTTTAATTTTTCCACGGGTGTACCGTTACAACCATCCCCGAAAAATTACGTCCGTCAGGATTGAGGGGCGACATTTTTATGATACGTTTTTGCTAATAATTTTTATACCAGCAGTTAGTAAAAATCGACCTAAGGTTTGTAAAAAAAGTCTCATGTTTGTAAAACTTAAAATAAAAAAGTTATATGGTGTTTTAGTTGGCCCCTCCGTGCTGAAGTTTTCATTAAAGTAAACTTCAATATCTCCAAATCTATACCAGTTGCAAACTCAGAAAAACATGTCTATAGTTAGTAAAAATATATACTTTCAAACCACATACATAACCTCATTTTGAATCCGTTTAATATTTAAAAAAATCAAAATCTTCATATACAAGCGTGGAATAGGGTGACCACGCATTTTGTATTTATTTGAAGCATTCAATTTATTTACTCAACTGTTGTATATTGATGGCAATCTTTCTTCTCTCTATATACATAATATATTTTCTCCACTGCACTCTCTAAATAAATTAAAACACCTTTTGCCATTAAAAGCTAAAGTTAAACTCGTTCAAGCTCGTTGATTCCTTGACTGGAATATGGTAACGTGTAACACGTGTGGACCTTTCAAAAAATTAGCTTAATAAAATGGAGCGCAACGAATGCATCAGGTCATTTTTTGTCTTCGCAAAAATGTCCACGTAAGTTCACGATACGACACGCCTTTTCGATACGATAAACTTCAATGGTTAAAGATCACAGGCCAGATAGACTGCAGAATTCTCTGCATTTTAAACTCTGTTTTAAATGAAGCTGCTACACCCAAATATCGTAAATACAGTTTCACTTTTCTTGACTTACATCACGACAAAACTCTCCGATCAAGAGTTTGGAATGAATAAACACATTTAAAAAAGTGTCTATGCGCTCATTATGTGAATGATATTGTTAATAAATCCTATCATAGAAATCCAGTTAATGCTATAGGCACATTTGATCTGTGCTCCCTTTCGTTACCTCTTTAAAACTATTTGCAATTTTGGTAATTTACGCTGTAAAATATTTAATATGAATTATTCATAATAATGAGTGAAACACTATTAATAAAGAATCTTTAATAAAGATGGTAGATCTGTCAAATTAAAACTTCTAAATACGTAATTTCCTCTGACCATTTACAATGTTTATGTTCATTTCATGAAATAATTGTACTTGCTTAAGCAGTACATTAAATTAAATTTAGTAAATAATTAAAGTCAAAGTCAAAATCATTTATTTCATGTAAATCTTTACAGATATTTATGAATAGTCAAAAAAAAAAAAAAAGTTTAAAAATGAGGTCATAGAGTGCGTTTGGTTAGGCAGCTATTTATTAACAAAATAACGACAAATATTAATTGAACTTAGACACGATGGAATGGAAACCTTAATATGAAAATTACTACCGAACCGAACACACACTACATAACCAACTAGTGTAAGACTAGGTGGTTAGCTGATTCCATTGACCTGTCAATCATTATCTGCCATACAAGAGAGCCACCAAGGCGACCAACTTCACCGATCATATCCATGCCTTAAATATTTATTGTAAATAAAAAAAGTAGACGATTTCATTTTTTTTTCATTATATTTAATACCTATAAAATAAATCATTTGCTCCTTATATGTTGTATATAGTGTGTACAGCCTATTCACACTTTATATGAAGATTTTTTTTAAAATATTTCCGTTAATATAAAATGGATTTCAAATGAGGTTTCCGTGGTTTGAAAGTATATATTTTTACAAACTATAGACATGTTTTCTAAGTTTGCAACTGGTATAGATTTGGAGATATTTAAGTTTACTTTAATGAAAACGTCAGCACGGAGGGGCCAACTAAAACACCATAACTTTTTATTTTAAGTTTTACAAACTTTTGATCTAGCGTATATCTACGTCTAAAGTCGTAGTCCGTATTTCTATTGAAGGATCTTGGTCTTCGAAGATCGGCAGTCGGATCTTTTATGGAACATGTTTCCAAGATAGCGCTAACAAAATCATACAGTATTCGGTTTAGTAGAGAAGGTAGTTAACACAGTGCAGGTGAGAGTTAAAAGGCTTTTAACCCTATTACTTAGCGGTCTCAAGTCCGGGAATGCTACAGTTCATTCTCAATCATTCAGAATCCATGGATAGCTAAGAACATTGGTTAGTCTGTGGGTTTCTGGACTATTGCATCACTACAGTTACAAAATTGGCAGAATTTGGCTAAAGGAACGAAACCAATAAAGTAGACTCTAAATGGAAATTCGTCTTTGTCACCGCCCTTAGCAACCGCATTATTAAGGCGGCATAGTGGGAGCGATTAATGCTGTTAAATAACAATGTATTGATCGACCCCAAACAGTCACAAGTCGTGCTCTACAAATAAAAAACAATAAATATTTTTCAAAGCATTTATTTTTATTGTGATCGACAAGCGAGACCACGATGACAGTCGTCCATGGCGATGTTATATGCAAATAACAATATTTACATTGCACCATAATATTTATCACATTACACCCTTAAAGATCACTGTGAACGCTTATGGGTCATTAAAAAATAAAACAGTCCGTCCAGTTACACCGGCCGCCATTACGGTAAAAGATTTTTAATAAAATTATTTTGTCTGTCAATAAACAAATTATGTATATCTCGTCACGACAAAAGTTTTTACTTAGTGTGACGTTTGATGAGCTAACCCTAATGTACATTGTTTTGCTGAAATAAATAAATATTATTATTATTATGTATATAGGTCATCAAGTTTTTTTTTCATATGGCAACATTATGTTAAAAAAATATCAATGTAGAGCCAAAATGGCCAAGCGGTCAATTTATTTATGGACGAACTATTTTTATTCTTTAATTTGTGAGGAATTCTATAATGACTAGAATTTTATATCTATAAAATTATGGTTGTTTTTTTAATTTATTAAGTACATAAACGTTCACAGTAACAAATCCAACGCTTTTCCTTAAATTAATGGCATGAAACAAATTACCTGTGAGACTCTACCAAAAAAACACAAACACTATTAATTAACATAATAAATCAACATATTTTATAACAATATGACTATAATAATATTTTACATATTTTTTATACACTTAATACAACATGGCAACATTTTAATATTAAATAAAATACACCTAAAAATATTACTAGTAAGTGAAATTTGAATACTGTCCGGGGAAAACAAATATTTTTTTACCAGACTACAGTCAAATAATATTATAATTTGCAAGAGCTAAAGACAAAATGGGCAAAACATAAATTATAAAAAAATATATATAACCATTTACAATTCATTTCAATATTCCGTTATACTTATTAAAAGAACATCAACACGAAATTATACTGAAATATTTTTTTTTAATTCCACAATGCAAAAGTTTTAAGTAAGTACAAAAGCTATAATCAAAATATTAATTTTAGGCTGGTAACACAAATTTGGTAGATGTGATATCTACCTATAGGTAACAAACTTATACCACACAAAGTATAGCGACAGAACAAATAATAGGTAAAGTCTGTTTTACCTTTAAAATTTATTATTTTCCTGTATTTGTACAAAATTTTTAATTTAAGTGGCAAGGAAAAACATAAAAACCTTACGAGATCTCAATTTTAATGGATAATAATAAATGATTTAAAATTGAATATTTTATCTACACTATTTATATTTAATCGCAGTGCAGACGAGTTCACTAATAAATTTATAAACTTTAAACATTGCAACGAGAATCTATTCTTTCAATAAGTAAAATGTGGTCGAACTACGAAAAAATAAATAGGTAGTACACATGTACTGTATTGCACCACATTTATTTTTGAAGCGTAAATCTAGTCATTATATTAACGAACTCGACTGTACAATCCCATCACTTCTAGTGTCAGCCTTGAAACTTCCTACTGATATTTCAATTTCAAATTAGAATCTAATTATTTGCATAAAATATTAAATTTGTACGGTTGTCCATAATAATAAACTGTATATAGGTATTTTAATTTCCTTAAAAGTAATTAAACTAATAATAAAAAGACTACAAGCTTGACCAGTATCGCCATATTGCGGAAAATATTGGAACTAATTTCTACTTTTACAGTTTCCACTACAAAAGCCGGTTGGTAAGCATAATATGTGTTAGATATTTTTGTATAACTATTACAATATTTATAAACTAAACTTTATGGTTGTAACTATAAGACAATATTTGTACCAGTTAAAATGAATAATAATAATATATTATATAATAATCATAATATTATAAATATTCGGCGGGTCAAAGGGACGAAAATATACTAAATATAATAAATTCTTTCAAAAATAAGTGATGCTTATTTCGCATCATGTTTACAAGTATTTAATCAAGATATAATATCGTGATTAAACGAAAATAAAATACACTTCTATACTAATATTATGAAGACAAAAAAATGGTTGTTCTAGAAAACTTAAATACTGAACTGATTTTTTAAAATTATTTCACCAATAGAAATACACATTATCAGCTAGTAACAAGGGCGGCGTTTTATTCTTTTTAAACTAAACAGGTGGGTGAAACCGAGGCGCACACCTTGCAGTTTAATAATGGTGCTGAATGACTTCCCACAAGCATAATATATCGGAAACTTTCAGCATAAAACATTACATTAAAAACCTATCGTTCGTGCATTTCATGGTAAAGACCTTATTCATAAAAAAACTTAATAAGTCCTTGAAGAACATTTTTTGTTCGGGAAGCGAAAACAACTCCAGCGACTAGCACGATTGCCTTACGTGTAGAACCAGCACAATAGAATCTCCACAGAGCTCACTTGTCTCCGTCAACCAACTCGTCACCCAAAGACCTGGGGCCTTAAATTCCATCGATGGAATCGCCATCAGTCAAAATAATATGGGGTTTGACAGTTTTCAGTCAGCTCTCTAGGCCTGATGTTTTCAATCATCTGTCAAAATCCATACTTTTTCATTGAAGGCGATTTTCTATCGATAGAATAGAGTGTTTTTTTTTCTAAGGCCTTTGTATGTAAGGATACCTTGTACCAATTTCCCGTCTCCCGTTAGTAGGGATAGATATGACTTAGATTATTAGAACACTTTAGTTAAAATAGATTTTGTCTCTTTTACGCAATGTTTTTATTGCTAAAAAGACAAAAAAAAACTTTTAGATAGTGTTCTTCAAGAACTCAATAAGTTTTAATGAATACCTACCAGTGTAAATCTTTAGAATAGTACCTATTACAATTTTATAATTGTATACAGTAACTCGATTTTTTTTTTTTAAAACGATAATACCTCTATTTTTTTTCTCTATTTTATCTTTTTTTTTTTATATAGGTTAATGCAATTTTTTAAAGGCTTATTTAGAGTCCAACTCGCCATTATATTTTTAAAACTAGTCACTTATTATTTTTATTAAAATATAATTTATATATTATGAAAAATAATAATATTGTTTTTATGTTATCTCTATGAAAATTCCGACCGGCCTCGTTACCACCGCCCATGCAAAACCCTAAAGTGACCTAGTGATGTTTTGATTTTAGTCTCTGGGTTCACCGGTTTCCAAGAGGGGGTCTTGTCGAGGTGGTAGCCTCTTTTTAGGGTACAGTTATAAAACAAGCAGTTGAATTGACGAAAAAGCAGCGAGGATATTAAAATATACTCATAATGCAAGTTCGTATTTGTCGCCACCCGTTTCGTAACCGCATCATTTAGCCGGCATAGTGGAAGCGATCAATGTTGCGAACAATGCATTGATCGACCCCATTTATATACTTTGTAGATCTGCTTACCATCAGGCAAACACGAAGTCATACACCGTGCTCCACTTAAAAAAAAGTACTTTAGTTTGAAGTAGAGAGCAGTGTTTTTTATTTGTGTGTCAAAAAGAGTTAAAACCCCATTTCATGTTTGCTTCTACGTCTAGATGCGTCTCTTTAGGTTCAAAAACCTTACGAATTGTTATCTTCCGAGATGAGTGATTACGTCTATATAAGAGATTAGATAATATAATAAATAAAATATAGTATATAAATAGATCATAGTTGAATTTCGGTATTATATTCATATGTCCGGATTAATAGTCGTTGCTAAGCATTTGCTTACCCAATGCTTCGGACTGTAAAACTTCATATGAAAAAAAAAAAATTAGACAGTTCCAAGCAATGGCTCAAGCTAAGTAACGACTATTAATCCGGACCTAATTTCCGGATCCGTGTCGGAACCACCACTCCGATAGCCGTGGTGGCGCTTCTGTGGCACACTTCTGTCAAACTACAAAACAAATTTTTAGTTCCAGTTTTAGTCGCAGGATATGAGTGGTGGACTCTTTTGACGCTTCATTTTTTAAATGCGTTTTTTTTAAACATAAACGTTTTTAATTTAAACCCTACACCTACAAAAAAAAAAATCAACTACCAAGGAGCTAAAATCATATTGATTTGGTTGTCATTCGTATTCTAATAAACAATTTTAAATAAATATTTTCAGAAAATATTAAATATTTTGAATGTAAAAATCCGTATGTATTTGTGGGTTTCGTTACACTGACAATATTTCATTAATTATTTTTATTTATTTGAAATACTTTATTGCACAAAATTACGAAATAAAATTGTACATACACGTGGGCGAACTTAATGCCTTAGACATTTTCTACCAGCTAACCTTTGAGAGTTTGTAAGACTTATGTATATTATATTTATATATAAATTTAGACGGTACAAAAGAAAATATATAATTAAAATAATATACATGGTGACTTTGAAAGGATGTACTTTGGGCTAATATGAAGTTCTACTAATCAATACGAACAACTTTTCCCATGGAACCATGTGCCGCAAATGAAAAAAAAATTGCCTTCTCCATACAAACTAGTAATGTTAAAATGACCAATTTGTATGGGTAAGCCAAATTAATTCCACCCTGTATATATAAGCAGATAATTTTGCAGCTTTACAATAAAAATATAGTCCTACAGCTGTATAAATAAAATTAATGACTATTACATTTGGTAGCATTTTATCTCTGTAAACACACATTAATTATATAGTGTTGAAGGTCTTACTAAATTAACTATTATTAATACTTACTACATTTTCCTGTAAACAACTTTAGTAAAAAAAAAGGAAATATCATTGTTGTAGACAATAGACATATATACATAAAGATAAAATAGATTGCATAATAGAAATTCATTCATTTATTGATTTATATATAAACTAGTCGGCTAGTTATATATAACTTACGCAACGGAAGTTCTAAAAAGGATTTATTTTTCCCGTTTTTGCAACATTTTTCATTGATGCTCCTATAGGTCGTGGCGTGACGTTATATAGTCTATATAATGTTATCCAACACTATATATATATTTTTTACAACCAGTAGTTCCTGCGATTAAACAAACTCTTCAGCTTTATAATATTATAGTATAGATTTATTATTGTGTGAAAATATAAGTAGGTATATTATATATTATCCATCAGCCTAAACTTAAACGATTTCATAAGTAGGATTTTGGAACATATAAAGTGTTTTAAGAAATCAAGTTACCTACTGTATTTTTTTTAAACAAAAACATAATATTATTAATATAAGTTATGCCAATATTTAAAACCCGAATTTTAGTCTTTGAATATTAATTTCAAAGTTATGTTATATATTTTATCATAAAATGTATATGGTAAACTTAAAAAAGACACAGTAATATGTATGAAAAGAAACATTAATGTTTACATCTATTATCTAATACCTAAAAAAATAAAACATGTGTCATCATTTATGTACATTTAGGTAAATCATTCATTATAAATAATACATACATTTATACTATGACTTAAATACGGCACGTACGCAGGTAATTATAATTCAGAATATTAATGTTGCTAAAGACGTTGACACAACTCGGTTTGTACAATTCAAATAAGGATGGCTATTCACAAATGTATTCTATAGAACTCGTCAAGATACTTTTAGTTATTCAAAAATAATGTTTAAACTATTCAAAATATAAGTTGATATAAACACTTTTACCCACAGTATTAAAACAATATAGGTATATTTCTCTACTAGAAAGCGCTGCGCAAGCGTAGATACTTTAGTGTCTTAAAATCGTGTCCAATACTTATCAAGAGAAAAAGTATCAGAAAAGATTTTTGTTTTTATATATCGGGCTGGACCTAGTCAATCAGATTCTGCGCATATATTTTGTTGTAGACCGCGCACAGTATCATATTTTTTTTATCGGCATTCGGCTGTCAAACGGTTGTGGGATGCACGCGACCGGACGTCAGATATTTTCTTATCAAATATTCGTGGTCTAATGCCTGCCGGACGCAGCCGACCGGAAATATTTTTTCTAATAAGAATGACGAAAAACGCGGCCGCCGTCCTTTTTTAAGCTTTCAGATACTGGGGCGTGGTAGTGAATATGTTATGCCGGACCGTATGCGCCCGTCCTAAATATAAAATCGATCATTCTAACTGTTGCCAGGTCCGATAGTAGCAATCGACGACTGTATTCAGTCGTATCTACTAACAAAGTTTTTTTTTTAAGTACTGCACAGTACCAAAAAAAAACTATGTTTGAAGCGCCAAAATCGCGTGTCATTTGTTTTCGCTAGCACTAGTTTAATATCAATTGGCGCTTAAAAAGCAAAGCTTATCCTTCCTTTATTTTCTGCATTGGTTTCTAGTGTTAAAATTATTATGCCTAGAAAAAAAAAAAATATAAACGTATTCAGTAGGTACTGAATGTCAGAGTATATTCATGCGCGTTTGCCCTCTCCGCTCTCTACTCCGATCTGTGCCTGTGGTTATTTATTAAAACCAACTTTATTTATAATTTATGTCACCGCGGGCAATTGTTTCAATTCCTGTAGCAAAAATGTTCAACCTATCTATAAATACACTAAGTAGGTACATTTAGAAAGCGGTCAATGCTCGCGTTAATAAATTTATTAAATCTGTAAAAACTTTTATATAACGTTTAAAAGGAATTAAAATCTTTTATAATAAATTAATTAGTTAAATGTTTTTAAGTAGATAATAGATTTCAGGCAGTTTGGCAATAAGCCATACTGCTACTGTATGTTAATAATTATTGTCAATACATATTAATTAACATCATATAGCTAATTGCCATAATAAAATGCACTACCAGCGATGCAAATTTCAATGATAAAATTCTAAACGATTTCGTTTAACAGAGTTAAAAGGAATTTGTTAATTTTCCTTAAAGACCCTTAACTAAAACCATTTATAAAACCTTTAATTGACTCACTATCACATGTTTGATTTAATCTGTCTTCACGCGTGTTCGGCTTTGTTCTACCTTGCTGTTGTTGATCTCTTTTAAGCGCTGCCTAAGCTGTGCAGTTTTAATGTTAGCCATAACTTGCGTGGATTGATAAAGCCAGGAACCCTGAAATTAAAAATAAAACTTTAAGGATACCGCATTTAACATCGCGAGGTCTGCGTTCTCTATACAAAATAAGCTTTCGCACTTCGAGTAATACTCGATTACTGTTTGTCGCAGAATCTCCGTAGACTGGTGGAATTAATATTTTTGTCGGTCATTGTATTGACAGCCTCCGTAGACTAGTGGTTGCGCCTTTGGCGTTGTATCCGGAGGTCGTGGGTTCGATTCCCACCCATGGCAAAAAAATATTAGTACGTTTTTCTCATTGACATATGATTTTTCTGTACAGTTTGTCATGGTCTGGGTGTTTATAAAATATAATATGTATTATATCATTGTGTCCGGTACACATAGTACAAGCCTAGAGCTTAGTTTGTGACCAGAACAATATGTGTAAATTGTCCTACATATTATTATTATTATTATTTATTAATCTTTCTGTATTGGAGGTTTATAATAAATAAATACCATCACGGGTGCCTATTTGGCTCCCAAGAACCGTTTAAATGGCCTCAGGGTACCCAGCGGAGGGATTAACCCGTCCTCATTTCGCCGATGGTATTCGGAGGCAACACCTAACAAGTGGCGAGCTTGTTGCGGTGTTTATGATGGTATAGCCTCGTTGTATAAATCGGTCACCCATCCCAGGCGGGCCTTGTTTATTGGAGGTTTATTAATACAAAAATATTTATTACCCATAACAGAAAGATTTTTGCGTAAAAATAATAATTGAACTTCGATTAACAGCCAAGTTGTTATATTGGAAGTAGGTACGTTTGTATGGCCGTCAAGTTGAAAAGACAGCCCTTAAGCAATTACTGGTTCCCGTATGTGTGTAAGCCGAAAAAAACAATGTCCTTGCCTATCCGAGGATACACAGAGGTCCCAACGTATGGAAAGATCAACGCAGTCAAAATTAAGGTGTAAATGCCAACTTTATTTATTGACATTCATTCACTATTATTTTTTTATAAAATTAGGTAGGTTTTTGTTTGTCAGAAAAAAAATCTATGAATAGATGTTAAAATCACTCCAATAAATGTAAATTTTTAACGTGCAATGGTATTTTCAACCTTGACGGGGTCTAAACCAAAGACCAAGATCTTTTTCCTTCACAAAATGTTGCAGACTTTGCTGGAATTCTTTTTGCACACACTTGTATGGCATACAGATTATTGAACGACCTTGGACGCATAAAGCTACATTGAAAGGTTTGTACTCGCCCTATACCTTCTTTGGAACCAGGGCTATCAAGCAATACTGATAAATTGAGTACGAGAGCCTTCCAAGTTTCTACGACTTTTCTTCCTACGACTTATCCTTTGTATTATGGACTGAATCATGAATATAAAAGTAATTTTTATCAATCTTTGTAAAATAATACATTTTTTATTTAATTATCCGAAGTTTTAAATTGCTTAAAAATCTGTAAAATTATTGTAGTTTTATGCCAATGAAATGCTAGTTAATTTTTTTGTAATTTTCATTAAAACGATCAATAGTTCGTTAATTCTCCAAAGATTAGACCTAACTTGTAAGAAAAAGTATATTGTAAAGGAAGGTCGTGGGATTTATTCCCACTAAATACAACAATATTAACTTTTTTGTAGTTTTTTCCTTTCTGCTTCTTTATAACACGTATAGGTATGGTTTTTGATAGATACAGTCATGAAGCTAAAAAAACGCGCCCCGCGCCAAGCGCGGACGGGCACGGTTTATACCTTCATGGATACAGTGGACTACAAGTAAGGTGCGTAAAGAACTTGCAGTATTATTTTCCTGTAACTAGCCCTATTTTTAATTACTTTTCACTAATCGAAAAATAGGCATTGAAACTATGCCATAAATAGACAGACAACTTAAATCAAAATTTAAACAAAAATATTGAGTCCTTGAATAATACTTTTTAGCAACAAAAATAAATATTTTTAGGAATAAGACCGTAAATGTTTTACATAAAATATTTTTAATCATTTTTTTAAGCACGAATTAAAAAAATATATAATTTTTTTAAGCTTCAAATACACCTGATCGTAAGCGGGTCCAAGAATAAATTCAACCGACAATTACGAACCGTTGTGTTGCTATTATACCAGCGCCTCTATAATACACGCTTTGTTTATAGCACTCTAAACTAGGTTATAAGATGAAGAAAACAAGCTAGATTTTACTTACAGAAAAATATCTGAATGCAGTTTTTCTCATATTCAAAAATTAAATAAAGTTTCTTTTAAAATCTCAAATTACGTCAGCATTCACATAATTCAATTCAAAATTGAAAAAAAAATGTAGTTATTTTTTTCTTTAAAAATAAGATAAAATCTCTATGTAATATTAAAGGTAGGTATCCGACAATATCCTATTCGTATTTTCGATCCTGTATAGTTTGTTAAAGTTAAATCTACACAACTTTTATTAGTTTTTTACGTCTGCCCCAGCTGTGGGAGATATACAAATATTCACATAGCGCCGTTAACATCAGCTGACGATATCGAACGATTATCTAGCGACCAATAAGAGATCCACGTTCTCACACACGTCGTCATACTGTCTCCAACAACACATGGTATGTGTAAACGAACTATTATTACAGAACTCAAATTAGTTGAAAAGTTTTTTTTTTATATTTGCTGTTTTTTTGTATAAAACTCATAAAAACCTAAAATAAGTAGAAACCCAAAAAAAAATGGATATTTATAATGGGTAATACTTTAGACAGCCTGTTTTTAAAGGATTATTTTTTCAGGAACCAAGAAGGCTTCTTGAAACCAATTCAATAAAATGTAGTTTTATTAGCATTGTAATCAAATTTGTACTATTATATTATTGAAAGTTAGCGTAAGTTATTTTTTTGTTTTATTTTATTAAATAAATACATATTCTATTCTATTCTTATACTACTAGGTATCCCAAAACAATGTATTTTTGATTTTCTACTTAAACTGGTTCTCGAGATATCGGTCTGGAGTACAGAGAAGTGGGCATACTAAACTGGTTCTCGAGATATCGGTCTGGAGTACAGAGAAGTGGGCATACTAAACTGGTTCTCGAGATATCGGTCTGGAGTACAGAGAAGTGGGCATACTAAACTGGTTCTCGAGATATCGGTCTGGAGTACAGAGAAGTGGGCATACTAAACTGGTTCTCGAGATATCGGTCTGGAGTACAGAGAAGTGGGCATACTAAACTGGTTCTCGAGATATCGGTCTGGAGTACAGAGAAGTGGGCATACTAAACTGGTTCTCGAGATATCGGTCTGGAGTACAGAGAAGTGGGCATACTAAACTGGTTCTCGAGATATCGGTCTGGAGTACAGAGAAGTGGGCATACTAAACTGGTTCTCGAGATATCGGTCTGGAGTACAGAGAAGTGGGCATACTAAACTGGTTCTCGAGATATCGGTCTGGAGTACAGAGAAGTGGGCATACTAAACTGATTCTCGAGATATCGGTCTGGAGTACAGAGAAGTGGGCATACTAAACTGGTTCTCGAGATATCGGTCTGGAGTACAGAGAAGTGGGCATACTAAACTGGTTCTCGAGATATCGGTCTGGAGTACAGAGATATCGGTCTGGAGTACAGAAGTGGGCATACTAAACGATTATTATTTATTTAAACCGTAAGCGCCAAATAAAATAATATGTATAAATTTACATATTTTTTTAATATTATGCAATTTATTATTTAGTATCTATCTATTCTAAAAGACAAATTAGAGATTAGAAAAAATATGAGTCGTCTTCACGCAATTTCGTTATTTCTTTAATACAATAGGTACTAGTTATTTCCTAAGACAGATTTGTGTGAAATAATTGTTAAACCATATTCAAGAGTATTTCAAAACTGATAAAACAGTAGTCTACAGAAAAGGGGCAACTAAAATAATAAATATAAACAATACAATTTAATAACTACGAATGATATATACATACCTATATACTTTTTTTTTATTGTGATAGAACAAGTAGTTAATTTTAAAAGATTTTTTGAGTACATAGGAATTTAATTATTTGGCATTAGTTCTCAATCCTCGCCGCCTAACAAACTACTCAATTGAATCTAATTCTATTGTCATACGCAGTCGTAGGAAATGC
Organism: Monopis laevigella; assembly: GCA_947458855.1. Classification (NCBI taxonomy): domain Eukaryota; kingdom Metazoa; phylum Arthropoda; class Insecta; order Lepidoptera; family Tineidae; genus Monopis; species Monopis laevigella. The sequence continues at coordinate 23,181,740 of OX381583.1, read as the reverse complement.
AAATGATAGTGTATACATAGGTACACATCATACGACTTTATTCTAGATAAGATTAATTATAAAACGTACTCCACGCGGCGTTATCTCATCACCCGGATTGCATATTATTCCGAAATCACAACGCAATTAATAAATTTGTTTGTGTTATTCACTTAACTGATTACAAGGTAATGATAGTTACAATTTCGTAACTATGCCTTTTTTTAATGTAAATTTAATGAAAGTCCAATATATTGACAGCCTCCGTAGACTAGTGGTTGCGCCTTTGGCGTTGTATCCGGAGGTCGTGGGTTCGATTCCCACCCATGGCAAAAAATATTAGTACGTTTTTTCTGTACAGTTTGTCATGGTCTGGGTGTTTATAAAATATAATATGTATTATATTGTTGCTTCTGGTACACATAGTACAAGCCTAGAGCTTAGTTTGTGACCAGAGCAATATGTGTAATTTGTCCTACATATAATTATTATTACATGGTGATTTTAAAAGGTTGTAAGTACTTTGGGCTAATATGAGGTTCTACTGATAAAATCGAACAACTTTTCCAATGGAGCATTGTGTCGCAAATGAAAAAACCAATTGCTTTCTCCATACAAACTAGTAATGTTAAAATGACAATTTGTATTGGGAAGCCACATATATATTTCTTTGCGACACATGGTTCAATGGGAAAAATTGTTTGATTTGATTAGTATTAGCCCAAAGTACAACCTTTCTTATTCGCCCTGTATAAAATAAATGTAAAAGATATTTTTAGTTTGTTTTAGGTAGTTGTTTTTAAAGAAAGGATCCGGTAAACAATATTTTCTGGGTAATATTAATCTCACTGGTGATATGAAAGACATCCCTAGATGAAAGCTAAAAGTTACACCCCAATATTTCAATTGAAGCTAATTATTTTCAGGATTCCGGAACTATATGAAGTACTTAAGATAGGAATATGAAAGTTGGAGAGTAGCCTCCTTTTATGATGTAGGGATCCACTAAGAAGGCATTTTCTTAAATTCGAATCCCAAGGGAGTACATAAATAGGATTAAACGAATTTTCAGGAAAGTTAATAACTCGGTAACAGAATTTAATGAAATATATACCTACTACAGACTTGAAATTTGGTAACATACTATATATATCATCAAGGGTGCCTTACGGCGCCCGAGACCGCCTAGACGGCCCCAGGGTGGGTAGCCGAGGGGTTTTAATCCCACCTAGTCGTAGCCGATGGTATGAGTCTACACCGAACAAGTGGCTAGCTCGTCGCGATGTTTTGAATAGACTCAATAACCCATCTATAAACAGTTTCACAAGTTGGTATAGTGAAACCGGGACCGACAGCTTAACGTGCTCTCAGAGGCACTATAGTGGTGTTGTCAAACAAATGTACATATTTTTTTTAATTAAAAACTCATTGGTACACACCGGGATTCGAACCTAAGTGTTTTTAAGTCCAAGGTCTAACCAACTCGGCTACCACGTATCAAACTATTGGTAACATACTCTTATCATTATATTAGAAAACAAACGATGCGCTTCTTTTTACCATTTTTTTTATAATGAATGGAATGACACAGCAAGTCAAACGTGGGGTAATTAATTTTTTTAATACATTTTAACGAGAAATTGATATTTTATAATTTGGAAGTGCGATATTTTATTACATAACTTACAATATTTATTTTAAATAATAATACAGTCGAAGCCAGTTCACCAGAAGCTAGTACTGATAATATAAATTATATATTAAAACGGGGCTTAAAAAATAAGCAAGTCATTGTGACAAGCGAATTACTCATAGTATCTAAATTACAATGTACGATGAATGATTCGAAAACTACAAAAAGTGAACTCTTCAAGTTTTATTAGGCTGTGGGTTCACCATTGTCAGGGGCCACAGTGCATCGATTTCTGGACGAGGTGGTCATAAATTGCGTTTATTTGCAAAAATAAATATAGCGTTACATACATGGAAACTTTGAAAGGATGTACTTTAGGCTGATATGAGGTTCTACTGATCAATACGAACAGCTTTTCCCATGGAACTATGTGCCGTAAATGAAAAAAAAATATTGCCTTCTCCATACAAATTAGTAATGTTAAAATGACCAATTTGTATGAGGAAACCATTTTTTTTTTCATTTGCGACACATAGTTCTATGGGAGAACTTGTTCGATTTGATCAGCAGAAACTCATATTAGCCCAAAGTACATCCTTTCAAATTCAACCTGTATAATGAATTTGAAAATGATTTTAGATTATATGGACAAAGTTCATAGAGTTTTATATTTATCATTCCGAGACGATTTCCAAAATTATAATCTTATAAATATTTACCAATAAGATTAGATATAATTTTATTTATGTTTGATTCAAGTTTATATCGGCACGTAGGTATTAGTGTCAATTTTCCTCAAGATTATTAGATCACAGTGATTTTTTAAACATATAAGTAGGTAGCAAATTATAAACAAAATATTATATTGTTGAATCATTCTGTTTTGAAGATAATCAACTGTGTCTTGGACCGGTTTAAAATGTATGACTTCGTGGTCTAGTGGTTACGAGTCGCGTCCTGAAGACGTGGGTTCGATTTCCTCTCATAGCTAAACAATAATAGTATGTTTTTCTGTACAGTTGGCCTTGGTCTGGGTAATTTGGTAGGGAGGCCTAAGAAGAAAAGCTGGCATTAAACTGCATTTTTTTTCTGAGCACGGTATGCGACTTTGTATCTACCTAACAGTAAGAAGACCTACAAAATCCATTAATGGAGACGATTAATACATTATTTTAAATTTAAATTTACTTACGGTATTTTTTTTTTTTTAATTTAAATTTTACATTTCAATAATATGTATGGCTACTTCAAGTAACTTACTAAAACTAATTTTATTGGAATGGTTTTAGTAGTTAATCAGAAAACTGCCTACGATCAGTTAAACAGGTATACTATCGCAATTATAATAGGTATTATAGTAGACCGACGTACTACGTATGTAGTTTTTTTTTACTGAAGCACGGCATGTGATTATATCTACCTGGTAAGTAGAAAATACATTGTTATTTAACAGCATTGATCGCTTTCACTATGCCTAAATAATGCGGTTACGAAATGAGCGGCGACAAAGACGAATTTGCATTAAGAGTCTACTTTAGTAGTTTCGTTGCTTTATCGTCAAATCAACTGCTCATTTCGTAGTTCAACTGCTCATTTCGTAGTTCAACTGCTCACCAAGACAAAAAAACGATACAATAATCTCCTGAAAACCCATAAACCCACAGACTAACACCGAAACATAACTAGGTCACTTGAGTGTTTTTGAATCTATCTGGACATATATATGGCATCAATAGTAAAGCTAGACAGATTACTAATACTACTATTATGAAAATCTAGTACAGCCTTCACTATGAGATGAAACTCGTAATGGCCTTGCTTAGTCAGTCATTATCAAATAGAACAAACGCAATCTAAATTTTGTTATTTTTGTAACAATAAAAACTGTTAGACAAAGTTATAACTTACTAGTTGTTGCCTGCAGCTATGACAACACTAAAAAATATGTGAATACACATGTATATTGTGAATCAACTACTTTTGACAGACAGACGGTCTAAGTGGTTCCAAAAGGTTTTACCCTTAAAAATTTCTCACTGCCCATCGTAACATAGTTGTTTGTGCTCAGTTAAATTAAAAACATATTTATGAAGTGTCAATATCCTTTAGGTATGTCTTTAATTCTTAATTGTCCCCTTTAGTCCCCAAACTGGGACTTATGGAAATATAAATTACATTTAAGAACCACAAATTTTGTTAGTTTAAAAAAAACGACACCGATATACGAGTAAGTACCTTCAACTAGGTTGCGTTCCAAAACGGGGTAGTCTGTCTGTTCAGAACGATATCTCAAAAATCGGTTGAGGTAGAAAGTAAAATTTTGGGATGCTACATGTTATTATGGTCGGATTAAAAAAAAAACGACCATTAGTGTTTCTCGGTGCGGTGCCCGAACTATCATATTTTAAAAATAATGCCCTCCAAACAGCGTGGAAAGTTAAATTTTAGAAATAATTTGTTCTCAAATATATACTTATATAATAAATTAGTTTATGAAATCAATCTTAGCAGCATTCCCAGTGGCCGTTTACCTATACTAATATTATAAAGAAAAAAGAGGATTTTTTGTAAATATGGATTAACTCAAAAAATACTTAGAAATCTTCTGATCCGATTTCTTCAAATTAAACTTCGGGTGAAACCGCGACGCAATGCATAGCAAGTTAAGTATAACTTTATAATATTATATCATCTTTTAGCATAACAAAGGTACATACATGGACAATGACAAGAGCATAGCATAAGGAAAACATAACTAAGTACTTAATTGGATAGTTATTATTGTAATCTTACACCACACACAATAAAATCGCATAACAGTTACAACATTAGTTATTTACATCCCCTGATAATTATTTCAAGTATAACTTGCAATGTAAAATCATTTACAGGAACAGTGACTACAGAAAAGGCCTAAAACGGGTATGAGATATTAAATTCAAAGAAATCAATGTCCTTCCTTTACCGTTTCTTGTCTATTTGTCTGCATACAATATAAACTGCTTAACTGAATAACTTCTTTTGATATATTATATCCAGAAGATTTATAGCAAAAGTACAAACCATTATCGCCTAAAATACTTCAAAATAGGATTTGATCTTAAACAAAATACTGAATAATCCTCCGTTCCTTTTTCTACAAAATTATTACTATACATTTCAAAATACTACTTATGTATAAGGATTTTTTACAGGTGGATGAATTCCACCTGTAAAAAAATATTTATGTACAAAGGAAATTTATTTACAGGCGCACCAAAGATCAACTAGGTTGCGTTCTAAAACTAGGTAATCTGTGGGGAAAAAGAAAGAGACGGATATGTGTAATTTGTATATACTCCACCACTTTCTTTTCCCCGAGAGATCGCACGGGTAATAAGTTTTAGAACAGTAAAGGAGTAAATGACAATCAAGCTTCACTTACCTCATGTCCTTTTGGCACGTTCACAGCCATAACTATTCTCGTACATGCACACCGATTGTAAAATTATAAAATAAAAGCCAACTTACCACCATAATCATGCAGTTGAGGAGAATAGGGATCGAGAACACAATTGATATGAATAATCCTTTACTGTCGAAATATTGTTGCCGAGAAAACATTTCCCAATTTTTGGCAGCAACCTGATTTATGTTCTCAGAGAAATATACTAGTAATACTGAAAAAAAATCATTTTAAATTATTTTAAAAAAATCAGTGTTTTTATTTCTTGTGTCTAGTTAGTTACCCTATTTACTTTGTTGAAAATGATAGGAAACGGGACAATGGGAAATGTTTGGAGACTTGATATGGATTTATTAAAAAAGATTGAAGGAAAAAGAGTAAGAGGAAGATTGAGAAGATACGTAGATCAAGTAAAAGGGAAAATAAGTGTCATTTTATACAAGGAGATCACGACGTTGGTCGAGAATAGATAAAAGAGGCGGTTGCTCCACCAACAAGGCTTTTAAATTTAAGAAGCAGTGGCGCCTGCGCTACAGTTATTTCACATTGAATTTGACTGAACTATTATTCAAGAAAATCAAGTTGCTGATGCTCTACCATGGGTTTTTTGTAGCAACGTTAAAACGTGAGGAACCACCAATAGCTTTATTAAATCCTGTTACCAAAAATAAAGAACCCTATTGGCTGTTCCTCACATATTAAAGTTACGTTGCTACGAAGCAAAAACCCATGGTAGAAGAGCCTCTGATTTGAACCCCCGACGAAATAATAGTATTGGCACATTCAATTATAAGTTTGACTCCTTTGTGTATCTGTGGTATCGTAGTTCCTAAACGGATGGACCGGTTTAAATAAAGTTACTTTTTGTGAAGGTTACTTTTTATTTATTTCTTGTCAAAATACCAAATTAATATTTTAATACTTCGAAAATACCTACTCAAATCCAATACATAAAACAATATATTACTTAACTGTTGGCCGTTGAACTTATACAGAATTAAGATTACAATTATTGTAAATTAACTTTTTTTTAAATAGACCTTTAGTTAGCATTACAAAATATGCAGCAATTCTACACAATTCGTGTTTTAATGGCTTGAATTATTTATATGAGATCATTAAATGACCTTGAACTGAACCGTAAGTTGACTACCGGCTGTTACCAACGACCTTCTAATGTGATTAATAGAAACTACAAGATTATATTAGAAAGAGAGATTTTGATAAAAAAATATAACAGAATTTAGTTTTTTAATAGGTACCTATTCCAAAACGTTGATCAATGTACCTAATATGTGTTCAAAGTTAAGTAAATAGACTCGTGTCACATCACGCACCTAAGTGCCAACCATGTTGCTTTGTAAGCTAATTTTGACCAAGCTTTTTAACTATAATAACCATATACCAAAAACCGTAAAAAAAATATAAATTTGTATAGAATTTTCTCAAGCTTCCTCTTACTCTATCTCCTTCAATCTCTTCATTACCTACTTTTAACGGCAAATAAATGGGATGAGTGAATTGACCAATTGTTGTATAAGATTGGATCAAGGTATATCTACAAGTTCTATAATTTAACCTTACAATGCGCCCACTCATCTTGTTTGCTGTCCGTAGGTCAATAATCTTAAACTATATATTATCCTTAAACCTTTTAACCTTCTATTTGCAACATTTTAATAAAATTAAACCAAAAAAAATATGTTTATTGTAGTTACCTACATAAAAAACAGTTTAGGTTTTAGTATACAAGTATTTTAGTATTAAATATCTAGCTGTTTTTACTTATAGCAATGCAGTAAGCCACTGACGCATAAACCCTTGAATTATACTTGAAGACCTTGAGAAAGAATCATGAATCGATATCTGATATGTTATAAGACTTATAACAAGCCATAACGAATCGATTTTTTTTTTACAAAATCCTCAATTTGATTTTTTTATTCTTGTGAATCCGAACATTTTTTTATCCAAATGGATGCCACATCATCGTAGACTATTCTAAGTCTATGTCGAACAAGTGGAAAACCCTTTGCTGCATAAATATGATTCCTAAAAAGAGTAAGACTGAAAAAATAAATTTAAGAAAAAGCCGTTAGAGCCTGTTATACAGCTATTTTACTTTCATTTTATGTATTTAATTTAATTTGAATCTCAAGAAAAAAATATTGTTGACCCTGACTCCTTTGTCTGTCTGTGGTATCGTAACGGATGAAACGTTTTAAATGTCGTGTTTTTTTTGGTTTAATAGTTGATTTTTGTTTATTTCTCAGCAAAAAAAAATATATCACATATTCAAATCATCTTTAATTTGGGTAAAATGTCGCGTTTTTACTACTTTGAGGCGAAATTTTTTTTTTTTTTAATGTTATTTAATTGCTTATCATTATTTATCTTTAATAGGATTAGTAAAATCATTGGAATTTTGCAAAATTAGTTTGAAAACCTACCGAGACATTAGTATTTTAATATAATGTAATTAACTAAGTAGGTATTTTGATGGTACTTCGCTAAATCCTGGAGTTTGTGTTTATGTTAATAATAAATATAAATAAATATAAATTCTATGGAGCTTAGAGAAGAATAAAAGATATAGATTTTAGTAACTATCAATGGAAAAAAAATCAATAATCATGCCCATAAAAATGTTTGTAGAACTCTCATTACTTAAGGTAGTTTAAAATCAAATTAAATAAGATTCTTAAAGAGCCTTCTCCTAGCATTACTATTTATTCTCCTAGTATTCATTTCACCGCTTTACTTATAAAAAAGGCCACTATGGCTCTATTCAGTATAACATTTTGATAAAGCAAGGCAAGCAAAACCTTTATTTTCTCCCTGCTACATTGATATGGAAAAAAATAAACAAACAATTGTATAACAAGGTTTAGGCTAATCTTGAACTGGTTTAACAAAATGTGTCTGTATAGAGTGGTTAACCTTTAAATATTATACCTTTAAAATCTTCTTTATCTTTAGGGTAAATGACTGGTGCAACATATAGACTATGTTAAAAACATTCCTCAGTATTAATCTATTAGTATATATTTTTACTTTTATTCATTTATTACTAATATTATAAAGCTGAAGAGTTTGTTTGTTTGTTTGTTTGTTTGTTTGAACGCGCTAATCTCCGAAACTACTGGTTCGAATTGAATAATTATTTTTGTGTTGGATAGTCCAGTTATCGAGGAAGGCTATAGGCTATATAACATCACGCTACGACCAATAGGAGCAAAGATATAGTGGTAAATGTGTAAAAAACGGGAGAAATTATTTCATCTTTGAAGCCTTCCGTTGCGTGCGCCGTGAAAACGGTTCAAGATACACAAAAAATATGTATTAAAGAATAATCTAAATATATATAACTCAAAGGTGACTGACTGACATAGTGATCTATCAACGCACAGCCCAAACCACTGGACGGCTCGGGCTGAAATTTGGCATGCAAGTAGATGTTATGACGTAGGCATCCGCTAAGAAAGGATTTTGATAAATTCTACCCCCAAGGGGATAAAATAGGGGATAAAAGTTTATATGATAAAAAAATAACTATTCCACGCGGACGAAGTCGCGAGCACAGCTAGTTTATTATATATATAGATGTAAAATATACTTACATAAAGTCATAAACAAAAGTATTTGAAAGTTTCCATAATTCCTGGTCGTAAAACAGGTGAATGTTATTAAAACATGAAAGGTTAACAAAGCTATGAGCCAAGGGTCTTTCCATTCAATCTGTAACAAAAACAACAATTAAATGTATTTAACAATTAAAATTGAAAGGATATTGTAGTAGACTTGTAATGCAAATTATTCTTTGTTGCAGCCCATTTTGTAGGGCGGGTGGGGGACCATTTCGAGAATAGAGTGAATGGGTCTGTGCCTATTATTCATCCAACCATTCAAGAATGAAACCTGGCAAAGGGCTTCTTTATTAAGATACTATAAAAAACTTTCTTCATTACCTACCGTCACTTAAGGTTCATCTAAATGGAAGTCTTCGCCTTAGCACTATATAATGTTATAAGGTGATACTCCAAAACGCCGACTCCCATCCCATCCTATCTACAAGTGCGATTGGGGAAGTATGGTGCCAGGATCAAGTCGGACAATGAACGCTAATACCCACAAGCGAAAAAAACGAGACTGGCGGCCAAACAGCGCAGCATGGAAGGCAAATCCAACACCAACATCTTAATGAACGCAGAAACCAGAAGGGTGGAGGCCAAGGAAGAATGTAGCTGGAATTAACACGGGAATCAAACCCCGGTGGGTGTGATTCCCGTGCTAATTTCAGCTACTGTACTGAGACTGAACTGCTGCCTAAACCCTAGACCTCAGAGATGGAGGCTGAGGCCAAGGCAGGAGGGAAGCCCAACAATAAAAAAAGGGGTTGCAGAGAGAAAGGGCAGAACAAGCCCGATAAATAAGTGACCCCGGCCCAACAACACCATTTCTTCCCAGAGATATCGCCTCTAAACGACACAAGATCACCATTTCTTCCCAGAGTAATCGCCTCTAAACGAAACAAGACCGACGACGCGATGAGATATGCTGACGTGGCCAACTCGCAGATGCACATCTCGGTTACAAACCACCACTCTTGGAGAACACCATAGAGGACGCGATCTTCGACGCATTAATATGAATGCCCAGCTCAACCTCTACCCCCTATGCACGTGTTCCGTTCAGACGCAGAGGCTGCGAAAGCGATGGTGTGCTGAAATTTTGAGTGGAGACCCAGGAGTCCGTAGTGGCTGAAAACAGCGGTGGCCAACATCACTTCGCCTAACATTCTGAATATCCCTTTACAACTAACCTCTTCATTCTCAACAGGGGCTCAGAACTGACATTTGTTACAAGCAGATGTAAGACAATAATAGATGTCACATTAACTACACCTGAGGTAATAATGGTGATCTAATATCTAAGTGGCACGTTTCTAGGGAAACCTCATTTGCAGACCACAGACACATATGCTTCGCACTTAACATGACACTACCAGAACAAGTATCCAAAAGCTGTTCAGTAATTGTATAATTACTACAACTTAACCTGAATTTACCAATTATAACATCAATACATTCCAAAAACTAAAAAATGTGTACAAAAAATTTAATAATGGTGTTTTCTTGTAGAGTAATAAAAGCAATAACTACAATAAAATAAGCCTAGTTACATACATATTGGGCTATGTATAGGAGTCAAATATTATGACCATAATAATTTAGTTGGTTTGCAGAATGTGTAATAAAATAATTCCCAATAATTATACTTACATAGAATTTCAGATCATAAATTTTACTGATTAGAGAATAGCTATTACATTAATTATTTATGGTTTTACCAATGTTAAAACATTATCCCTTAATATAGTTAAATTTAAATAATGTTTATAATTAGTTATATACATTAAAAAATACCAACAAATAAATTAAAATACTTACGCTTTGTATGTATGATACAAAATCCGATATTTCCTTTATTTCCATAAATCCTTCCATATTTATAAATTAATTAACAAATAAATAGGTTGTATTTAATTGTTTATAATTTACGATTATCGCCGATAAAAATTTTACGCCTCAAAACATAAAACAAATTGTGTCAAAAGTCAAAATGACAATAAAACATCCATTCCATTTTATAATTCTTTCATTCACTCATTCATTCCCATGCGTTCGTTTATATTATTATATTATGTTCCGAAATAGGTATAATAATTACCAGCGAACGCCCCTGGCAAGATTTGAATTTCGCGCCCTTCTTTTCTTGATTATTTTCTAGGAAAATTAAAAACACTTTTATTTATTTAAAATTATTTATTGCACAAAATTGTACATAGTAGAGCTTAATGCCTTAGGCATTTTCTACCAGCTAACCTTTGAGAGAGTGAAATATGCTTAGGGTGCAGGACTTTCGATAGAAGGATATAGATATAATTTTAACAATGATGCATTTCAACAATACTTAAACTACTTAAATACTGTATATAATATAATAAATGTAATACATAAACATACATACCATACCAAACAATAATTGTCACGAGGATCTGGTTTAAGCGTTCAGATAATGAGCAGTGAGCAAACGTTTAAACACACCGATGGAAGGGGCTGATGTTATAATCAGAGGAAGCAAATTCCAGTGGCGAGCAGCTGACACCGTAAACGAACCTGAATATTTGGAAGAGACGTATGACGGGATTTTTAGAATGTTATTGACAGAGGAACGGAGGGGACGATCATGCGAATCACCAAGGAAAAGAAAACGAGTCTTAAGGTAAGAGAGAGTATTAGGGTTATATAGTATATTATATAAAAAGGACAGCAAATGTTACTGTACTGATCTACGAGACCGGATCTTAAGCCACCTTAACTGTTTGCGGTATTCGGTAACATGATCAAATTTACGCAGGCCGAAGACAAAACTTATGCACATATTAAGGAGGCGGTCAAGTTTGTTAAGTAGATCTTCAGTAATATCCGGGTAGGAGACATCAGCGTAATCAATGATAGGGAGAAGCAAAGAATTGACCAACATGAGTTTTGACTTAAAGGGGATAAGATACTGAGACCGCTTTAGCGAATGCATACTGGAGAAAATACGTTTACTGACATCAGCGTCGTGGTAATTCCAGGAAAGATCGGAGGACAGGTGCACACCAAGGTGCTTAGCATGTTGGCAAAAAGGAAGTGGTAAATTATTAAATAATACTGGAGACCTAAATCCAGTCTGCTCAACATGTGTTTGGAACCAAGGACCACGACCTGCGTCTTGCAAGGGTTGACTAATTGACCTTTGCAAGTGAAATATTATTATTTAAAACATTTAAGTTTAAAACTAGTTCTTACTATTATGAGTATTTAAATTATATATTTTTCAAAGGTTATCCAATTATATACATAAATGAAAACACAATATAGGTATAAACAACTCTGTGGGTATAAATAATATCTTGCTAGATTTCGCCTTATTAGGGCTTTCGTCTTCCAGGCAACAATATTCACATATTTTTTTTTTGTGAATATTGTTGCTTGAAGACAATATGGCGAAATATAGCAAGTTATTATTTATACATTGTGATTTATTTATGTATGTTATTGGATAACCTATCAAAAATACTTTTATATAGATAACTTAACGATATAATACGATTTTGTTAATTAAGACATTATAAAATCTTTTAAAACTTTACTTTCCTGGCGTTTTTTGATGCCAATTAGTCAATAATATGGTCTACATTAGTAGTTTTTGCAATATCATACTCAATCGATAGTATAGCGAGATTACTCAAACGTTCTTGACCAATTTGCGATCGTAGGTAATTCTTTTATAAATTTCAACTTTCTGAAAGATCTTGTTTGGTCCCGCTTTGGATGACGGAGTTAAACAGGTGCTACAGCCTTTTTAACACCGCATCACCTCCTGCTTTCATAAGCTCAGATGTAACTCCGTCTTCACCGGGAGCTTTTCCACTTTTAAGCTGTTTGGGGCCAATTTAATCTTCTCTAAATTGACATCGGGAAGCTCCTCAGACTGAGGAGCTTCCCGCTGATCATGAGAGAATGACGCGTAAGTGTGGCTCTTGGATCGTTTCTAGGGTCAGATTTTGGAGCGCGTGTTTTATAAAGTCGGCTGTAGAAGTCTTCGATCTCGGCGAGGATCTCTGCTTTGGAGGTGGCATTTCTTTCATCGTGGATAGTAAGCTTCGCCATCTGGCTTCCAAGCTTTTGCATGAATACTTTGTTCAGCTCGATTGCCCTCTCGATGCGACGAGTATTGAACTGACGGAGGTTCTTCCGTACAGACTTGATTTGTATGAGCTTGGTTAGCGCTTGTTGTTCTAAAGAAGTCACCGAATTCCCGACAGCATCGAATTCCCCATCAACATCCCTTGTGGTTTCCAACGCGTCGAATCTATTTCTCGTTTTCTATTTCTTACCAGGCGGTGCCTTTCAAGCTTGTAGTTGATATTCAGAGTAACTCGATCAAGTCTGCGGTCACTTCCGGTATTGAACCTATTGACCACCGAGACATCTCGGAATATGTGCCTTTTATCCGCCATAATTAATAAAAATAATGAAATCAATCTCGTTTCTGACCTTGTTGTTAGAATAGAATAGAAAATAATTTATTCAATAAAATACAATATATATATATACTTGGTAAAATATATAAATTGAAGCTATAAAATTTTATTGCCAAATATTTCGCCTCTCTATGGAGCGGCGTCATCAGTGACAGTGACTGAAGGTCTTTGTCATAAATTTTGAAGAAGTAATTTACAATATACAAACTCATCATAACCCTGTTGTCATCAAAATTCAAAATTTCGCACAATGTACTACTTCTCATTGCGTATATATGCTGGAGTGCAGATTTTGTAACAGTTTTTATGTGGGAGAAACTACGACACCCCTTCGTACTCGCATGAATGGACACAGACATTCAGTAGAATCTCAAATTAATAATATTTTACCTGTGCCCACCCATGCGCGTATACATAACACTACCTTTAACAATTGTTTCACAGTAAGAGTATTAAAGAGTTTTCCTAAAACTATTCGGTCTATTGATTTAAAAACATGGGAAAGCTCTTTTATATGGCAGCTTGGTGCATACTATAGCCCTGGTCTGAATGTAATGCATTAGGTTTTGTCTAACTTGTTTTGTAAATTTATTAATATCGAACCAACAATGGACATAACATGCTGATGATGTTTTCCATGATGGGCTAGGTGGTGATGATATTTTTCTAAAAAATAAATACAAAACTGTATAGTGCATTGCCTTTACCATTGCTAAAAGACATAAAATTACTTCTTCAAAATTTATGACAAAGACCTTCAGTCACTGTCACTGATGACGCCGCTCCATAGAGAGGCGAAATATTTGGCAATAAAATTTTATAGCTTCAATTTATATATTTTACCAAGTAAGAAACACATCTAACACACTTTATTTGTTTCAGATAATATATATATATAACAATCTTAAACTAACATTAGGATATTTTTATATATTATAGGACGGATTAAATATTAAAATAAATTGTACATTTATTGAAATGTTTACACCCTTAGCACGTGTGTGGATACTTTGCAGTATAACACGCGCTGGTTTTCAGGGCGCACCATAATATTCTTACAACTATATTATAAATCTGTGCCTCCGGTGCTAAATGATTCAACTTGAGTTATATCGTTTTTCAGTTTTCTAATGCTTAAAAATAAAATACGCATTTTTTGATCTAACTCCCGTGTCGCTATCTCTTTTAGTTTCGGAGATAGCTTCGTGTCTAGTGATACAACAGTTTTTTGAGAAATTTTAGTGCCATCTGAATTTAATAAAGTTATTTCACTCAAAATGAATTATGGTAAAGATTTTTTTTTGTCTTAAATTTATAACTTCAGACATATTATACTTAACAATATATTTACTATAAATTTATGGGTGTAATGATTTAATTTAAGATGTACTAGTTTGCACCAGCACTTCAACCATATCTCGGGTATAGCACGACTTAAATCTACAGGTTGAAAATTTTATTCATCAATATTTCGTACTAAATGTTTTGACTCAAATTAAATTATTAAACACAAGTGATAGCGTTTTGAGCTTTTTGATTCTACTTAAGTTATATTAATCAACCGAACAAACTCATTGAATTTTTAGTCTTACTTCGTTGTGCAATATGGTTAAATAACAAGGAGTGGCAAAGACGGGGTGAAGTTAAATGTGGGAGAGGAAAGTACTCCAATGAACGCTTATTGTACCTTTTTATTATACGATTTAATAATAAATTAGCCTAAGCCTACAGGTAGACCGCGCACCTCAGTACCCAAACCGGCTGGTGCCACGGCTGTTCGGAGGATCGAGGCCGCCGGATGATTCAGGCGGCGCCAATAGCGGATAATCCCCGTGTGAAGCATTAATGCCTCGCATAACTGCACTTTACCCCCGGGACTAGGGCTCTGGATGCTCTATTGGAAACCCGGAGGCATTAAAGCAAACCTCTAACAGCTTCTTACCCCTAAGAACGAACTCCTTTTGCCGAACTACTTCGCATACAGCCGAGACGAGACCACGGACCGGATCAGCGGCTATCGCGGTACCGCCGTCCTGGTCGGTAAGGATATTGTCCACGAATAACGTCTACACACGGAGTTCATAACAACCAGAACAATAATAATAATAATATGTAGGACAATTTACACTTATTGCTCTGGTTACAAACTAAGCTCTATATAGGCTTGTACTATGAGTCGGATTAATAGTCGTTGCTTAGCTTGAGCCATTGCTTGGAACTGTCAAATTTTAGTTTTTTCATATGCAGTTTGACAGTCCGGAGCATCGGCTAAGCATAGCAATTGCTTAGCAACGACTATTAATCCGACCATATGTGTACCAGAAACAACGATATAATACATATTATATTCTATAAACACCCAGACCATGACACACTGTACAGAAAAAGCGTACTAATATTTTGTTGCCACAATAGGAGTTAGTCGCCAGTCTTCCGTCTTAAAGTTGAAAGCCTACGCCGCCTATCGTCCACGTCTGTCGTCCACGTGTGTCGTCTTCATCGATCCGTCTTTCGAGGGGTCCTGGGTGAAAAAACCCCTACCCTGGTAGTCGGAGAACTCAACACCAAACATCCAGCATGGGGCTCCAGGCTAATCAACCCAGCGGATAGGATTTGCCCCCTAACATTCCTGCTTCCATATTCGTGTGGTCGAACACTCGTTAGTTTGAGAACAAGGTACGCGACTCTACTGGAGAAGACACACTGGAGACTTCCACAAAGTTGTTCCTGAGAACTTTATTGGTAAGGAACGCGACGCCGCCCCAGAATGGGTGGTCTCTCTCCCGGAAGTAAAGTTGGTGGCCCGATTGCAGGGTTATCCTATCTTCTCGAGCTCTGCGTAGGAATATTAATATAAAGAAAAAAAAAGTTTAAGTTGAAATACTTAGTTTTTGTAAATGGTCGAAAACTAGCTGTTTTATAATACTTATAAAAAACTTGCAAGCTGACTACCAAAAACTTTCCTTTTAATTTAAATAGAATATATAATAAGTTAATTTAAATACAGTTTTGGTTAAAATCATTTTAAAAAACATATAATTTTGCTACATGTCACCTATTTGGTCGAGAACTGGCGGAACGACCCTATATTAAGGCCCGTTATAAAGAACATAGAACATTTTATGAAGTTCTTTCATATAGTCAATATGAAATTATTGAAATAAAATAAATTTTAAAGCTTGTGAAAAATCTCATAGCGCGAGTGCTGGGTTAAATATTTTTTTAACTAGGGTTCAGTATAATGTTGTGTGTTAAGTTGAGGTGCCGTTCCTCATTCGTTTCATTCTTAAGGTTTCCTTTAATATGGCTTAGCACCATGTTTTGTGTACCTGAGGCTCAATAGGCCGTATGCTATGGTGGGCAAAATGCGCCCCCCTGAGGATTGCGCCCCTGGCAGCCGGCGGTCTGGCCAGCCCCTAACTACGACGCTGGTTAGCTTGTCAAAATAACGAAATCCTTTATACACAACATTGAATTTGCAACAACAATATTTTAAAAAGGCATGTACGTTATTCCCTTGTGTTGCAGTTTTTAGCATTCCGTGTGGTGACACATGTACTTAAAGGATTTCGATAAATTGACAATATAACGTACCTTTAAAAGAAACAGAATATGGCCGATGATACAGTTATATGTACGAAAGAGAGAAATATGTTTTGGAACGGTTCACTCGACTGTAAAAGGCGGTGTTGCGAGCGTAGTTAAGGAAAACCTTAACTACGCTCGCAACACCGCGCCTCGCCGAAAATAAACATAGCAATCCCATATGTACATTTTATATGAGAGTACATTTAACCGGGAACGGAATGGAAACGCATCGAAGCGCGTAGCAGTTCAGTCGAGAATTCTCCGATGCATTGATTTCAACAATCGTAATTTTTTTTTTTCAATAATATAATCTTATTAATGATAAAAATTGCATATATTTTTTTTTTATGTAGGACAATTTACACATATTGCTCTGGTCACAAACTAAGCTCTAGGCTTGTACTATGTCTACCAGAAGCAACGATATAATACATATAATATTATTATAAACACCCAGACCATGACAAACTGTACAGAAAAACGTAGTATTTTTTTTTTGCCATGGGTGGGAATCGGAACCACGACCTCCGGATACAAGGCCAAGGCGCAACCACTAGTCTACGGAGGCTGTCTACTTTATATGTAAAAAAAATGGGCACAATTTTTATGTTTGCATACGGATACAAGGCCAAGGCGCAACCACTAGTCTACGGAGGCTGTCTACTTTATATGTAAAAAAAATGGGCATCAATTTTTATGTTTGCATACGGTCATGTCGCCATTTCTTTCTCTACCCTAGTCCTTTCCCAATTCCTTTCCATCCTATTATCCCCCTATCACTATTAATAAATTAGTTTTTAAAAGTACCCACTTGACATTTGCGTATTACGCGTAATGCGAAGAGGCCACCAATCTACAGACCGTCAAATATAAGTTGGCGTTCCAGTGGCGGCGCCTCCTAGGCTCTGAGTGTTGTTTTAATGTATATTTTTCCTACATCACAATAGAAAAAGCGGCCCCAGCCTAGTGGTTAAGTCACTGCGCAACTGATAACAAGGTTAAGCAGATGACAACAAGGCCGGCCTGGAATGGGTAACCGCTTTATACAACGAGGCTATTTCATCATAAACACCGCAACAAGCTCGCCACTTGTTAGGTCGAATACCATCGGCGAAATGAGGACGGGATAATCCCTCCGCTGGGTACCCTGAGGCCGTTTAAACGGTTCTCGGGAGCCAAATAGGCACATGTGATGATATTATTATTATATCTCACTAAAAAAAAATAACCAATGGTGGCCAATTCTCGTGGCGCTCGAATAATTCACTTGCGATTTTAAGTCACGAATGTAAAATGTCGGTAAAAAATGTTGAAGAACCATAAAAATGCTATTCTACGCAGCCTTCGAAACAAATTTAAATGTCGAAAATTAGTGATGTCTTTAGCAAAAGTTTATAAAAAACGTTCCAATTTTAAATGAAGGAATGTATTTCTTTTTTAAAAATATGAAATTATTATTAAATTACAAGAAAAACTTATATATTTTATCAAGCAGACATGTTAACGTCTTCAATTACTAAAAAAACAATTATTTATTTAGGATTTTTTAATAATTTTAAGTATATTTATTATTCTTTAGAATTGAAGAAATGTGTAATATTTTTCTTCCCGGAACGTAAGAAGTATTTTTTCTACGAAAGTACATGCACTCTTTGTTCGGATTAATAGTCGTTGCTTAGCCTGAGCCATTGCTTGGAACTGTCAAAATTTAGTTTTTTCATATGCAGTTTGACAGTCCGAAGTACTGGCTAAGCATTAGCAATTGCTTAGCAACGACTATTAATCCGGACATATGACTTTGTAGTAAGGCTAAATTTATAAAGACTTTTTTAACCTGGCCGTTGACTGCCATAAATATACTTTTAGGAGAATTGATTGAAATAAAATAAGTACCTACACTTATTTTATTCATGGGATAATAATTACCGACTGTGCCTGTATTAAATTATGTATTATAATACTGTAATGTTAATGTATGATAGTACTTATTGTTTTTAATATAATCACACAAACTACCTATTTATAAAAATAAACAAAAAATGTGTTAATCTTAAATATTAGGTGTGTATAAGAGTTTTTTATTAATTTCACATCTCTTAATAATTTGATATTTCGGCTTCTTCTGCTACATTTATTTTGTAACAAAACATCATAGCGAATTCTTAAAATATACTTACTCAAATTATGAATATATTCGCTTTGCAAACCCGCGTAGTTCGTTTTCTGGCAACACGACAACTTATATTTGACGGCCTGTAAGAAAATAAATATTTAAGTCTCCTAATGATTCTTTGAGGGTAGCCCGAAGACTGTACCGCGTGTGTCTGTTACATTTATGATATTTAATTTTAGGTATTGAATATTATTGTGCAAAAGTGTATTAATTTTGTAGAATAAGCATTCGTATAATGATATTAAATGTGAGAAGTGTAACGTTTACGCAGTGAATCATGTTTAGGTTTCATCGTACTTTTATCATTAAAACAAAAATAATTTATTTAAATAATTATTAAAATCCAATTTGTGGATAGATCTGTAAATCTACATGTAAATCTGTCAAAAATTAACACACAAAAAACCCCTTTTAACCCGTGTTGAAAATGTTAGATTTTGATGTTAACAATTCCAGTTTGGTTTGGTAAAGAAACGCTTGAGGTTAACTTCAGCCCCCTTAGCCAAGAGCGCAGTCGTAAATAACACTAACGTAACTTTTGTGTGAAAATGACATTTTATGATGACGTCACTTTCGTTTTTATCGTTGCAGAAATAACCAAAACGAGACAACAATATAGATACACCAATAGGATAATAAATTTATTATCTCCCTCTTTTTCATGCTTCTGCGACGTTCGAGCGTAAAAAGCGACCATGCTCTTGGCTAAGGGGGCTGATGTTAAAATTTTTTGGTAAAGGTCGTTCCATTACCTAAAAATGTAAACATTTGAAGTTGTACTTTTCACGTTAACAATTTCTTAAACGGAACGTGCCTTATAAACAACGCGTTCCGTGCTTAGCATCGCTGCCACGGATCGCTGGTTTTTTTAGCCAAGGTCGTTTCACCGCGCGGAAATGTTAGCAATTCAAGTTACCATCAATCGTTCCGCGACCAGGGGCCTTAGAGAAAAATCAGGCGAGGCGACGTGTCGTGTCGCCTTCAATCAAAACTGTATAGACTTTGGCAGGTGACAGCGTACCTCACGCCTACTGTCACTGTCAAAATACATACGATTTAGACTGAGGCGACGCGACATGTCGCCTCGCATGCTTTTTCTCTAGAGCCTCTCAAATTTTAACACGAAAAGTTAGCACGGCTACTTTTTGACAGATGTTTGTTTACATGTGAATATCTATCTACAAATTGGAATTTAATTAATTATTTTATATATTCATATCAGTTTTAGTTTTAAAAGTTCGATTAAACCTATAAAATAAATATCGTGTAACTAAATTCAGCTTTGGTATGTTTAGTTTGAGGTTGTTAATTAAATTAATATTGTGATATTATAAAATTATTGTATTTAAAATTATTTAACTATTAAGTTAATTAAAAAATATTGATTTATTATATAATGATAAGGTAGTAATATTTTTAATTTCAATTATTTAATTCAAAATAGTGCTTCTTGTCAAAAAGTGGCATCAAAAATCAACACCGATCGTTTCCGAGCTGCATTTTAGCATCGCTAAAAAAAATGACATGGCTGTGTTGAAACGGGCGGTCGCGCTGGTTTTTGAAGTCAGCACGAGAAACTGCCCGCGTTAGCTCTCAGAACGCATATCACAACTACCCATACTCGACATTGGCATAAATTCGCATAACGCGTAGAAGTATGCCATTAATTAAAAAAAAAAAAAGAAGTCTCCTAAAATTTGTTTTGTTTTTATTAATTTGTTTGTATTTTATTGAAAATAATGTAAAGTCAACGGTCTGTACCCATAAAATTAAGTGAAAATGAATAAAATAATATTTATATGATATATAATTGGATTAGAAATTAACTTCTAATGTATGAGAGTTGTTGAAGGTAGACCGGCCCAAAATGTTTTTAATCAGGAAAGTGTTGGGATTAATTTGTTTCCTATTTCTTCATAACAAAATTATCAGTGCTGAGCACGTCCAGCTTGAATTTGACAATAGCTACAAACGGTTTAGTGTTAGACTCGAAGGTTGTCCTATACTACTTAAGTCTTGTTCGCATTTAAATGATAATATGGCGATTTTGTCATGCTCCTTGAGTACGTGCCATAATAATACTCTAGTTTCATATCCTTGTCAGCATAAATTATGGTCTCACATAACACAAATATTTAGTACCGAATTTCTTACTTTTAAATTGAATAATATATGTGCAGATGAACCTAGAATATTGAACTGCTTGGACAGTGAAAGTTCAGATGATAATATTGATTGTTTACTAAAAAGAAAACCTGTTATAAAAGAACATACTTGTCGGCAAATGCTTAATAAAATAGAATCATTGATATTTAATGATTGGCAGATAATAAAACATTTTATAAAAAACTGCCAAGATGATATTGAAGCCTACAGTTGTGGTCGGATACCCCATGATGCTAAAAGTTTATCACAAGTTGACACACTAAAATGTCTTCAAATGCATGATAAATTGGCACCAGGTTGTTCAGCAGAAATTTCAGAATTAAAATTATTAAAATATAGTACAATGCAATTGGATAAAATAGTATTTGCTGCTTGCAATAATGAGCAGCAAACCTTTTGCCCAGATGAATTACCAGGCACATGGCTGATGTATAAATGCTTGGTTAGACACAAATATGAACCTGGTATGTATTCTTCCCTTCAATTGCATTTTTTTATTTTAGAGTATACTGGTGAAAAGCTGGTAAGTATTCAAAATCTATGTATGGGTATGACCAAGTAATTGTTGTATAACAACTTGGTTGGCATGATATCTAAATGATGAAGATGAAAAGTTCACAATTCCTAGCTCCTCCTTTTTAATTTGATCAAAATGTATGCCCTCAAAACTACAAACCACCCTGAAAACCAGTTGGGCTAGAAAATTTGAGGTCTTCCACCTATATAAAGATTTGTTTTTTAAGTTTATAAAAAAATGTATCTCTTTAATATATATTTTTTTTATTTCAGTGATGACAAAAAAATGTCAGGATCAGTTGTTTTATAACCAAAGAATGATGGTGCAAAATTATAGAAACAGTAAAGGCTTGGTGAAAAACTGTAAGGAAGATATCAGGAGATACCATTGTCGTAAAGGTGTGGCTGATGATAAAGATGTGAGACTGGCCCAGATCCTCCTATGTTTGGAAGGCATATCCAAAAATGATTCTATTAAACTTGCACCTGAATGTACTGCTGAAATGGTGGAGCACAGAAAGATGTTGATGGATGATTACAGACTGTCACCAGAGTTAATGCATGATTGTGTAAATGATATTTTAAAATTTTGCAGAACTGTTGAAGCTGGTGGAAAAACAATTCATTGTTTGATGGAGTACTCAAGACCCCGTAAGAGGAAAGATAAAAGAATAAGTATTACATGTCATAGGTCTTTACAGAAACTTGTTTTAGAGGCTGACCCTGGTGAAGATTGGAGAGTTGACCCCATACTAAGGAAAGCCTGTAAATCTGTTGTAGACAGAGCCTGTAGAGAACTTGAAGGTGGAAATGGCAGAGTGATGTCTTGTTTAATGGAGAAAATTGGAACAAATTTTATGACTAATGATTGTGAGACTGCTTTATTACAAATACAGTTCTTTATTTCAAGGGATTTTAAATTAGATCCTCTATTATATAAAGCTTGCAAACATGATGCTGTAATACAGTGTAAAGCTAAACAGAGTTGGGCAGAAGTTACTGAATATGAAAAGGATCCTGCTATCATACCTTGTCTTTATAATTATGCATATAATTCAGATTCAAATGGTTATAAATTAAAGCCTGCTTGTGAGCAACATATTAGGAGAGTAATGAGGCAAAGAGCAATTAGTGTTGATTTATTACCTGAAATTGAAGAAAATTGTTTGGATGACTTGGCAAGTTTATGTTTTGAAAATACTGGGAAAGGAGAAGAAATACAATGTCTACAACAAAAGCTGATGAACTTGTCTATGAAGTGCAAGTTGGCTGTTACAAACTTTACTGAAATTCAAAGTGGCCATATAGAACTTAATACTGTAGTTAACATTAACTGTGGAGCTCTTGTAGAGAAATTATGTGCATTTGAATTAAAAAGCAAAGAAGATGATGCCATGGAATGTTTAATTTCCCACAAAAATCATCCTGATGTCAAAGCCAATGTTAAATGTCGTGCAGCCATTGAACATGAACAATTGATTGCCTTAAAAAATTATAGATTCACTAGGAAATTTAAAAATGCTTGCAGGTCATATGTTGTGAGATTTTGTCCTGTTGCTCAAACCAAAAGTCAAGTGGTTTCCTGTTTAAGTGAAATTGTTAGAAATTACACAATGACTGAAACAAAAAGTATTATATCTAAGGATTGTAGACAACAATTGCGAAGTCAGTTATTTCAGCAGAAGGAAAGCATTGACTTGGATCCGGAGCTTAAAAAGGCATGTGAGAGTGATTTATCTCTCTACTGTGGAAACATAGCTCACAGTGAAGCAGCTGCCCTGGAATGCCTGCAAACAACAAAAAATAACTTGTCATCTTTATGCAAAAGAGCTTTGTTCACAGTAAAGAAACAAGAATTTTCAGACAATGCAGTAGACTATCGTTTGATTACAAGTTGTAATGATATGATTGATTTATACTGTCACAATACTCAAACCTCCATTGTTTTTGAATGCTTAAAGGTATGTTATTTTGATTTAGTTTTAAAATCAACAAATTGTAACAGATTTCAAGTTAATACCTTTAACCAGCTAATAAATAATGCTTTATCAGTCATTTGAAATGAATATAGGATTTCTTTTTTTGTAATGTATTAAAATATTTAACTCAATTGGTTGACAATGACTATGATCCTACAATACAATTTCGAAATACATTATGTTAAATAAATGTGTATACAATTGCAGGCACACCGAGAGGAACTAGATTTCAATGAAAGCTGCAAACTAGTTATTATAAACAGGATGATAGAACAAAATTCTGATTATAGATTAAATAACAAACTACAAAATGCGTGTCACACAGACATCAAGGAGCATTGCTCAGATATTATAGGTAAGATATCAGTTTTATTGAAGCATAGGATTTTGTATCCACCCGAAGGAAAGTTGTCCTAAAAAGTCCATGGATACAAAACATCAATACATTGTTGTCAGCATTGATCACTACCACTATGCCGGCTAGATGATTAACTGCTTGTTTAGCAACCGCACCCTAAAAAAAGACAAGAAATATATATTTAATTTGATATTAAAATCTTTTATTTGGTGGAAAAAGACAAGACATTGACTTCTCAAATACCTAACAGTTTACATTAAATAAATATTTTGACTTTGTATTATAATTCCAAATGTTCCAGCTTATGAAGAAGAAGTGGAGCTTCAAGGCAAAATGTTATATTGTTTAAAGCAAAAGTTTCGAGAGAGAAGGCTAAGCTATCGGTGTGAGAATCAGTTGGCCAGCATATTGAGGGAACAAGCTTTAAACTATCGCCTGGATCCACTCCTTGAGAAGTTGTGTGAAGTTGAAATACAAACTATTTGTGCCGTACCC
Source organism: Monopis laevigella (assembly GCA_947458855.1). Lineage (NCBI taxonomy): Eukaryota > Metazoa > Arthropoda > Insecta > Lepidoptera > Tineidae > Monopis > Monopis laevigella. Next base: position 23,157,313 of record OX381583.1, on the reverse strand, counting down.
AATGACTCTATTACTAATGCTCATGGAGAGGTAAGCCATTATATAACATTTATAAAAATATTTACAGGAGATTGATTTAACTTGTGTTTATTACACTAATTAAACTATTTTTATGGTCAGTGCAGATGAGAGTTGAAAGGTCATTAAACCTATTTAGCAGTCCGGAAACGCTGCAGCTCATTCCCTTGCCTTCCAGATGCGATGGACTCGTAATCTGCACGGAGAATCCATTGATAGCTAAAAACATTGTCTTGTCTCATGCTGAAATATATTTATTATATTGAAATATCTTTTTATAAAGTATTTTCCTAATATATTTTTTATAAATTTAATTTTGTTTAATACCAATATAGTCTATAAAATGGTAATGGTTTTTCTGTACAATTTGTCACGGTCTGAGAGAGTGTTTATAAAATATAATATGTATTATATTGTTGTTTCTGGTACACATAGCCTGGATCTTAGTTTGTGACCAGAGCAATATGTGTAAATTGTCCTATATATTATGTATATAATAGAATACTATTTTGTCATAACTAGCTTATATTATATTTAGTTATGACAAAATTGATTGATTTTCTGGCATGCTTTATTGTATGGTAGTTCACCAATTAATACCTTTGTGTGATGCCTTATCATGAAATAAACGGCTCCTTTCGTAACCGTGTCCAGAAAGGAGACTGCTACCTGCATAAGGATATTTTTTTTTTCTTTTCAATCCTGCATTCCAGCAATCTGTTGTTAACAACAATAAGCTAGTCAGATGTCTGATCACTGATCTTCATTCCCGGTGTTATTGAAGTTTCTTTATATTACAGACCCTTCCTTCTATCTGTCTGAGAATCTATCTATGAGGTTTGGCAGGCTACGCCTCTTTAATCTGGAGTATTGTAGACTTCCTATTCCCTGCAATTCCATTGCCTTTTCATTCTGATGTTTACTCAGTCGTTTCTGATAAAGACTGCTGTATGAAGTAATTTCCTCCTTTACTGTTTTAATTTTGATATCCATATACATATATTTATTGCTGACATATGGAGGGACATCAAATATGGTTCTTATGGTTTTATTTTGGAATTCTTCCAGTATGTCGATGTAACTATTACTAGCTGTTCCCCACAGCTATATTCCATATGTCCAGACAGGCTTAAGGATAATTTTGTATATGGCCATTACTGTTTACCGAGAGCTGAGAGTTTCGACCAATAAACCAGATTTTTTAGTTTAGTATCAAGTTGTTTACTCTTTGTCCATATGCGTTTCCGCCATGTAAGTCTTCTATCAAGATGTATTCCCAAGTATTTTACATCCTCTGTTGTTCATGTTCATGGCGGGCTCGTTTTCCGAAATTAGCCAAGAGATTAGGCCTTATTGCGTGAATCGGCTGACTATTCTAGCCAGCCCAGCTCCTTCCAGAAGGCGACAAAAAGTCCGGGTCTTCCGCAGGCCTCAAGAAGCGACCTCGGTGTTCCGAGGATTTTCGCCCATTGTAAAGCCATGCCCGGTGCAATGAAGCAGCACATGGGTGGGTGTTTCTTCCGTTTACATGCAACTTCTACATAGAGGGCTGTTGGTGATACCTAAAATTGTAAGGTGCCTGTTTAATGAAAAGTGTCCGGTAAGTATACCTATCATCATACGAAGGTTACCTCTGTTGAGATTGAGCAGGTTCCGAGCTAGGCGTGGGCTAGGTTTGGTGACCGCCTCTCTGGCCTGCCTGCAGTTTTGTAAGTTAGCCCAATACTTACAGTGATGGTTGAAGGTAATGTCGCGTAGCCAACTTTTCAACTGATTAAACGATAAAGGTACATACGGTTTGGGTCCTACCGGTGTTGTAGCCGAACCTCTTTTCGCCAGTTCGTCAGCCGCGTCGTTACCGAGGAAGTTGCTGTGTCCCTTTATCCACTGGAGAGTGACCCTGTTACCAACTGATATAGTCTCCAGTGCGTAGTGGCATTGTTTTACCAGACTGGAGTTAATCTGTTTGTTCTACAATGCTAGTAGTACGGCTGCGCTGTCAGATAGTATGCGTATACCATTTTCTTCTATCTTTCTTGCGCGTATTGCCGCTGCTTCTATTATGGCTATACACTCTGCTTGGAAGATGGAAGCATGTGTGCCAAGAGCTGTTGAAATTCTAATGTTTAGGTCGAGTGAGTACACTCCTGCGCCTGTTCCGTATTCTGTTTTTGAACCGTCCGTGTTAATTCTGTTTTCGTGTAAGCCAGATTGATCAGTCGGTTCTTCTTGCATGTTTATTGAGTAATTTCTCAAAAATATATGCACGCGAGGACATCTGTCGTTCACTGCATTAATAAGTGGTTGTATCTCAAGGTGTTCGTTTAATGTCTGAGTGTGCCTCTCTCGGTTGTCTATATTCCATTGTCCAGATGCTCTGAGTCTTATGGTAGCGACAGCAGCTTCGTATTGTATGTATAGATGTAAAGGTGTCGGTGTAGTCTTCATACATCCTGTTGTGGCTAAACAAGCCAGTCTTTGAAGACTCTATAGGTTAGCTGTAACCGTGGTCTGAGTGGTTCTAGGCCACCACACCAAAGCTCCATAGGTGATAGTGGGTCTGATAACTGTAGTATATAGCCACATGGTAATCTTGGGTTTTAGTCCCCATGTTTTTCCTAGAAGTCTTCTGCATTGCCACATTGTGACGCAGGCTGTCTTCAGTTTCTTCTCAAGATGCTTACTCCAGTTCAATTTACAGTCTAGCGTTATGCCTAGATACTTGACATCTGTAGCTAGAGTAAGTTCTGTATTAAATAATGTTGGTAGTTTCATGTTCCTCAATTTTCTTTTATTGGTGAAGAGGACCAGTTCCGTTTTGTTAGGATTAACATTAAGGCCATTTGTTGTGCACCAGTTTTCAATGATTCTTAATGCGACCTGGTGGGCAATTCTCGCGCTTTCGAGATCATCTCGATTCGATATTTTTGAACGAAAAATAACATAATATGTCATTTTTTCGTTCAATATTTATTTATTTATTATTAGTTAATTAATAATAATTATTTATTTCGTTTAATATTCGATATTTTTGAACGAAAAATGACATATTAGGTCATTTTTCGTTCAAAAATATCGAATCAAAATGAATGTCGAAAGCGCGAGAATTGCCCAAATGCATCGAGTCACATAGTATATTCTCGAATGCTCCGCTTATGAGGATCACTAGGTCATCCGCGTAGCCCACCGTGAAGTACCCTTGGTCGTTCAATACTCTTATGAGTCCATCTACAACTAGGTTCCACAGAAGGGGAGACAGGACTCCTCCCTGCGGACAACCCTTTGCTGCTATGCCTCTGGTCGTACTGTCCACTGTGAGCTGCACAGCGCGTTGTTTCAGCATATTCTCTATCCATCCAATAATGGTCGGCTCCACTTTTTATTTGATTAGGGCCGTAGATATGCTGACAAAAGACGTTTTATCAAAGGCTCCTTCGATATCAATGAAGGTTCCTAACGTCGATTCTTTATTAGTTAAAGTCGATTCAATCTTATTTACTACATGGTGTAGTGCTGACTCCGTTGATTTTCCTGTTGTGTATGCATGCTGATAAGGATGCAATGATTCTTTAATTAAAATCGTGGCTTTTAGGTGTTTGTCACATAGCCTTTCCATTGTTTTAAGCAGAAAGGAGGTAAGGCTGATTGGTCTGAAGGATTTAGCTTGTGTCTAGTCACTTTTTCCCGGTTTTGGTAGAAAGACTACTATCACTTCTCTCCATTGTTTTGGAACGTACTTATGAGCTAGGCACGCGGTGAATATTTCTGTTAGTAAGGGCAGTAGGTTGGCCCCGAGGCCCCACTGAAAGAGGGCTGGGAAGATGCCATCTATGCCTGCTGACTTGAAGGGCGAAAAACTTTTTATAGCCCATTCAACCTTTGTTGTCGTGATGACTGATTTAGCGATTTTCCAGTCCTCATCCGTTGGTGGCAGAGCGGTACTTACTTCCCAGTCTCTATTGTCAGTCAGTTGACAGTCTGGGAAGTGAGTTTGCAGGAGTACCTCAATTGTTTCTTTGTCTGTGTTTGTAAGTGTTGTCGGATTTTTTTAGCGATCCTATACAATTTTGGTTGGTTGTTATAATTTTCCTGACTCTGTTAGCTTCATGGCTTGTTTCTATATTCTCGCAGAAACGTCGCCATGATTCCGTTTTCCAATGTTTGACACGCTTTTTGAAGTGGGCTTGGGCATTTTTATATTTTGTCCAATCCTCTTCTTCTCTTGTGATCATCGCGCGGTTGAAAAGCTTTCTTGCTTTGTGTTTAAGGCGGTCTAGCTCCGGGCCCCACCAAAGATTTCCTCTCTTGTTTGGCGTTGGTGGTAGCGTCAAGGGGCAAGACCTATGGTAGCTTTTTGTTATATTGTCCATAAGTGTTTCCACGTTATGTTCTATATTAACAGTTATGTTTGTCACATCCTCCAGATTTGTACTAGTTATAGTGTTTTCCAAAGAGTTCCGGTATAGTATTTTGTTGGTCTTCCTTGGATTTCGTTTGGATATTGGTTCTGGAAGTGCCATTTTGAGTGTGAAGCATATTCGCCTGTGATCTGCAAGCGAGGCTTCCCTCGAAACATGCCAATTTGTTATTAAGTCGCTTACCTCTGGTGAAGCTAGGTGACGTCTTTCACTGTTTGACTTCTGATTGTGACAAATGTTGGTTCTGAACCCCTGTTGAGTATATGTTGCAGTCATGGTCTTCTCGTTTGTTGGCAGGTCTGCAGTAAATATAAGATAAAGTATTGGACCCAGTATACTTCCCTGTGGGACGCCTGACTTTATGTTATGTAGTAGAGATGTTTCTTCATTAAACTTGACTTCAAAGCATCTTTTGTTTAAGTAAGATTGCATGATATGAAACAATGAGTGAGGTAAGAACTTCTTTACCTTGTATAGAAGTCCTTCATGCCAAACCTTGTCAAATGCTTGACCAATATCTAGGAATACTGCTGAACAGTATTTTTTGTCTTCAAATGTTCTACTGTGGATGTACCACTATTCGATGGACTTGTTCTATAGTGCCATGGTTTTCCCTGAATCCAAATTGATGATTAGGAATGATGTTATTCAAATGTTCTTTCATTCTGTTGAGAATAACTTTTTCCAGTAATTTCCCAACAACTAGTAACAGACTTATAGGTCTGTAGGATGACACTTCTTGTGGTGGGTTTCCAGGTTTAAGAATCATAACGACTTGGGCCATTTTCTATTGGCTGGAGAAATGTGATAATCTTAGGCATGCATTAAATATATTCACCAACATAAGTATTCCTTTTTTAGGCAGGTTCTTCAGTAATGTTGAGTCAATCAGGTCATATCCTGGGGATTTTCCATTTTTCAGATTTTTAATTTCTTTTAATACTTCATTTGCCTTTACCTTTCTAAGGGGCAGGCACATTTGTGTCGCAGAACTTAGATATGATCCCACTTCTTCATCATGTTGCTGCTGTGAGCTATGGTAGGGTTGAAAGACTCCCTGCAGGTACTCTGCAAATGCTGTTGCAGAGTACCTGCAGGGAGGAAAATAAAAAATAAAAAAATTTTTATGCAGGGAGGAAAATAATAAAAAAAAAATTTTTTTAGGTGGAAGAATGTCTCAAGAAAGCTTTAATGAATCGTGTAATAGTATCCAAGGAGTGTGCGCAAGAAGTGGTGAGAATTATAGAAGAAACTGAGGTGGATATAGAAGCTGATCCGTTGCTAGAAAGCGCTTGTGCTTTGGATCTACTCAAATACTGCAAAGATCTGGAACATGGTGCCGGAAGACGTAAGTATTTATATTAGGTACAGTGGACAGCAGGTTTACTTAAGGTTGTCCGTAAGTAAATCTGTTATAGAGTAGCCATCCCTCCCAAGTATCACAGTGAACGTCACCAGTTTAGAACTTCTGACCCGGTTAATCTACAAAATGTCCCAGTATTTAAATTAAAATGAGTAATACGCGCTCACCGCAAGACCGACGGGGCTGGCGGTTTCATGTTTCATTTTTTATAAATAATTTTAAGCTGATTTAGCAAGAAAATAGGGGTCTTTCTTCATCAAAAATCTTTATTACTAAATTATTTACTTTTATTACTACTTTATTATTAAATTAAGTAGTATTACTAGTGTGGTTATCCCATACAATGGAGACCGCCGAAAACGAATAAAATGTACGTAAAATTTTGTGACGAGAACGTGTAGGTGGGAGGAAGGCCCCTATAACTGCTAGGCCGACGGACCGGACCCGTTGTTGTGTTTCGGTTATAGTCTGTGGGTTCACCGGTTTTCCGGAGACAACTGCATAGATTGCATGATTTTTGTCGAGGTGGTGCGGTTACGAAATGGGCGATTGATTTGACGATAATTCCCTTGAGGTGGTCAACCTATTTAGCACTGGTTTCCAAACATTTAAAAGTAATGTACTAGACCAGTTTTAAATGTGTGTTCAATTCAATTTTCATTCATTCATGGACTTTGTAGGTCTGCTTGCTTACCATCAGGTAGGTACAAAGTGACATGCCGTGCTCCAATAAAAAAAAACAGCTCTTAATAAGGGCCCATGCCGGTTATACATTTGACGAGTGAGCCATTTCAAATTGTGCTTGAGGTCAACCTTCACGTCTTCGTTGATGGTTTTGTTGCGCACGGACCACGGTGAGCCAGTCGTGGGTGGGTGTGCCAGGCAGGGTGTCCCGCGAGGTTAGTTGGGGATGGAACGACCTACAGACAAACATGACGATTCCAACCGGGACAGGTTGCTTCGGAGGATTTTTAGGCGACGAATGTTATTCCGGACTGTAGTGATTAATAATGTGTTAATAAATTTAAAGTGCACATGTTGTCATTATAAATTATTTTTTAAATATAAAGATGTCTCAATATGAAATGATTTAACTTTTGAACAAGTTATGTAATTACGTTTTTAGTACCTAATACTCGTATGACATATAAACTATAATATTCCAAAGCTGCAACTTTTTTTGAGAAAATTAAATATTTTTTCAGGTTTAAAATGTTTGAAAATTATAATGAATGATAGCACCAGGAGTCTCAAACCAAATTGCCATAAAGAGCTCTCAACACGTTTAGAAATGTATAAATTTGCTGCGGTAAGTGTATAATTGCCACATCTTTAACACCTTAAGTGTTTTATAAAAGTTAATACTTACTTTATTAAAGACTTAAGAATAACATATATTTTTTTGTATTTCACATATTGCCCAGGTCACAATCTAACCTTTAAGCTTGTCCTGTGTATATAGAACAATAATACCAAACATTGGTCCCCTTCCGACCTCGGCATCGCTATCACGGATCGCTGGTTTTTTCAAGTCGTTTCAGCGCCTGGAAATATTATATTATTCAAGTTTCCACCAATCATTCCGCGACCAGAAATTTTAACACGAAAAGTTAGCAATTGTAGCTTGGGCTACTTTTTGACAGATGTTTGCTTACATGTGAATCTACAAATTAGAATTTAATTAATTATTTTATATATTCATATCTTCTAAAAAATAAATTTGGTGTAACTAAAATTCAGCTTTGTCTTAATTAAAAAATATTGATTTATTATATAATGATAAGGTAGTAATATTTTTAATTTCAATTATTAATTCAAAATGCTTCTTGTCAAAAAGTGGCATCAAAAATCAACACCAATCGTTTCAGAGCTGCAATGACGCGTGTTGAAATGGCGGTCGCGCTGATTTTTGATGTCACCACGACAAACTGCCTGCGATACCAATCGAAACGCAGGGATAATAACACAAACTTATTTATTTTGCCTTTAGTGAGAATTGGACCCACAACTTTAAGATTGTCAAATAACATTTTTAATCAAAATTCATCAACAAACTTAAATCATGGACTAAGGATAAGGAACATTAAAATTTATAGAACTGTAGCTTTACCACAAGATTTACTAGTCACTGGTAACTATAGATAGGTTCAGGTTCAATCAACCAATAGGAGAGGTTTATTTGAAAAGTAAAGCAATCGTATTGGTTGGTCCCTATACTTTAGTTACTAGCAACTTGTGGTAGTTCTACATTCACCATATAGTTCCAATTGTCTGCTTTGCCAGGTAATTAATATATTATTTGTTTTCAGATCAAAGCACCATTAGATATTAGTGATGTATATGATCAGATCTCAACATCTCCTTCAAAGAAATACTTTTTATTAATTTTTATATCTATAGTAGGATTAATTTTTATATTTGGATTATTTTGTGGTAGAATGACTAGAAGGGCAATGTATATAAAAAAGAAATAAAAATATTTATTAAAAAAAATGCTTTTTATTGTGATTTTATGCAGCTTCCTGAGTCTCTATTTCCATTTCTTCAACAATGTCCTGATTTTCTTTTTTGATATTATTAAATTTTACCTGATTACCTTTTACAAGTTTTTGACTCTCTTCAAAGTATTGATTAGGATGATTTATACCTACACCAAGTTCGGTTTTATGCACAGTATCAAAATACTTGCTGCAAGCTATTTGGTAGTGTTCCTTCTTGGCTAAGTCAACAATGTTATTGACGACTGTAACAAAAAAAAATAGGGTCAACATAGATTATATTAAGTCAACATTATTATATAAAGCATTATTAGGTAATTAAGAAGCCATTGTTAAATAAACTGTGTTTTACATGTAATATTTTTTCATGCTGTCTATTATACTAACAGTGATAGATAGCCCTGCAATTTTCTAATCCTAAATAATAAGTTGTGAATATATTAAACTACTAGTAAAACAAGTTGTTGTTCAGAATGGAATAACAGTAGCCCTACCACAAGTTTTTACTATAGTCGCTAGTAAGTATAGATAGGAATCAATCAATAAGAGATTTATTTAAATAATACAGGTGATCAAATTGGTTGATTCCATCTAGTTACTATTGACTCTAATAGAAACTGTTTCAAAAACTTGTGGTAGAGCTAAAGGACCATTATAGATTAGAAGTACATTATGGTTTTTATATAGTTATTTATTATCAAATTTATAAAAAAAACATTAGTTTTTTTTAAATAAATTACCTTGCATGTCAAATCCATAACCTTGTAGCCTATTCTTCAAAATACTGGCATCACAGTGTTTAAATGGACATCCATGACAATCCCCTGGCCCCACTGTGCCACCTATTATTTTCATACAACTGTATGGCGAGTAATTTCTCTTACTTCCTTCCTTACCATAATTATATCTTACATTATAAGCATATTGTTTTTCAAATTTATCCATATCCATTATTTTAGTAAATTCTTCTCTCCAAAATTTTAACGAGTCTTCTAAAGTAACACCTATACCCTTAAGAAACAGACCATACTGCAGCCTTCCACCGTGCTTTAAGTGATGAACAGAACGCAAATACTCATGCAACTGCCTCATACATAAAGGAAAAGACTTGACCGACAATGAGTCTAATGATTCAATAGGAATTATAGCTTCAGCATCAGTATAATCATTTCCTGAGTATGATTGATGAAGTCCTTTCAATAAACAAACAATCCTCTCATCTTGTTCAATTTCTCCAAGATGATGCGAGGCGATGGCCAAACTCTGCTTTAAGTGCTGTCGGTACTGAGCAGAAAGTACAGATATAAAATCAGTGTGAGGAATGTATGCATAGCCTCCGCTGAGATACACTTTACGACTCCTAACCAAGTCCAGCACTTCGTAGAATTTGACTTTATAAAATTTCAAGTTTTCTATACTCTGTTGAGCTGTGGATTCGCGTAAGTAATTTATAATGTTATTCTTTTCTTCAGAGGTAATATGTGTGTAATATAAATGATTTAATCTGAAAAATTCATCAACTGCTTTACTGGACATAGCAAAAAAGCGCATTTTGAATAGTTCTAATTCTCTACTTATAAACCAGCGACGTAGTTCTTCAGTTCTACAGTAAGCTAGCCTCAATATAAAATGAGCAATGTGATCCTTACGTCTTGACTGCAGGTCTATTTCCGATGTTTCAAATGAAGACTTTTCACAAAGTTTTGAATAATATTTCAATCCTTCTGATTTCATTTCATTGATTATATATTTGTTCCAATCTTCGGAATAAATCCTATAGCCTTTGAGTGTTGTAGCTGATACCAAACATCTTAATAACTTTAGTCTCTCTAAAGCTAGGGTTTCAAATTCTTGCAAATTAATATTTTCAACAGGTGGAACATGATAAAATTGGAGATCATGGGTATAAATTTCAACGAGACTTCCTGATACTGGCACTTTTGTAGTTGATTTTCTTTTAATATTGAAATCCATTATTTTATAAATTGGATACTTATATAGAAAACTTTAAATCATTAAATAGTAAATATATAAAACACAGGTGGTGGTCAAACCAATCTGAAAAATGAAGAAATAAAACAATTTTAGGCGCCAAATTTTGACAGTTGAGTTTTTTTTTGTAGCGAAAGGAAAAGATAGTAACCATTCAGTATTGTTCATTAATACCTAATTATGAAACACATCGCCCACAATATACAGACTTTGCGGTCCGATTCGCGACAAAATCGATGTCAGCGCTGTCAGCGCCGGTCCGATTGAGCGTAAGCGCGCTAACGATAGATGATTTGACATTTATTGTGACGTCATTACAGATGCCATATTGGACTTACAGTGATTTTGCTTCTGGGTGAAATCGCTGTGAGCGCTGTCAAAATGACATTTATCTAGAGACATGTTTTTGAGGAAAGTATTAAAATTTCTAAAATAATTATTAAGTAGATAGTTAAAAGTGTTGTGTTCTCATTTATTTTGGTATTTATGTAAACAAATATACAAAATACATTAAAATTCATTATTTTTTTATGGCGTTTTATTTGACATTTAAACAGAGTGAGAGGAGCATATGTTTTAGTTGCGAGATAGAGGGAGATACAAGTGATGTTCTTGTGAGCGCGCTTAATCACCGTCCGATTCATTAGCACGCTAATAGCGCCGTGAGCGGTCTCATCGCGCTTTTTGAATCGGACCGGTGATTATGAACGTCAGCGCTGACAGCGGTGTTATCGCCATTCGGACCGTGAGGTAGGTGTGACATCGAAAGCCAAAAATCGATTATATAATAATCGATATTTTTTCGCAACAAATTAATCGATTTATAAATATCGATTAATTTAAAGAAAAATAATCAAATTTTTTTTTCGAAAAATCGATTTATTTTCAAAAAAAAAAAACCTGGTATCATTAAAACCATAGTCCTAATAATAATCTCAATGCGAAACAAAACTTTCTCCGCTATTCCCTCCTTTTTTCTATGTACAGAGGCTCTACCATTGGTTTGCGCATTGTAGAAACGTAACGTATTCATTTACGTATACGTGAGCAACAACCAATAAGATCGCTTTATTTTTACGCTATTCCCTCCTTTTTTCTATGTACAGAGGCTCTACCATGGGTTTGCGCATTGTAGAAACGTAACGTATTCATTTACGTATACGTGAGCAACAACCAATAAGATCGCTTTATTTTTGGTAACAGGATACGCACGGTTTTAAACCGTGCTTAATACTAAAAATATGTAGGTGATTCTAAATAACTTTAAAAAATATGTACTATAAAGGTTTCCTAGAAATTAAAACAAAAACAGTTGGCGGGGCCAGGAAGCATGCTTGTTAGGTTGATCGCGCTAAACTCGGGAACTACTTGTTCGAAATTCATTTTAGCATTGGATAGCCTATTTAACGGGGAGGCTATAAGCTATATAACATCACGCTACGACTAATAGGAGCAGAGCATCAATGAACAATGTTGCAGAAACGGGGAAAATGTGTTCCTTTGAGGGTTTTCTTTGCGTGGGTTGCGTAAACGGTTAAAGTTATGCAGACGTAGTTGCGAGGGTCGTAGTTCGAGGGAAGTTAGTAATATAAATATATGCAAAGAAACAAAAAAAAATACATGTGACATGTGATTTTGTATTTACATCTACATCAATTCTTTAATAGGGTCGATCAATACATAGTTATTTAACTGAATTATCTGTATTATATATATATATATATATATTAATATATATAATCGCTACCACTATGCCAGTTAAATGATGCGGTTACGAAATAGGCGGCAACAAAGACGAATTTGCATTACGAGTTATCGGAGATTTAGTGGAGACTAAAAATACGTATTAGTTTTTTGAAAACAGACCATCCTCCCGCCTAAAAAAATACTTTTCTGTTGATTGTATAAACTGAACGAAAACAAATTCAAATACTTTTAATACTTCTTTAGAGCTTGGATGGCGCTGTTTACAAAAAAAATAATTATAGATTTTAAAAAATTCACGACTAAAACATCCTTCAGCTCATAGATGGCGCTGCTACAAGTGCATTTTACATAATCGATTTGATAATTATCGATTTTTCTGATTTTGGAAATTGATTTAAAATAATCGATTAATTGAAAAAAAAAAATTTTTTTCACCTCCCTACTTCATCATGTCACTTTTACGTTTTTTGAAGTCGGGTATTAATTTTGGATTTTATTTATATTAAATTAAAATCATTGTACTTTTAATTACATTGAATAAACGCAGTTAACTGCTTACTGTTGAAGAATGTTAACAAATTATAAATATTAAAATATCCAATCCATTCTTAAAAATGATCACGACGTGCAAACAACCCTCGTTGGATGACTTGGTTCAATATGTTCAACTTTATAAATCCATTCCAACTATATTACAAGGAACTGTGTTGCCTTTTATTCTGATATATCCGATAGTGTTCTATGCTTGGATATTCGTATATGGTTTTAGTGAAAATTTTGAAGCGTGTTTTATCGCAGTCGTTGTCGTGGCGATTACACAAATTTTAGTTTGTCTTTGCTGTTATTGGAGTGTTCATATTCATTGCTTCTTATCATACTCTTCTGTAAGTAGATCTAAAATTGTGTTAAAATCTGCCATACAACTTGTTTACTGTTTTGTATAGGTTATATTTATATGAGGGTTCTTTTTATTTTGCAGGTAAAAGACCCTTTGCAAGCTAGAGTAATAAAAGTGGTTCCAACACCTAATAATGGACGTTCTGAGATTGTTTTTCTTCATAGATTACAGGTAATATTAACAATTTCCCCAAAAAATAATTATAGTTGCATAGTACTTATTGCTAATCCCTTTGCTCTTAAATCAAATACATTCATGAATAATAATCACATATTTAATTTCTGGTCTAAATAGGTTTTAGTTGAATGTATATATGCATTTACTTCTGTATTCTATTTAAACTGGTTGGTATATTCTGCCAGCTGAATACAGTACTCAACCTGTTTTCTGTGAGCAGTCATATTCAATCCAAAATATGAGATGCGAGTGATATCACATATAATATGTTGAAATATAAGAGCATCTTGATCAGGTGTTTCCAGGGTATACAAAGGATGTTTTTATATTTTATACTTAAGTGCAATTTGGACTGCCCAATAAGTAAGTTGCTCTATGGATCAGAGGTGCCATCGGTCAATAAGAGGTGGAGCAAGATAATATAAAAAAAACTGCTCTCAACAATTTTATTATTTATTTATCATAATAGTAACATACTGCCTAGATGGCCTTGAGGTGCACATCATAGAAGTTTTAGTCTTACCTTGACTTAACCTTACCCCGTATTTAGCAAGAGTGCCTTTGCCTTTTAATCCATTAACAAATGTTTGAAAAGGAGGTTCTTTTATGATATGAGAATTTTTTATCATAACAGGGTTTAGGAAAGTCATTGGGATATAAATATATTAAATGTCCCCCATCCTAGGATATCAAAAGGGTGCAGGGGATTCTTATTACTATTTTATCTTATTACATCTCCAAAACTATTTTGTAGTTAATTAATAATATGTATGTAATACCTTTGATTTTTTTTTATTACAGTCAACTAGAAATGAAAAACCAGATCTGTGGTTTATGTTTCAAAAGAGTAAATATGTTTATGACTGGGATAAAAAAACTTTCAACACAATTGTGTTTCCAAGTAATAAAAGTTATGGGGATTACATGGAATCTAAGGGCTATATGGATGATGAAGACATAACATTGGCTGTTAATGACTATGGGAAAAATGAAATGGTTATGGTAAGTTAAATTTATTAAAAAATATGTTTTAATTTTGATACACAATTGTTTAATCCCGCCTCATCGTAGCCGATGGTATGAGTCTACACAGAACAAGTGGCTAGCTCGTCGCGATGTTTTGAATAGACTCAATGAACCATCTATAAACAGTTTCACAAGTTGGTATAGTGAAACCGGGACCGACAGCTTAACATGCTCTCCGAGGCACTATTGTGGTGTTGTCAAACAAATGTACATATTTTTTTTTATTAATAACTCATTCGGATTCGAACCAGGGACCTAAGTGTTTTTAAGACCAAGGTCTAACCAACTAGGCCACCACATATAATGTGGTGGCTTAAATGGGCCAAATATTTTTTTAAATTATATTATTTTATTAAATCACTTGTTATATTTCTTTCAAGGTTGTTCCAGAATTTATGGAGTTATTCAAGGAAAGGGCTACAGCACCATTTTTTGTATTTCAAGTATTTTGTGTTGGTCTATGGTGTCTTGATAGATATTGGTATTATTCTATATTCACATTATTCATGTTGGTTATGTTTGAATGCACTTTGGTGCAACAACAGCTACGAAACATGTCAGAAATTCGAAAAATGGGTAACAAACCTTACAATATTAATGTTTATAGAAGTAAAAGATGGAGACAAGTTATGAGTGATCAGCTGTTACCAGGAGATATTGTTTCTATTACCAGGACAGTTAATGAAAATTTGGTTCCATGTGATATACTATTACTCAGAGGTTCCTGTATTATTGATGAATCTATGTTAACTGGGGAAAGTGTGCCACAAATGAAAGAACCTGTAGAAAATGAACAAGACTTATCTATTAATTTAGACCCTGAGAGTGATGGAAAACTCCATATGCTTTTTGGAGGCACAAAGATTGTACAACATTCTTCACCACATAAAGTTTCTAGTGGATTAAAGGCTCCTGATAATGGCTGTATAGGGTATGTAATTCGTAATGGATTTAATACTTCTCAAGGCAAGCTTTTAAGGACAATATTATTTGGAGTAAAGAGAGTTACAGCAAATAATTTAGAGACATTTGGATTCATTTTATTTTTATTGATTTTTGCAATTGCTGCTGCTGCCTATGTTTGGATAAAGGGATGTGAAGATCCAGAAAGAAATAAATATAAACTGTTTTTGGAATGTACTTTAATATTGACATCAGTAATTCCACCAGAACTACCTATAGAGCTTTCATTAGCTGTGAATACTTCTCTCTTATCACTATCAAAGTTAGCAATCTTTTGTACAGAACCTTTTAGAATTCCTTTTGCAGGAAAAATTGATATATGCTGTTTTGATAAAACTGGTACATTAACTAGTGATAATTTAGTAGTAGAAGGAGTCTCTGGTATAGGTGGCAGTGTTGATGCAAATGTAATTCCTCTTAATGAGGTACCACTTGAAACTATACAAGTTTTAGCATCATGTCATTCATTAGTACAATTGGATGATGAGATGGTTGGTGACCCACTAGAAAAAGCAACTCTAAAAGCTGTTGACTGGAATCTGACTAAAGGTGAAGCTGTGGTACCGAAAAGAGGAAAAGCACCTGGTTTAAAGATTTTCCATAGGAATCATTTTTCAAGTTCACTTAAAAGAATGTCTGTCATAGCTGGATATCAAGTAAACGAGAGGGGATTTATGACTACTCACTATATTGGTAGTGTTAAAGGCGCTCCTGAAGTCATTAAAGGAATGCTTAAAGAAGTTCCAGATCATTATGATAAAGTGTATTTAGAGTTATCAAGAAGAGGGGCTAGAGTGCTGGCTTTGGGACACCGAAGCTTAGGTAATCTATCACCCCAACAAATCCGTGAAATGTCCAGAGAAGATGTAGAATCCAGTTTAACCTTTGCTGGTTTTGTAATTATATCTTGTCCATTAAAGACTGATTCTAAAAAAGCTATTTGTGAAATATTGCATGCTTCTCATGCTGTTGTTATGATAACTGGAGATAATCCCCTAACAGCATGTCATGTGGCAAAGGAATTGAAATTTACACATAAAGAGGTTCTTATTTTGACTAAAAATAATGACACATGGGAATGGAAATCTATTGATGAAGAAGTGGCTTTACCTGTTGCGCCTAAATCCATCAAGGAATTTGTAACAAAATATGATTTATGTATAACAGGTGAAGGATTAACATATCTAAATGAACATCACCACAAGTTATTACTGGAACTGATGCCTTTTATGAAAGTTTATGCTAGATTTGCTCCTAAGCAGAAAGAGTTTGTAATAGTGACATTGAAATCACTGGGATATGTAACATTAATGTGCGGTGATGGTACAAATGACGTGGGTGCACTTAAACATGCTGATGTAAGTTCTATTTTATTAGTAAAAAATATTAAATAAAAATTACTCAGTATTACCTTAACCTAGACAGTTTATGGAAATTATTTAAGTGGATGAAGTTTTGAACTGATATTACGTTTTTTAAGTAGTCTTTAATTATAATACTCTAAGATGCATCCTTAACTTGAATTGTAGGATGAGAAAATGTCTTGAAATATAATAATATTTTAGTATTTGATAAATAAAACCTTTTTATTTTTTATATTGCAGGTTGGAGTAGCAATTCTAGCAAATGCGCCAGCAAAAATAGAACGTACTCGCCCAGAAACCCGTCCAGAACCGGAGTTGCCACGTCGTTTGAACCGCATTGATGCTGCAGAGCAAGCTCGGGCAAGGATACGGAAGACCATGAAGCAGATTGAAGAGGATGACCAGCCCCAACTTGTACGGCTTGGGGATGCTAGTGTAGCTTCACCTTTCACTAGCAGACTGTCTAGTATAATTTGTAGTGAGTGTGGTCTTTTATTTTTATAGTCGTTTCAACCATATGTTAAGATTCAATAGACAATAATAAAAATCTTGTACCATCCGTGACTATCCAAAACTAAATGTAAAGTAATTTACAAATAAATTATAAACATATATTTTAAAGCCAAGTAGGTGCAATATTGGTGCAATATTGCACCTACTTGGCTTTAAAAAAAATTCTTTAATATTTCAAAATACCACATAAAGTTAATGAATTATTATTATTTTAGATTCTCTTCTTATGTAAAAACATTTAGACAAAAATAGCAAATTTGCTCTATGTGTTAAAATAATGCCACAAATTGAAGCACTGTTTAAATATAAACATTTGTTAATTTCAGCGATAGAAATTTCCTTATAGACATATCATAGAACTATATTTCAATATCTCTCAGCACTGTCACACAAATTTGTTTTAAAATGTTGGGGCTAGTGACCCTTGAGTATTTTAACTCTAAACTTCATAGAACAATATATAGCTAACTATTATTTGTTTTCAGTTTGCCACATAATCAAGCAGGGTCGGTGTACACTAGTGACAACCTTACAGATGTTTAAGATCCTTGCTCTAAATGCTTTGATATTGGCCTACAGTCAGTCTGTGCTGTACCTCGACGGAATCAGATTTAGTGACTCCCAGGCTACTTTACAAAGTATTCTTCTTGCTTCTTCCTTTCTTTTTATCTCTCGATCTAAGGTACAGTTGAGGACTGAGCTAAATGAATTTGGGGTCTGAAGAAAATATTAGATTTTCACCACTCTTTTCACTATAGTAAGTAGTAGTAATGTTGATGATGGTTTTGTTAATTTTTGCAATAGGAACTATCATCACATCTAATACTAAAATTATAAAGAGAAAAGATTTGATTGGTTGTTTGTTTGGGATATACTCAAAACATACTGAACCATTTTTTATAGAAATTTCTATTATTAGTGACTAACATTGGCCGTATTTTATTTTAAATTGAATGGCACAGCCATTATAATATAAAACAGGTCCGACTTAATAGATAAGCAAGCAAAGTCCTTAAATAAAATGAGATGAGAGTTTATCAAATACTTAGCTATTTTTGTCAGCCCTGAATTCATTTAGCTTATAAGTATTTTAATTAAATTATTTATTTAAATTAAGACTATTCTTTAATATTATTTGCCATGGATTAAGAATGTAGTCTACATTCTAAATTTCATTTTATTATAAGGGAAATTAATAATGAATAATAATAAATAAGAGTTTCAGACAGAATTTAAGAGGCTTTTATGAATTAAACACTTACTTGTATATGCACTGCATTAAGTAATTACTACTTAACCTAATAATAAAAGTTCATACTAGTAATTTAAATTAAATAAATAAATAAATAAATAAATTCTTTATTGTTAAACAAAATGTACATATCAGATGCGAGTTCACCAGGCGTCACACTAAGCGATAACTTGTGTCGTGACGCCTGTAATTAAAAGAAAAAGTGAAAACCAAGATACCTAAAGTATTCAATATGCACTTATTTTTTTATATTTATATTTATTTTAGTGTAAATAAACAATATGACTAGTTCGCCACTTGTTCGGTTTAGACTCTGGGCACCAAATCTTTAAAATGGCGGAAAGTACATACTCTCATGCCAGTCTCCATTCAGAACTTCTGGGACTTTTTCACTACATAAATAAGTTAACCAATTAAAAAAAAAACTAATTCTTTACTTTACAGCCATTGAACAAGTTATCAAAGCAGCGTCCTCTGCCAAATATATTCAACATGTACACTGTGATGACGGTCCTCACACAATTTGCAGTGCATTTCTTATGTTTGGTGTTTCTTGTGAGGGAAGCTACTCAAAGATCACCTGGAGGGTATGTATACAAAAATAATTTAATACTAGTATGCACATGAAAATTAAAAAATCCAAAGTATTCAAAAGCAGCGATTTTGTTTTTGCATAAACTTAAGGACACTGCATTCACGATTGCATAGTATGCGTTCTCCATACAAAATGAGCTTTCGCATTTCCAGTATTTTTACACTACTGTTTGTCGCTGAATTAAAATAATATTTTTGTTGGTCATTGTATTTATTATTTTTTCTGTTTCGAACAATAGAACTGCCAAGTTTTATTATTTAGAAGTATGTTGGTATGGGTCAGCATGACTGCAAAGCCTTTATTAGAAACTTCTAATAAAGGCTTTGCAATCGGACTGACGTTGTTTGCTTTGCACCAAAAAATATTTAGAAAAAAGTAAAATAACTACTAATTATTAATTAACATACTAATTAGAAATTTACCATTTGCCATTCCCAAAAATATTTGACATTTATAATATTGTCGAATTTTTATTTGTAAAAAGGTTATTTTTCGAATAGTAATAATATATATTGCCATGGTCACAAATTAAGTTCTAGGCTTATAGGTACTATGTGTATACTTTATTTTATAACCCCCAGACAATGAAAAACTAAAGCATACTAATATATTTATTTGCCATGTATGTGAATCGAATCCACAACCTCCGGATACAACGCCAAAGGCGCAACCATTAGTCCACGGAGACGGTCATAAATAATTAAATTACTATAAAACACTTGTATATAAATGTAAGTAATGTTGAATTTTATCTTAAATATTTAAATTTCAGGAGAATAAAACCAAAGCTGGATATGGATTTGGCTGAGGATGAAGAGGTCCAGTTTACACCGGATCTGATCAACAGCACGGTCTACATCATATCTATGGCGCTACAGATGTCTACATTTGTTATTAATAACAGGGTAACTATAAAATACTAATCTCAGCGCGGAACTAAGTATTAAAAAAAGCGCGCAGGTAAATTAGCCTAGAAGTGAAATTTGTACAACATAACAAAAAGGCAGATGCAATCTCAAAAAAAGTTAAGTGATATGTGTAAAAACTAGTATGAGACGGACAAATTATAAAAAAAAAGTGATACATTCACTCCCAAAAGTACCCGGAAATTCTCATTTTAAAATCCTTTGCTAGAGATATTAAATAAAATCTTTCTGCATGAGGTTGGTACAACTGTCATTGATTGGCGGTAAAAAAGTAACTTAACCTCTGTCGAGTATTTTGTGACAAACAACTTTTGTGGTTGCGTCGTTTTTCACTATGGCTGATTTTGTTGAGCAACAATCTTGTATTAAATTTTGTGTTGCTATTGAAATTCCTTGTGTCAAAACGCTTAAAATGTTACAAAAGGCGTTCGCAAATAATTGTATGTCCAAAACTCTGGCATACGGGTGGTGTAAATCATTCAAAGAGGGACGTACAATGGTCGATTTACCACAGGCTGGAAGGCCATCTACTTTAATTGACGATGATTGTCGGGGAGAACTCCAGTTTGTTCGACACAAATAAAAATCGTTAATTTATTTTAAAATATATTTATTGCGTCCATTGATCTCGACACCGAGTAGAAAAGAGAAAAAGAAAAGTGTTGCCAATTGTAAATTAAAGGCCGGTGTTAAAGACTAAAATAATAATTTCAAGTATAAAGGTTCATTTCAAACACACTGCCGACGGGCATTAAGAGTTTTAAAATAACTAACTTGACAATTTAGAAATATATTGAATTCTTAAACATAATTTTAATATATTATACCTAACTAGCGGCCCGTCCCGGCTTCGCACGGGGGGACTTAAGATCAGCGCACGCCACGGAAGGCCTCAGAAACGATACTTTTCCCCCGTTTTTAAAACATTTTTGGTTACTGCTCCACAACTATAGGACCTAGCGTGATATTATATAGCCTATGTTACTTCTGAATAATGCAGCTTTCTAATGGTGAAAAAATTATTGCAATCGGTCCAGTAGTTTTTGAGTTTATTCATTACAAACATACAAAAATACAAAAATACAAATCTTTCCTCTTTATAATATTAGTATAGATATAGATAAGAATTCTTAAACATTTAATTCATAATGAACAAATATTGAAATTTGGCTTAATCAAGTTTAGTTTAGTGTGGTACATGCATAGTAAAACATAAATATACTGAACATTTAAAATTTAACACAGGCCTTATTCATAAAAACTTTCTGAGTCCTGGAGGAACACCCTATAGGTCTTGTTTCTTTTACGCATACTATTTTTTGTTGCTAAAAAAAAACCAGACAAAACCTATCACAACCACAGCGTTACCCCAGGACTCAACAACTTCCTATAAATAGCTGTGTTAATCTATACTTATAATCTATAAAATATTATGATGGTTTATATGTATAAAAATTTAATTTTTAATCACAAAATTTATTTGTTAATGGGTAACAAAATAAGCTTGCTTACTGCTCTGCGCCTAATGCCCGAAGCAGTCTTAACTTCTGCGACCCTCACCTTTCCATCAGTGCCAGGAAGAACCCTAGTTACTCTAGCCAGTGGCCAATGTAGCGGTGGACTATTGAGATCCTTGATGAGTACTAAATTACCTTCTTCGAAATTCGGGGTGCTTTTGTGCCATTTAGTTCGAATGTTTAATTGATTAAGGTATTGTTCATGCCAGATATTCCAGAAATGTTGTTGTATCTGAGTACACCGCCGCCAGAATCGTAGGTGGTCATTTGATATTTGTGTAAGGTCAGCCTCAGGTACTACATTCATTGATCGCCCAATCAGAAAATGTGCCGGTGTAAGTACCTCTAGGTCTTCGGAGTCTGCAGTCAGCTGAGTAATAGGGCGAGAGTTCATTATGCCTTCTATTTGGGTGATTATAGTTGAAAATTGCTCATGGGTAATAGGTACATCTCCTATTATTCTTTTAAGGTGATACTTAGCACCTTTCACTGAAGCTTCCCAAAGTCCCCCGAAGTTCGGAGAATATGCAGGTATGAAATTGAATTGAATACCTCTAGATGATGCATATTGCATTGTTTTGTCTAGGTGAGCTTGAGAGTTTGACAGCTGATATAATTATTTAATTTACTGTTAGCACCCTTAAATGTTTTTGCATTGTCGCAATAAATTCTTTGTGGCAAACCACGTCTGGAAATAAATCCTGAATAGCTGCTAAAAATGTGTCAGTTGTCATGTCTGACACTAGTTAAAGGTGTACGGCCTTGACCACGAAGCACACAAACACAACAACATATTCTTTGCTGGTAACAGAACGTCTTAATGTTGACTGTTTTATATGAAAAGGTCCAAAATAATCTATACCCACCTTGCTGAAAGGATGGGCCTCATTGACACGATCAAAAGGCAAGGATCCCATTAGCTGTTATGCAGTATCGGCTCTAAATCGATAACACCTTAAACATTTATTTATTATGTTTTTTCACGGTTAGCATTAACAATCCAATATTTTTGCGACAGGCTGGTATGTGTTTGTTTGTACCCAGAGTGCATTAAAGATAAATGTTCATTTGTTATGATTAGGGAAGTCAAATGACACTTGGCAGGTAAAATAATTGGATACTTTTGTGAGTAAGGAATATTTGCATATTTTAATCTACCACTTACTCTTAATAAATTATTAGTATCAATAAATGGATGTAACATTTTAAGGTTAGTTTTTATATATTTTTTTTTTTAATACAATTCATTTCTTCCGAAAAATAAAATGCTTGAACCTTATAAATTATTTTGTACATAGCAGTTTTTATCTCTAATGCTGATAAGTTTTTATTAAACATTTTATTATTTTTATTTTTACAATTATTATAAAAGCGCAACAGCACATTTTTTTGCGTTTTTGATAAAGTAGAATATTTAACAATATAATCTGGCAGCTCTGCCTTTGTAGTTAAACAAGTACCTTCAGTACTGTTTGGTATTGTACCACATAAAGTGTGATTGCAACTAAATGAAAAAGTTTCACTAATATTAAAGTTAACTGAAGCTAGTGTAGGTGGGCCATTCCACCATAAAAAGTTATTTTTAATTTCTGTGGGGTCACAGCCCCTTGATATCACATCAGCTGGATTTAATGAACCTTCTATGTGATGCCATTGACAATGAGCGGTCAATAAATTAATCTGATTTATGCGATAGATATGTATGGAGACAACATAACTTAGCTAGTAGCAAGGCACTATTTAACTCTAATTTAGGAATAGTTAGTTGAGTTTTTATTGGTGCTATTCTAGACTTAAAACAAAGTAATGTACTTTTAATATTATTATTACAAACAACTCTAATATAAATGCAACAGCCATAAGCTATGGCAGACGCATCACAATAACCAAACATATGTATAGAAGATGGGTTTTTAATATTTAAAAACCTATCAACACTTATTGTAGGCATATTTATCAACCTATTGTAGAATAGTAGCCAGTCTTTGAACAACGGTTCTGGTAAATGTGAGTCCCAATGTAATTTAGCTAACCATAGTTTTTGCATAAACTCCTTTGCCCTTGTTATTAAGGGCCCGGCCAACCCGAGGGGATCATAGAAAGATCCTATAAAACTTAATATATTTCTTTTATTCCATATTTGTATATGCTTTTTAGGACAGCTTATAGTGAATTTGTCATATTTAATATTATATGACAAGCCTAATGCTTTCATATGCAGCTCATTATCAGGTAATGGTTTGCGTTTAAATGTTGTTTGTCTGGAGGTATATCGACTAATAAAGATGGGTGGTTCGATGCCCATTTGTGTAAAGTAAAACCTCCTTTGAATAATAAATTAATAATTTGTTGCCTTACCTGTAATCCATTCTGAATGGAATCGGTTCCAATTAATGCATCATCAACATACATATTATTCCTAATCACCTTGGCTGCCAGAGGGTAATCGTTGTCATGTCTCTCTGCAAGCTCCAGTAGGCATCGTGTTGCAAGGTGGCTCGAACTTTTGAGGCCGTATGTGACCGTTTGCAGCTGCAAGATTTTAAGATCACCATTGTATATGTCTTTCCATAAGATATTTTGCAGGTGTCTTTGTGACGTACTGATGTCTATACAATTATACATATGCTTTATGTCACATAACATGACATATTTATGACAGCGAAACAAAATTAAAATATTGAACAAATCCTTTTGAATGTTTGGCCCACATAATAAAACCTCATTAAGGCTATTATTTTTACCACAAGCCTTAGTGTTACCATCAAACACTACTCTCAGCCTGGTAGACTTTTTGTCACTCCTGATGACCGGATGGTGAGCCATGAAATATGGTGTACAATTTTGTGACTTGTAAAAATTTAAATCAAGGACCTTTGCATGACCTAATTTAATGTAATCATTAATAAAACTGTTATATTGTAATTTTAAATTGTTATCATTGGCAAACCTATTCTGCAAATATGTCAGCCTCCTCAGAGCTATACCAAAGGTGCTGCCCAAGTTGAGCTCTTCAATAGGGGTAGACAGAGGCAAAGAAACCTGAAACTTGTTATTTAATAATAACGCAGGATTCCTGAAATTAGTTTCACAAATATCAGGTATATTTTGTATGACATTTTCAGATGGAGAATCAGAGACATCCTCAGTCTCCCAAAATCTCTGTAAAATGTTGTCAACATTGTTAATATGTAAGGACACCTGGCTGTTATAACAACCGGTGTTGAACACCATTTTACCATATATAACATAACCAAATTGGGTATTTAATAATTTTAATTGACTATTATTTAATGACACTATGTCTGGCAAAATTATTTTAAACATAAAATCAGCTGATAATAATAATGAAATATTTCCTGGTATGTTAAAATCTTGGTCAGCTAATTGAACATACTCAGGTATTTGTAATTTTTGTAAATCAAATCTTTGTTGAGGTAGTTGTGTAGTTATTTCATCTATGACAAAACAAGTAATGCTACAAGTAAAATTGTTCAACAATGAAGTTAAATTAATATTGACAGCCTTGGAGATGGATTTTTTAACCTTGCCAAGGGCTGTGACAGTCAAATTGTGATTGAATGTTTTGAGGTTTAGTGATTGGACAAGCTGTGAAGTAATGAATGAAGTTTGACTTCCGCTGTCTAGCAAGCACCTCGCGAGCACATGAGTACTACCTTGCCTTAATATCTTAGTTTTTTATTGTTGGTAGCAGCACAGCTGAACTACATGTAATATTGTTGTGTAATATTACTGAATTATTATTGACCTTTGTGTCGAAATTGTCAGTATGCAGGAGAGTGTTATGTTCTTTGCTCTTGCATACTGAACATTTAAAATGAAACTTGCATTTTAGTGTATGTTTGTTCAAACATATCTTGCAAAGACTCTGAACTGTAACAAAATTGATTTTGTCCATCTCTGAGCTTGACCCAAACATTGGGAAATTAAATAATTTATGTTCAGATTCATTGCAAAATTTGCAATTGAAATATTTTGAATTATTTGCTACATTTACAACTTTACTGCTATATTTTAAGTTAGATTTAAATAAAGGTACCTTACCTTCACTTTTGTTGCTTTCTTCAAAGCTGCTGGCTCTTTTTTCAATAAATTTAAAGAAATCCTCGAGTGTTGGCAGCTTGGTATTGTCTCGGTCAGAATGGAACGCTCTACAGCTAAATGAAACCACATTTCGAAGCAAAATAGGCAAAATAATCATGTTCCATTGGGCTATGGGCTGGCCTAGATTGCTTAAGGCTGATAAATGTTGGCGGGAATGCGAAATTAAGGTTCTCAGGCTGGCAGAAGTGCCCTTGGCTATTGGAGGACAATCCAATATATTGTGTACATGGTTAATAATTAATAAACATTTATTATCAAATCTCTCCTTCAGCAGTGCCATAGCCTGCTTGTAGGAGCCGTTGCTCAAATAATATATAATAATATATATATATAATATATATATAATATATATCTATAAGAGCTAATGCTTCACCTTTACAATACTTCCTTAAATAAAAAAGTTTTTGAATTTCACTAAGCTGGTCGTCCTGGTGAATTACAGAGTCAAAAAGATAATAAAATGGCTGGAATTTTGTGATTTCGCCTCCGTCGAATGATGGAATTTCGATCTCCGGCAGCTTGACGTGGTGTTTACTGGCGGGGCGTTTATTGTTAAGTAACCGTTGAAGTTTTGAGATGATATCGATGCATTTAACCGCGACGTCATCTTCACTGAAGTCACCCTCCTCATATTTGCCCTTCAAAAGCTGCAGGTCGACCTTATAGTTCATATAATTATTTAATGTAATTTTAAGTTGTTCTATTCTCGTCGTTATACCCTCGCCGTCTAGAATTACTTGGGACTTTTGCTCCCGCAAGAAAGTGGCTGCTTTGGTTATTATGCTTTTGCACTGGGCGATTTTTGCGCTTAACTTTTTGGCGTCAGTTTCCATTGTGCAAAGTAATATGACAAAAATGTAACTTAATGTCGGTCACTTCTTGTCTAAAAAAATCCAAAATCCATGTGCCTACGCGGCGTCCGGTAATTTTTATTTTGCGTTCCAACTTCAAAAAATCCAGGGTTTTTTCTGCTATATGGGTTTCGGCACCATTTATTTGTGTCGGGGAGAGCTCCAGTTTGTTCGACACAAATAAAAATCGTTAATTTATTTTAAATATATTTATTGCGTCCATTGATCTCGACACCGAGTAGAAAAGAGTAAAAAGTCAAAGTCAAAAGTCAAAATCGTTTATTTGATTGAGAACAAAAGGTCTTAAAAAGATGTTACATTTATACTGTTCGCTTTTGCTCCACCTCACGGTATACAAATATAAAAGAAAAGTGTTGCCAATTGTAAATTAAAGGCCGGTGTTAAAGACTAAAATAATAATTTCAAGTATAAAGGTTCGTTTCAAACAATGTCAATAAAGTGAAGCAAATTGTAAGCAAAATCGTCGTGTGAGTGTGAGAGATAGCCAGAGACATCGGCGTACCAAAAACTAGTAGTACACCGCATATTGACTGACTTTTGCAAATGGTTCGCGTCTCTGCTCGTCTCATGCCAAATGAGATATTGTATCGGTTCATCATGAGTTCCTTCCAACAGGCACGACAGTCAACAAGGAGTATTATCTCAAAGCCATGAGGCCTTTGAGCGATGCTAATCGTCGCAAACGGCCAGGGGTCTTACCGCGAAGCCACATCGACAAACCGATGGACGCGTCGATGGATAAAAATGTACAGAAATATTGTCTATGTGTGGAACTTGATCGCCGAGAAACGTCAAATCACATACATTTTATTCTCGCTTTCGATCGATCGACGTGTCAATCGGTATTTCATGTGGCTTCCCGGTAGGTCCCCCAGATTTGTGGGAAGAAAACACACATATGATTTGCACCACAATAATGCGTCAGCTCACACTGCCATTATTATTCGTAGCTTTTTGGCCAAACATTCAACGAACATCGCTCCGCAGGCACCCTACTCACCAGATAAGGCACCATGTGACTATTTTCTCTTTCCTAATTTTAAATTGCCGCTTCGCTGAAAGCGTTTCGAGACCATAGAGGCGGTGAAAGAAAATACGGCGAAGGCGGTGGAAGCCATCCTAATTTCGGCGTATGAAAAGTGTTTCGATGACTGGTTGAAGCGCTGCCGTGTATTGCCTCTAATGGAAGGTACTTTAAAGAGGACAAAATAAATTTGGATGATTAAAATTACCCCTTGTGTTTTATTTACAATTTCCGGGTACTTTTGGGACACAGTAGTATGTCTACAAACTAACAAACCAGACGCGAATTCAGCAGCTATTAAAAAAAAGCGCGGTCTACAGGTAATACGTGCACAAACTAACAAACAGACAGACAAGTAATCAAAAAAAAGTTTCAACTTTGTTAGAATTATCCTATGGCCTATCAATCTAGAGTTTTTTTAAAATATATTATCATAATACTATGTTGATTCTATAAAAAGTATGTTATATCCAGGGCGAGCCTTTCATGGAAGGCATTCGGGACAACAAGCCGCTGCTGTACAGCACGGTGTTCTGCGGAGGCATCGTGATGGCGCTGGCGGCCGGACTGTTCCCAGACCTCTCCACTCTGTTTGAGATCGTCTACTTCCCACCCGATGTGAGTAATTTTATCATTCCACTACTAAACACTTGATAATAATAACATGTAGGACAATTTTACACATTGCTCTGGTCACAAACTAAGCTCTAGGCTTATACTATGTGTACCAGAATCAACGTTATAATATTTATTATCTTTTATAAACACCCAGACCATAACAAACTGTACAGAAAAATGTACTATTTTTTTTTGGTGGGAATCAAACCCACAAACTCAAAAATAAATACGAATAAATAAATAAATAATGAATGTGCAAAAAACAATGTGCTGTACATTCAAATTCAAATTCATTTATTCAAATAATAAAAATTTACATACGAGTAGGTATAGATTATATAGTGGGCCCCTTACATACCTTATTAATTACTAAATATTAATATAATACTTTGATCTCACAAATGAAGTTACTAGAAACGGTTTTTAAACTCAACTTTATAAGGTGGAAGTTGGTGCAAGAGGAATTACAGCAAAGTCTTTTCATTGTCTATTGAAGGATCTTGGCCTTCCAAGTACAGCTGTCGGAACTTTTATGGAACGTCTTTCCAAGATGAGGCTAACAGGATCATATAGTATTTGGTTGAGTAGAGAGGGTAGTGAACACAGTGAAGGGGAGAGTTAAAAGGCCTTTAAACTTACTCGCGGTCTCAAGTCCGGGACGCTGCATTCTCTAAGACATTTCCTTAATCAAGGCGTCTCGAAGAAGTATTGGAGAAATGTCAATAACAATATTCTCAGTTGTGGTTCCTGCAGTTGCAATCGCGAACTCCGCGTTCTCCATATTATACAAAATTAGCTTTCGCACTTCCAATAATACTCGATTACTGTTTATCGCAGAATTTAAATAATATTTTTGTCGGTCAATATATAATATATATATATTTTTTTTTTTTTTTCGAATTTTTTTTTTTTTTTTAATATTACATATAATGTATAATACAAAAAAAATATTACCCACAACAGAAAGATTACGAACATAAAAAAATTTTGAACTTTAACCAACAGCCAAGTTGTTATATTGGAAGTACGTTTGTATGGACGTTAAGTCGACTCCAGGGACCTTAAGGAACTTTCAAAGAGGAGAGGCTAGACATATACCCATATTGTTGCAATTTCAGAGTGAACCAAAATTTCCTATAGGTTCAGGGACATTAATCTTGCACAATCATTACTTAAAAAATATTGTTTGAAATTTACACAATCTTTTAATTTAATACTGAGTTAATATTTTTTGTTCTTGTATTAGTTCTCAAAATTTCTACTTGGCGCGCTAAACTTTTTCCCATACAAAATTTAGTTAAACTAAAAACAAAATGTTGTTGGAAAACTCACATATACTTGAGAAGCTTTCTTTATATTAATTAAATAAAAATTATATAATATGTTTTCTGTTTCAGTATCGGATCCTTCTAATACAAGTGCTGATAGGTGATATGGCGTTCGCTTACATGGCCGACAGGGTTTGTTTATGGCTGTTTGGAGAAGGAAAGTTGCGGAAAATCAAATAACGTCTCCTCTTTCCACTCATTCCAATCTGCATTTCCACAAAGTTTTATTAGTCTATTACAAAATACAGTAACAGAAACCGTATATTGACTTTAGGTTTAAAGAATCTTTATTTCTCTCAAAAAGAACACAAATTCGCTTATATTGAGGAGAATAACAGCATCATTTTATCTCAAAAATAAACAGGAGGGCCATTACGGAAATCCGTCAAACAATTTACGGGACAAAACTTCATTTTCTGCCTTATCTATGGTTTAAAGTTGTTTTGGGAATATCAGCTCTATTATAACGTCCATATGGCTTCATACTAGTAAATTAATTGACGGCTGATTTTCATCCAATGAGACGAAATTATTGTAATGCAAACTCGTCCACATCCTGCACTTTGAACTCTATATTCTCACGAATAGTGCTCAAATTATAACGTTACCCATCAGGGCTTATGGTACATGAGAGCAGCCGATGGCATTCTACACCGAACAAGTTAAAAGCTTTGTCGTGGTGTTTAAATAGACTTTATAAAGTTTCACAGATCAGTTTAGTGAAACTAAACCGGCAGCTTAACGTGCTCTCCGAGGCAATGATTGTTATTTTTTTACATTAAAAACATTTTTTTTCCCACCGGTGTTTGAACTGGCATGCAATCTCGTCGCAGTGTTAATGCTACTTTCGGTTGTGGGCACAATATGGCGATTTCAAGTTTTTCCTATATTTAAAAAAATTGCGCGAAAAGTAGTATTTATTAAATAAGTGTTGCTTATACAAAATAAACATCAATTTCAACGGTTATTAGAAGATGGCGCTGCTAATATCTATAAATTTGGTTTGTATGAAGAGAACTTACCATGCGTCATGTGTTATTGCGTGCTAGAAGGCATCCGCGCGTTATAATATTTATAAAAGCCATTATGCCTTGAAAGCATATTCGCAGTCGCTTAACAATGCCCGTGTGTGTGGTTATGCGGTATTCACAAAATCCCGAACTCTGTTTAAGTAATTGTATAGAGTTCGGAATACCGTTTATGCAATCCTCAGCGAATAAAATTAATAAAAATATCTCAAAAAAAGTACATAAATTTTTGTCTCTTGTTAGCTTATATCTGAATAGGGGTCTGTAGGGTTTCTGTTACATGTTGTATTACCTATAAGGAGTCTGTGAAAGTATTTGCGATAATTTTATTTGCCTATAACTAAACTTTTTTGATTTTCTGGCTTGGACATGTAATTTAATATCAAAGGCAAAATTTATGTTAAATTTTAACTTTCACTTTTGATATCAAATTGATTTAGAAGCTGCCAGTCACGAAAATTTCCCACGGCAAAAACTGGAACTAATAAAATTGTAAGTAAAAAATGTGCTTAATAATTCTTAGTTATATATAAATTTTATTTACTAAAATAAATCAAATTCACCCAAAAAATATTTTTGGCATACTAAGATTGTTGATTACCTTCGCGCGACTGTATTGCCGCCCAAAGAAATTCTTTTGTGAATCAATCAAAATTTACCTTCTTATTCTCGGATCATATTGACAAGTATCTATAAATTTGAAGAAAAAAACTACATGTAAATTTTTACCCAAGGCTAAGCAAATTATTGTGAATATTTTCGCGTATCTCTAATATTTTCCTATAACTAGCTTTATGATACATAAAATCATAAAAATGCGATGTTCATACTATAGGTATATACTCAAGTCTTACTATGTTGATATTGCATTATTTTAGTGGTTTGGGCTGTGCGTTGATAGATCACTATGTCAGTCAGTCAGTCACCTTTGAGTTCTATATATTTAGATGTTCATTCATAAACTTCATTTTATCGACTGTCAAACTGTATCAATGTGGTTATGCTAAGCCCCTCTGTAATTGTAACTATTAAAGTTAAAAATGGCGTCAATGTACCAATTTTATTTTGCAGTTCGAATAACAGCTGCTATTGACGCTATTTTTAAATTTAAATGTTACATTTACAGAGAGTTTATTTTGGTGCAACACAGCCTTTGTGTAACTAATGTAATTTCAATTTAGAAAAAACTTGCGTATTTTTATTGTTGGTTTTATTAGAATAAATATATGTTCCAAAATAAATTATAGAAAATTATATAAATAGTATTTAATTATAGTCTATTCGTCTATCTCTAAGCAATATTTGATAGATAAATTTAAATTAAATTAGATTTATGTTATATTAATACCTCATTGTAACAAATTAACTAAAAACAAATAAAATTGCTTAAAATATTTTTACTGTCGTACTACTTTGAGTTGTTTATTAAAGTTAATATAATATATCTTTAGTCATTGTTTCGATTGCTCAAACAAGACTTATTAAATCTATATAAATAAAAATAAATTGCCTAATGTATCACTTAGGAATGACAGGGACCGTATTCTAAAACATCAATTTTATATCAAAGTTAAAATTTGATTCACAAATATCTGTAATTTTTTTATAAAAAAATTACTGAAATTCATTTTAGTTGTTCAGTTTCTTGCAGCATTCTAGTTGTTACAATAATTTGTCAAAAAACGTACTCTGTTGTTTTGTAAAAAAAAGTATATGTAAAGGGAAGATTTGGTTTCATTTCATTCATTAGTTCATGCGTGCAATGCCAGGGCGTGCAGCTAGTATTCTATATAAATACAACACATTGACTTTTGTATAAAATAACTAATTAAAAAAAAAACAAAAAAATGTTTAAAATAAATATTATTAACTTTAATAAAAAGCTCTATGTGACAGTTATTTTAACCCGGTATTCATAAAAAAATATTGAGGCCTTGAAGAACACTTTGGTATTAAGTAAGTTTTGTCTCTTTTTAGCAACAAAAATCAAAATGCGTAAAAGAGACAACCAGAGTACAGTAAATATTGTAACTAAATTGTTCTTCAGGGAAAAGTTTTTATGAATAAGGTGCAATTATTATTTTTATGTTTTATTTTACTAATCTAATAAATTTCTTTTAGCATTAAAATAAAACTAAAATATTTCACTCCATTCTAAATTCGAATAGGTTATAATATAATTTTTTTTACTATATTAATATTGTTAATTTCCCAATGTGGATATTTATAGTAAATCTAGGTAATTATTTAATGATTATATTTTAGTAGATATAGTATAGTATTAATGTGTTAGATAGCTTGTTTAAAACCAAAAACGACTGCGTATCTTTGGATATTTTTAAATACTTTTTGGTAAAGTAATAAAATAAAATAAAAATGTACAAAAAAAAAACTGTATTGCATTTCATGAAAATCGAATATTATTTTGTAAGTGGAATAAACATGTTTTTGTTTTGTTATTTCATGCACATTTAATAGGTAACTGTATATTTATATATCTTTATATTATCTTTCATGTATTCTCGTTGTTTTTTGCAAATCCGACTTAAGTTTTTATCCCTCCATTATTTTATATATTTTTTAGTAAAGTTATGTAGATATTATTAAACGCATTTAAAAAAAAATAAAAAGTATTTTTGTATTGTATTTTTATAGAAAATTTGTATAAGTATGCCAAAAAATACTTGTTTGATGTGTAACAAAATTATAAATTCTAACACGGAAAACCTTATTTTAGTGGTTCAATATATTACAGTATGTTTAATGTACTTATTTTGTATTAAATTTCTAAGTAGCAAAACAAAGAATTATCAAAATTAAAGAATATCACACTATAATTTCTAAAAAATAAAACTTTACATTTTTCTCTATCTGTCTTAAAATACTTTTTTTTTCTTCTAAAATACTCTTTAAACAAACAACAAAACTTATATTGTTTTTATTTTTATTGCAGATAAATTATTACCTTATACACTATAATATATTTTGTTTTAACTATTTGGTTGTATGTTTATGATATTTGCATAGGGAACGGCATTTAATTAAAAATTTAGCTATTTATTGGTTTAGTACCCTATATCTTTATATTATAAGGTATTATTTTGTCTGATTGGATTTATAAAAGTGTTTTGCTTGTAAGACCTTTAGATAGTGTCGCTAAGCCTACATGCTATTTAATCCCACTTTTGTTTTCCGTTAACCACTATACATGGTGCCTTTGGATGGTTGTAGGTACTTTGGGCTAATATGAAGATCTACTGATCAAATCGAACAACTTTTCGCATGGAACCATGTGTCGAAATGAAAAAAAAAATGTCTCCATACAAATTTGTTATTTTAACATTACTTGTTTGTATAAAAACATTTTTTTTTCAATTGCTACACATGGTTTCATGGGAAAATTTGTCCAAAGTAGAACCTTCTAAAGTCACCATGTATATATAAATAGGTATTTGTTTTTTTCTCTAGGTATACATACAATACGATTTTTGATGTCAGTGAGTGACTAACTATCACTAAAATGTTAAAAAAAAATCTTATCTTGTCACAATTATTTTTAGGTCTTTTTACTGTGTTAACGATTATTGCCTACCTAAAATAAATATTAAAATAAACCATTAGTAAAGTCACCTGTGATTAAAAATCGCTACCAGTCAGTTATGTGTTTAAAGCTCATTATATCATAAATGTTATTGCAATTATTTTTTTGAGGAAAAGGTATTATTTATTATTGTTTATCTTTTGGGGTGTGCACCGCTTTAAGCCTGACCATTAAATTAAAAAACCTAATAGAAGTCACCAGAAAACACTTATTATTGCTAGGTTTTCATAGAAATTATTTTTTAAGTTTTATTTTATTTTACGTAGTCTTAGTGTAAATTTTCAACTCTACTTTGAGTTTGATTTAACTAAAATTTATATGGGAAATAGTTCAGCGCTCCAAGCGTAAATTTTGGGAACTAAAAATGTTAGAGTGATTGGTGAAAATGTTAACGCAGTAGTATAGTTAACTTGAAAATAAACGTTATAAAAATACTGGTCCAGCTACATTCTAAAACTACGTATATTAAAAGCAATGTCGCTAGTAATTATATAAATAAAATATGGAAAATGATAAAATGTAAAAACTTGACAACACATATGTACATTAAAAACAAAAAATAGTTATTAATACACTTTTACCGTTATGTTTTAAATTAATTTGCGCTAGAAGCACCTCAAGTGGATAAAAATGGCAACAATGATCAGACTCATTTATCATCACCATATATGTAATGTGTGCTGACGTGTGAGTATGTATATGTTTATATAATATTATATGTATGGTTATTGATCCTTTTCGTTTCATTTATGTGGAAAATATTTTACCTACATTTTTAAAACTATACCTACTGATAATATTCTCCGTAGACTAGTGGTCGCGCCTTTGGCTACGGAGAATATCCGGAAGTTGTGGGTTTTATTCCTATCCATGGCAATGAAAAATCGTAAATTTTTTTGTGCGGCTTGTAAATATAATATGTAGTAATATCATTGTTTCTGGTACACATAGTACAGAGCTATATATATGTTAAGTCTTTCATATTATTATTACAATACTATAAAGGGTATACGTGACACCAGCAGGACCACCACGTGTTTTTTTGATTATGCCAGGTTTTAATATGTAATATGTGCGATTTTGTTAGCTAATATACAGATTGTCATTTTGTTCAAAAATTACAAAGGTGCATTTGTGGTCCTGCCGTAGTCACGTTACTTCGGCAGGACCACCATAGAAATAATGCACTTACGTGGTTCTTTCGCAGAAATTAGGTTTTGATTTTGTGCGATTTTGTTAGCCTATTTTCATTTTGCTAGACCGTTTGGTTTAAGAGTTCAGATTTCGTACTAAAACCTGGTATAATCAAAATCACACGTGCTGGTGTCACGCATAAAGGACGCTTTTATATGACACGAAATTCTTTGTGTTATATTAATTCTTCGCCTTATATTACCTACTGATATAGATAACGAAAACCCAAGGGTGGAAGTTCTGTGCCTATACAACGCCTTTTTTACTTTTATTTTTATATTTGTATTTTCTTTACTTGATGGTAGGCAGACCTACAAAGTCTGAGAGTATGTTTGGGGCCGGTCAACATATTGTTGTTTAACAATATTGATCGCTATCACTATGCCGGCCAAAAGATGTGATAGCCCGGGAGGTAACGACACTTTATATATAGTTTATTACATGTACATACATCAAACCGTCAGCTGACGTGTCCGCGGGGGAGTCCCGTAATGTTTACGGTGTCAGCTGACAACTTTTCCACCAGCTGATCGTCAGCTGACTATATTTTTCGTGAATCGTATAGAATAAATCATTTTTTAGTGAAGTTTCGAGCTTGCTGAATTGACTTGAATTTTTAGGTATCGTCCAAACGTTCATCCGAGCAGCGGACGTACTTTCCACCGCTATTTCAGCAGCTGTTTTTTTTTTATCATGTTATAATCTAATAGAGTACCTACTTACTGAAAAAAAATCAAGTCTGCTAGATTTTTTTTTAATATATATAGCGCTTTCCAGCACCCGCCTCCCCCGTGTATGTGCCAGCTGACCTCGGTTTTGTGTTTGTACGCGTAATAAACTAGCATTTTAGAGAAAACTAGCCATGCTGATATGAGTGACTAAAATGTGTCGTTATCTCCCGGGCTATGACGGCTATCGCACGCACAGATTATTGTGTCATTAAAAAAAAAACTACGAGTATAATAATTATGTTTAAATTGACCCAGACAAAAAATCCTGGGTACGTGCTTGCCCCTGTGTCATCCCAGGTTCTCAAACTATATTCAGACTAAAATTCATCTAAATCGGTTGTTTCATATGTAAATGTCATCACTACCTCCATACATATGTAGAAAAATGTTAATATTTTTTGAAATTTTTTATATTTTTTTTATATTTCAAGTTTCTTAATGAGACATCCTTTACAGGTACAAAAATGTATCAAATAGGGCAAACACTGACCTGTATATCCTCCAGAGACACCCCGGTGAAAAAGGTACCAGCAAGTAAAAAACTGGCGTTCCACACGTACGTGCCTGACCATCAGGGGACATGGTTATATAATATTAACTTATGCTCATAACATATGATGATTTACCCTCATCCTGCCGGAGAGCACGAGTAGAACACCCCAAAGCAGATAAACCATTTTACAATATGGAAGTGGGTACAGAATCACAAAACACCATAATAGCTTCTCGATGCCCACGCCAGTATATCCGACGACTTTTGCGAGAGCTCCGCTTTTAAGATAATAATTAAACTATGCGTGTCCAGCGGGGACCCAAGGCTCCTATCACGGAGGTAACGTAGGTATGTGTCAGCCATCCTCCTGCTCAACCAGGCTCTTAGGGTGAAACCCAGAACCCGGCACTCGCGCCACAATTTCAATATTCCTTAAAAAAATATAAGTACCTAACTCAGTTCAAGACTTCTTATAAAAAATAAGGTACCAGAGGATATTTTTTCCTAAAAATCTTATAAAGTGATGCTCTTGTAACTTTAAATATGCATTTAAAAAATATTTAAATATGTTTCATGCGCCGTAATTAATATAATAATATCTATATACAAAGCAAAGTAGTAGTACTAGATAGCCTATAAAGTCTATTACACTACCGTAAATCGACTATTTCAAATGGACCTACTATTCTCTGGTACCTTAGGTACGTTTTACAGAAATAAACACTTAGTTATATTTTTTATACCGATACTAAAACCTGGCTACTCCCGTGTACCAGAGCGTGTATGGCATCTGTAATGGTACATTGTTTTCATTCTTCGAATCTGCATCATGTACATAGGTTTGGGTATGTGTCGCATCCCGTAATAATAAAACGTAAATTGCGCTCCAAGCTTATGCATGAAAATATTTAATTATTTTGTCGGATCGTCTAGATTTTTAAAGGATTTTATTATTTAAAAAAAGGTATAATAAGTAGTAATATAAAAGTAGATATAATATCATAAATTGTGTCGTACAGAAATGTTTTTTTAAAGGATAATGGTGAGGGAGAAAGCCATGCCCCCTGGCGATCCAGGAGCTCTACGTGCGGGTGACGACCACATAAATAAAAGTAAATTTAATTTTCTAGCATAGTAATACACAACAATATAAAATGAAAACTAACTTAACTTTATTATACCTAAGACTCGTATCGCTCACAGTGGCGCAACAGTAATTTACAAGCTCTAGCAACGTCCTGAATCAGTAGACAGTCGGAATATCAAGTAAATATGGCGTGCCTACGTTTTGCTAGGACCACTCGGTGTTCTACGATTATATACGAAAATAATAATTGGCGCTTCTACAAGGCATCATTTATATATGAATCATCACCCTTACAGGTGCTTTACGGCGACGACCAAAAACGTCTGGAGTCAACAATTAAAATTTGTATTTTGATTATTTTTTATGAGGTAAATATATTTGCCTATAATAATATAATAAAGTTGGTGTCTTGTGAATTATTGATGATTATAATTATAATCCTACAACTACTATTTTTTTCGTGGAAGGGTCAGACTAAAATTTTATACAAACCTACCAGCAGTACTCGAGGTAGTCTTCCGGCCAGACGTAGGTCAACCGTAGGGCGATTTATCATTTCTTGTAATTACAAACTTAAATAATACATAAACAATAGACTCCTAGATTATCATAGTTTGGCCACGCATATTGTGTCCACTTCTACCGCGGCCCATGTTCCAATAGCTCTACCGTCTCATCGCCCCTTTCACTCGCACTCTTTCTGCCCGTACTTACACAAATTCACATTTGCAATCAGAGCCGGAGAGAACCTCTCCCCACCCCCTAACCCTCCCCGCCGCCTTTAATTAACAGAAAGTGGTTCATTAGAGCTTATTCATTAAAGCAAGGAGTAATTAGCGAAGTCTAATGAATGCTGTAATAATGTAAGAGCGGCCGCGGCGGACTACGGCCCGACTAGATTAATCTAGGAGCTTGAAATAATTCAGTAATGGCGTTAATTTATTACTAGGTTGATTGCGGGATTAACTAGGTTCACTCTGTACACACAAGTATCGAGAAGCTCTCGAGTTGTAAGTGCAGGGAAATTGACTGCTCGAACTCTATCTGTGGCTAAACTTTATAATTATGACGCTTAAACTGTATTAGCTTTGACAGAAACTGAACTATAATTTTAACTATCTGTGTAGAGGTGTGCTCTAATGGTGGTTAAAGTTTATATTAATTAATTATCATAGGTAATTAATTACATGTTCACGTTCTACCCACATCTAGTACTACATCACTAAAGTAAATTAGATACGAGTGGAAGAAGTGAAATTATTTTCTCTCTTTCTCCTTTAGTTTAGAAATCGATACCCTTGAAAATATGACGAAAAGCGTACGATCTACGAGTAAAAAAAAGATGGAACTTTGGAATAATTAGCTTAGAATTGAGGTTTTAAATTGCTACATTGTTACAAAAATTCCTTCTTTTGTTTCAGGTCAATAATTGGGAACATTTCCATATTCCATAATCTTTTACACTCAAGTTCTTTCTCACTCAATGATTGGCGTGCGAGCGAACTTAAGACGCGTAATAACCCTGCAGTACTGATCAAGCAAGGTTGGGTGCAGTCGCTCACCCAAAAGCTGGACTTTCGCTACACGCAGTCCCTTCACCGTCTTTCGGTTCTTTCCTAGATAATAATTTCCTCCGAATCGCCATCGGTCTCAGGCTAGGTACCAATATTTGTCACCCGCACACAACTGTGGTAGTTTTGCACAATGTAATGGCTATCATGGTTTATGTTGTGTAAGATTAGCAGGTAGATATGCAGCCCTTAAATCTATTATCAAATGGGCATTAACAACAGCGGAAATCCCAGAATGTTGTCTGGAACCTTACGGCATATGCCGCGATCATGGCAAGGCGATGGCTTTACTCTTATTCCTTGGCAAGACAGAAAGTGTTTACTGTGGGATGCTGCATGTGTCCACTCTAGATCCATCATATCATTCTGGATCTGCTGAGGCCTATGCACGAAAAAAACATAAAAAATAATCACAATTAATTAATTAATTAAATTTTGTTCCTATTTCATTGAGACGATGGGTTCTTGGTCCAAGAAAGCAAAAACTTTTGTTATTTCTTGGGGTAAAAGACCGGGGATCCAAAATCAGGATGTCTTTTAGGACAAAAAGTATCCATAGCTATCCAACGCAGAAACGAAGCTAGTGCTATGGCTACTTGAGAAATCCTTGATTGGTTTTTGTCACTCCTTTAATTATTTTTTGTCATTAGTTTGTATAATTAAGTTTATTAAAATTATATAGGTATAACAAATATTAAATCCAGGCGTCCTTAATAAAGTCTTTAATAATAAGAGGGTAAAAAAGGAAGCATATTTCTATTTAGCCACACTTGTAAACCTCAGTAGAAGATGGCGTAATGTTAACGGAGTTTCTGAGTACGCCACCCTCAATTCTCATAAACGATTAGTTTTATTTCCATTCCTAATTAGACCAATAACGTTTTCGTATCTCAAACCACCATCTCTCCCAATTTCCATTTTAATTCTGTTTTGGTTTTAAAATATTATTTAAATTATTATAAAGGTTAAATTACGTGGCCGAGTTGGTTAGACCTTAGACTTAAAAAGACTTAGGTCCCTGGTTCGAATCCCGGTGTGTACCAATGAGTTTTAAATCTAAAAAAAATTTGTTTGTCAACTTTAGTGCCTCTGAGAGCACGACACAGTATCACTAAACATACTTTTAAAATAAAATATCACTTCAGGGGTGCGATTTTTGAATATCACCGATGAGTTTAATATCACCAGTGAGAAAAATATCATCGGTGACTAGGAAATCACGATTTCTCAAAAGTCCTATTTTTGAAAGTCATATGTGCGGTACCAACTTACAAATAATTTCTCATAGACAAAAGCATCATACATTTCGTTACACGAAGAAAATAAATTTGTTATTCAATATGCCGTTCTTGTTTCTCATAATAAATACATTTCTATGCTAAAACATAAAAACTCAATGGTGGAACGGAACTTACTTACATTATCTGTGAAGACTGTGATGATTATCTACTATCTGAATATTATTATATTAATCTATAGTAGGTACATAGTAATATTATTTTTTTATTTTTAGATACAAAATCAAATCGTTTATAGAAAAATAAAGGTAAGTATCTAAGTAGGCTTAATTTAAAAGTTATGAATTATTGGCTAAAGATATTTTATTCGGTAATAAAACCTTGTTTATGATTTTTCCTGTGGACCTTTTTAGATGTCTTCTGAAAATATTAATAGGAAGGTATTCATGAGAATATATTCCTCTAGGCTTGCCATCTTATCTTCAAAATATCGTTCAAAAAAAGAAAACAATAAACAAATTAGAAAAACTGCGCGCCAATAACAAACTGTCACCGGTGACTTTGTTTACGAGTGGTAGGGAGCACTCGTATTGAAATCATAGGTATGACATTTTACTCACCCGGTGAGATTCAAAAATACGAACTTTGGAAATCAATGACTGTTTTGTCATTTCAGTGATATTTAGTCATCCGCTGACATTCAAAAATCGCACCTCTGTAAATATTATATTGAATTTTATATCACATGTTTTACATTATTTTATGAATAATAACAATTTCCTAATTGGATATGTAGGTAAACAAACATGGGTTGGGTTTATGAAAAAATCAAAAACGAAACTTGTAAAATCTTCAGAGTCCTTCATGGAATTTACGCTCTGAAAAACCTTTTCAAGCGCGAAAATGGATTCAGAGAAGGAGGGTCCCGTTGTCCAGAGAAATACACCTACTTATCTTTTTTTTTGTACTGGTTTTTACAATTTATTGATACTATTGTTGCTGGGTATAATATATCTACTACGTATTTTTTAAATATACTCAGCGTTTTATATAACACAAAGTTACTAGTATAATAAGTAGTTTATTAATTAGTACTGAAATCTATTGTTACATATTTGTTTAAGTTTATTGTTATTTATATACATGGTGACTTTGATAGGATGTACTTTGGGCTAATATGAGGTTCTACTGATCAATACGAACAACTTTTCCCATGGAACTAAGTGCCGCAAATGAAAAAAAATATTGCCTTCTACATACAAACTTGTAATGTTAAAATGACCAATTTGTATGGGGAAGCCAAATTTTTTTTTCATTTGTGACACATGGTTCCATGGGAAAAGTTGTTAGATTTGATCAGTAGAACCTCATATTAGCCCAAAGTACAGCCTTTCAAATTCACCCTGTATATACAAAATACAAACAAAGTCAGGTTAGTTATATATAATTTATAATTCAAAAACGTCTGGACCGATTATACTGATCTTTGATTTGTTGGATTTGTTTCCGCTCTTAATAGCAGTATACTAAGACGGTACGAAGTTCATATGGTCTTAGGTGGAAAAGGCCCAAGTCTACTAACCAAAAATAATTCAATACAAAAATCTAAACAGGCGATTGATCCAGACCTCTGGAGATACTCGTTCGAGTACGTTTTTGGCACAAAGGATTAGTCTGGCTATACAACGTGGCAATGCTGCATCTGTCCTTGGGACTATTGGCGCTATGTTGGGGTTGGACGAAATTTTTTATTTAATTTAATTTTATGTAGGTTTATATTTTTTCTTTTAATTAGGTAATATAATTGTTATAGGGTTTTTTTGTGGCATTTTTTTTTTAGGTATTTAGATATTAATGGTTTATTTTAATTTTTAATTTTAATATTTTTTATGTTATTACCGAATATAATTAAAGTTTTAATTCAAATATATAATATGATTAGGTACCGTAATTGATGGTTTTGAGAAACTAAACAAAAACAAGGAGGGAACCCTCTGGGGGCGTGGTGTCGGACTTTATTCGTTTATTAACAACACTAGTCACTGTTAAGAATAAAAAAAAATATAGAATATTAATCAATAGTTATACATAATATATTTGTTTTATAAGCACGAACAAAAAAAAGGTTCACAACTTATAGACAAGGGGAACCCTACAAACGACAAGTCATCTCATTATTATGGAGTTTCTACAATTTTTAGATAATAAGATGGACAACGGCCATGTGAAATGTAATCGTAATAAGCCAATTCAAAATGTAGAGTAGCATACAATTTTTCTCTAATATTTTTATAATGGCCAAGTAGTTAAAAAATATGAATATACGTGGTGGCCGAGTTGGTTAGACCTTGGACTTAAAAACACTTAGGTCCCTGGTTCGAATCCCGTGTACCAATGAGTTTTTAATTAAAAAAAATATGTACATAATAACGACGAAATTTTTTATTTATTATAATTTTACTTAGGTATACAGATTTTATTATAGTATTTTTATTTTATTATTAAGGTATTCATATTTTTTTAAGTTTTGTTTATGTACATTGGTTTGACAACATTACTATCTCCGAGCACGTTTAGCTGTCGTTCCCGGTTTCACTATACCAACTTGTGAAACTGTTTATAGATGGGTTATTGAATCCATTCAAAACATCGCGACGAGCTAGCCACTTGTTCGGTGTAGACTGTAAACTCATACCATCGGCTAAGAGGAGGTGGGATTAAAAACCTGAGGCCGTCTAGGCCAGCGGTCGTCACACTTTTCCGGCCAAGAGCCACATAGGATAATGTGGGTAACACTGTCGGGCCGCACAAGGGTGTTGTCCACTTATATACCACATTATGTTCGTTTTTTTGTAGCACGGCATATTACTTTGTATCCACCTGATGGTAAGCAGATCTACAAAATCTAGGAATGGGGTCGATCAATACATGGTTGTTTAACAGCATTGATCGCTCCCAATATGATTAATATATTTGCCGGTTAATGATGCGGTTACGAAACAGGCAATGACAGACAAATTTGCATTACAAGTCTATTTAATAGCCTCGCTGCTTTTTCGTAAAAACTAAACTAACTACCGCATCCTAAATATCGATGCAATAAACAAAAAAACTATCAACCCACAGACTAAAACCGAAACATATGACTAGATCACTTGTCGGTGGTAATGAAATCAGTCGGTCGGTCTAACAAAGTCATAGAGACCTTCCTCCCACCTGAAGAAATAAGTAGTCGGCTGGAGCCATATCAGGTGAATACGGTGGTTCTTCGTTACTATTTGTTGAGGTTTGGCAGAAATTCTTTCACAACGATATCCTTGTGAAATGCCGCGTTATCATGGTGGAAAATCCATGACTTTTCTTTCAACAAATCGGCCTTTTCGACAAATTTTGTCTCTCAAACGCCACGTTGAATATGTCTTCACTTTTAATTGACTTTGACAATGCATTTTTCGGTTTCGGCATAGTCAGACGTCCTTGTTCCGAGTTGACTGGTTTACCTATAGGTACATTACCTATGTATTTTTACCAGTTATGTATTTTATGAATGTGGGCTTGGAATTTATTTATTCTATCAAATTCAGGTATTTCGGTACTCGTGTCATGCCCAAATTTGTTTAAAATGGGACAAATTGATTTGTGAGACACAGAAATTTTAAAGACTATCTCTTTCAGACTTAAACAACCAGTTACAGTTTCACAATTTCTTTTATTTTAACGATGTTAAGTTCAGATTAATAAGGCTTGCTTCAATATTGAAGCAAGCCTTCCACCATATCTCGACCGTTTTTCAATAAATTCGATTGACTATAATAAGACTTACGAGTAGGAACTATGTAACAATTTCAGCGCTTCAGCACAAGAAATGCACATGGCAATTTACAAAGATTGTTCAAAATTTTTATCCATTGTAAAAATCGCAATGTGCCTACAAAAAACCATGTCGTGCCGACAAAAATAATTTCGACATGAAAGCTTTTTAAATAATACAATTCCAGTACCTTCTTCACAGTATGTATATTTATAAAAATTTCTATTGCACGTTTTTCATTATAAATTATTTAAGTAATGGAAAACCAATGTTTAGTGGCAAATCTAACAAAAATATTAGCCAAACCGCCGGCGGTCTCTGTTAATTCCATTATTAAATCTCGCATCGGTGCCTTTTTAGTTAACTTTGTACGCAAAATCTGTTTTAGTAGATGATTGACTTTTGAAATTTATTTGCTTTGTCGCGGGCCGCACAAATATCGACAGCGGGCCGCAGTTTGACGACCACGCGTGGTCGTCAACTTACGGCGCCCGAGACCGCCTAGACCCGCGGGTCTAGGCGGTCTCGGGCGCCGTAAGGCACCCGTTATGATATATAGTTAAAAAATCTTATGATGTTTGACGGGACTGTGTATTACAATTTAATTAAAACTTACAATTTAACGATTTAAAGAGATTTTTGTCTTATTTCAATATGGATTTCCATGGGTTAGCAATCACATACCTGACGATATTCTTTTAAAAGAGGATTTGTGACTTTGTATCGACCTGATGGTAAGCAGTCCTACAAAGTCCATGAATGGGATCGACGTGCCAAAATTATGGTCAGCCCTCTATTTAAAT
Source organism: Monopis laevigella (assembly GCA_947458855.1). Classification (NCBI taxonomy): domain Eukaryota; kingdom Metazoa; phylum Arthropoda; class Insecta; order Lepidoptera; family Tineidae; genus Monopis; species Monopis laevigella. The sequence goes on along the minus strand of OX381583.1, from coordinate 23,112,562 downwards.
AATTTGAAGGCCCACGGACAAACATGCAGGTATAGAAACAAGAAGAACAACTTTGGCACAAGAAGAACAATTTTGATCGAGATAGGTTGAAAATTATATTAATTTGTATTAAATAAATATATATAATTTATTTATTATAGCTGTTACAGTAGCAGAAATAAACGATAGATATGATACAAATCATTATACTTAAATTACTTAGAAAAAAAAAAATCATTTTAAGTATAATGATTTGTTTCATATCTATCGTTTATTTCTGGAAATAAAATTTAGTTGTAGAATTTAACCATATACTTAGTGCGCTTTCAACAAACTCTTATAACAGAAAGCTTATTGACAACACTTAGTTATAGAAGAATTTGTCTCTTTTTTTTTAGCAATATAAAAGAATATGCGTAAAAGAGACAAAATAAATTTTAACTAAAGTTTTCTTCAAAAACTCAATAAGTGTTTATAAATTAGGTTAACTATTTGTATTGAATTTGAAATTCATATTTGTAAATCAAATTTTACCTGAACCAAATAAAATATTATAAAATAAAATGCAGATGTGTGAATTAGTTTATTGTCTTTATTGTTATTTGTTATTGACATTGTCAACTTTGAATCTTAATACAAAGACATAGAGTGGTTACAAAGTAATATTTTACCTAGCCGTCCACACTAACACAAGAGCGGTCGCCGCGGGGCAGCTTCCCTCGTTAGAGATGCTCCTTTAAATTTTATGTCAATTATTTTTATTCATGTTGGATACTCGTAAAAGGTCTTGTGGAAATAAACATTATATTTTGTTTAGGTACTTAAAAGTTAATTAGGCAACAATTTTATTTACATAGTAGAACCTATTATACTACCTACTAACGTGATAACATTAATTATTATAACCAATCGAAGTTCACGGTCCCGACCATATATGATATTTTTCGAAAGAACAGTAGGTCTATTACACCCTACAATATTAAATATGAAATTAAATACCAAAATGACTTAGTTGTCTGTCAATTTTCAATGTCATCAGGTTTGCTTTACGTCAGAATTGCATTCTTACGATTAAAGTTAAGCTTAGCATTGTGTGCGTAATCACCCCTGCAGGTGGCTGTTTTTATTTTATTTTCATGCCTATACTTTCTTTCAGTCCCACTCGATCTGGACTTACGTTAATAATTGTGCGAAGTCGCGCACGATCTCTTCATACAGTTTGCTCCACATCCAATTACTTTTGTGTTTGTTTTTTTACTTGTATTTTGGATTTATCTTAGTATTAAATATCATATCACTATATAATCAAAATATTTTATTTACAAAAGCTAATTAAAATTAATAACAAAAATATATAAGTATCCTACAAAAAATATATACCTTCTAATGCCCGTGTGGCATAGTGGCCAAAATGCTCACTGTATAATTATGCTAATTTTCTGTGCGAGGAAAATGCCAGCCCTTTGGTCACCAGTGGCGGAGACCAATCGTGAAGACATTCCTTAAAGAATTGTCTTGCACACGGCCTCACGGTCCTGTGTCACCACTGCAAAAGGCACAAATATGTAGTTATTAGCTTAATTTGAACTATCGTTGTGTTGTCGAACAAATGTAGGTAGGATAGACCGGGTACAGTTGTAGCAGGGTACGGTAGTACCATCGCGAATATCTTTAAAACTTAGCGATGTATATTCTTGACTTTGAGTCGGGGCCTATGTTCATGTTCATGGCGGGCTCGTTTTCAGCAATTAGCCAAGGCCTTTTTGCTATTCTAGCCAGCCCAGCGACAAGAAGTCTTCCACAAGCCTCAAGAAGCGACCTCGGTGTTCCGAGGATTATCGCCCGTTGTAAAGCCACCCCGATGCAATGAAGCAGCACATGGGTAGGTGTTTCTTCAGTTTCCATGCAACCTCTACATAGATGGCTGTTGGCGATACATAAATTGTATGCTGCCTGTTTAATGGAAAGTGTCCGGTAAGTATACCCACCACCATACGAAGGTTACCTCTGTTGAGATTGAGCAGGTTCCGAGCTAGGCGTGGGCTAGGTTTGGTGACCGCCTCTCTGGCCTGCCTGCAGTTTTGTAAGTTAGCCCAATACTTACAGTGATGGTTGAAGGTATTGTCGCGTAGCCAACTTTTCAACTGATTAAAAGATAAAGGTACATACGGTTTGGGTCCTACCGGTGTTGTAGCCGAACCTCTTTTCGCCAGTTCGTCAGCCGCATCGTTACCGAGGGAGTTGCTGTGTCCCTTTATCCACCGGAGAGTGACTCTGCTACCAACTGATATAGTTTCCAGTGCGTAGTGGCATTGTTTTATTTTCCAGACTTGAGCTTATCTGTTTGTTCTTCAATGCTGGTAGTACGGCTGCGCTGTCTGATAGTATGCGTATACCTTATTCTTCTAACTATCTTGCGCGTATTGCCGCTGTTGTTTCTATTACGGCTATACACCCTGTTTGGAAGATGGAAGCATGTGTGCCAAGAGCTGTTGAAATTCTAATGTTTAGGTCGAGTGAGTCCACTCCTGTGCGTGTTCCGTGTTCTGTTTTTGAACCGTCCGTGTAAATTCTGACCTCGTGTAAGCCAGATGGATCAGTTGGTTCTTCTTGCATGTTTATTGAGTAATTTCTCACAAATATGTGACAGACCCCAAAAACTTAAAGGGATATGAAAGTGGCATTTATAATAATAATATGAACAACTTTTATTATGGGATCTGGTATGAGTACTTAAAAAAGTAGCTGTTCCACACAATGATGGTGGGAGGAAGGTCTATATAACTTAGATAGGCCGCGGATCAACCGGGTTCTAAATTTAAACCTAAACCAAAGAAAAAGTCAAAGAAACCTAAGACTAATAAAGACACAAAAGAAAGTGCGTAGAAGAAGAGGAAGAGTGGTTTTGCCTAGGGCGTATGGAACCATACGATTCTAGTAGATCAAATGAGCAATGGCTACAATACATTAACTGTCATTACTGGGTCCATGAACAATGCACATCACAAGAATATGAATTGCCACCATTGTGAATCAAATTCTGACAAGAGTAATAAATTACAAAATATTATTTTACTATGATGACTATTTAGCTAATGGTCATTCTTATGAAACATAAAGACTATTCCGCTAAGTAAAAACTTGATACTGTGACAATTGTATTAGGGGATAGTGTACCACAGGGAGAATTGTATCACGTGATTTTCCATATATATATTTTTTTGATAATTTACGTAATTTTTGACTGATAATTAGAAATATAAGTATAAAACCGTAGCTCATAAGACTTAAAGAAACACCTTTTATACTTCTTAAATTGGATTTTGTTGTTTAAGGATTGGAAATCATATTGTGTATTTAAATTTTATTTTCATTAAATTTGCGAGATTTCATTGTGATTTGTTTTTAGTTATATTACCATACGTCCTGTTGAGATGTAACCATTTAAAAAATCTCATATTTCAATTCAAAACATTATTTTTAATTTCTCCAAATTTCTGGCTCAATTGACCCCAGCATATGTACCAATTCTCCCGTTCTGTTCAACCGCAAATATTTATTATTGTGTTGTTTTAGAAACGTAGATAATGCTAACTTGTAGCCAAATAAACTAAATTGTTATTAAATATTAATATCTGTTAATATTTGACACTATTGCCTAAATATTAACAGTTATCTCATAATTAAACGTTAAAAATAAAATGGTACAACTGTACCCGGTCTACCCTACATTTTTTTTTTATTAAATACTCATTGGTACACACCGGACCGGAGACCACCGGGGGTTGAACCGGGGACCTTGACATTTAAAACGTAGATGTAGGTCATTTAATAAATAACCTACATGTAAAATTTCAAGTTATTACTTACTAATTTATATAACAGTTAACCATAATGCAATAGTACCTAAAAATAAATAGATCCTGTACAATTTCTAATTGAATTTAAAGAATTTAAAATATTTTGAAACAACTAATTTAATGTTAAATTATGTTAAACAACACAACCGCTTGTTTTGGAGAAGAAAAACAATTAAAATGTGAAATAAAAAGCTCTGAGTTAAAGCTACTTAAAATTGCAAAATGACGATTATGTAAACAATCTTTCTTTAGGTTTTTTGTTTACAGCAACTTTTAAATTAATTCGGGAACATAAGCTTAATTAAGTATTCAAAAATAAGGCACCCCACTGTTACATTAATTTGTATTTTAAATTAATAATACAATTAATTATACGCGAATAATAAAAACAGAAAGATATTCGTCAGAAACATTTAAAGTTGTTGTAAAAAATATTTATGCATATTCTGGTAGTATATTTTGAGTTATGTATATTGAAAAGGAATTAAATATTCTAGAAGCTTAATGCAAATAACATTTTCTTATTGAGTCAGTCTAGACTGTATTTTTTATTATTAAACATAATGAAAGGTGATGATATGGAGTTTCCAGTAGTAATTATTTATTTAATTCTTTATTACATAAAATACAAAGGCGGACTTAATGCTAGGCGTTTTCTACCAGTCAAACTACAATCAAAGCAGAAGTGAGGTAGGTGCAATACATGGAGTATAATGGTTTGATATTATAATAATTTAATAATAATAAATAATACAACAATTTTATATAATTATACAAATAAATAAGAAAAAAACGTTATACTTAAAAGTTAATAAAACGTTATACTATAAAGTTAAAAGTATAAAGTTTTAATGGACATATAAATAGGTTATGCTCCGGTTAACACGATAAAATAATAAAAATTAATATAATAATTTGTTCGTCGTAATTTTTTTTGTAAGCTAAATATTTGTAGATAATTACCCCCTAGTGGGATGTTATAACCATAAAGGTAGTTACGACATAGTAGTCATGTTAGAAAAATTGTTTAATGATCAATCTTGTAAAAAAAATCCGTTATTTTTTTTTTAATAGGAGTAACATTTTTAATATACGTGGTGGCCGAGTTGGTTAGACCTTGGACTTAAAAAACACTTAGGTCCTTGGTTTGAATCCCGGTGTGTACCAATGAGTTTTTAATAAAAAAAAAAAATTCATTTTTTTGACAACACCTATACCCACTATACTGCCTCGGAGAGCACGTTAAGCTGTCGGTCCCGGTTTTACTATACCAACTTGTGAAACTGTTTATAGATGGGTTATTGTGTCTATTTAAAACATCGCGACAAGCAAGCCACTTGTTCGGTGTAGACTCATACCATCGGCTACGACGAGGTGGGATTAAAAACCCTTTCGCTGGGTACCCTGAGGCCGTCTAGGCATTCTCGGGCGCCGTAAGGCACCCGTGATAAAATTGTTGTGTGTGAGTAAAATTTTTAATACAAAAAATACGTAGTAAGTAATACATTGTATACTAGCTTTCCGCCCTACTTTAGATTCCACTACGGAAACGTGGAAATTAAAAAAAAAGCCTATGTGTTATTGTGATGTGATATTACTGTAAAGTTTCATCAAAATCCGTTTAGTAGTTTTTGTGTGAAAGAGTAACAAACATTCATACATCTATCCTCACAAACTTTTGCGGTTATACTTTTAGAAGAATAGGATAGTTGGAAGTAGGATAGGATAGTTGGACGTAGGATAGGATAGTTGGAAGTAGGAAAGGATAGTTGGAAGTAGGATAGGGTAGTTGGAAGTAGAATAAGATAGTTGGAAGTAGGATAGGATAGTTGAAAGTAGGATAGGATAATTGGAAGTAGGATAGGATAGTTGGAAGTAGGGTAGGGTAATTATATTTTTATTAGCATTTTATGAGTTGACCGCCTCCGTGGTCTAATTGCGTGGCATTGTTTTCGGAGGTCGCGATTAATACTCATATGTATTAAGTATCGTTGTTTCTAGTACACATAGTATAAGCAAAAACAATAAATTCAATAAAATTTAATAAATATAAACTAAAATATAATATAAAAAGAATAGCAAATTATTTTTACATATTTTTACAAAAAAAATACAAATTAAAATATCTCATAATATTATATAAACAAAAAAAATACAAATTAAAATATCTCATAATATTATATAAAACTCTAACATATAGTAAATTTAATTTAATTTTAATAAATGGGATAAAAAGTAATGACAATTACAGTTTCTGCTTAAAAACGATATTGGGTATTAAATTCAGTGCAATAGGGCTCAGCATAATAAAACCATATTCTAATAGCATCAGTCTAAAACATAGTGACACATCTATAATAGTTAATAAAAATAATATTATGGAATCTTTATTTGATGACTTAATTGATTACTCTTATAAAATATATAAAAGAAAGTATATATATATGGCGAATGCTTCAATATTTCACTGTAAGCACTATTTTTCATACTATATATGTATGCTTTATTTTCCCTATATAATTGAAACAGGTGTGATAATTAATTATAACAGAGGACACTAATTCTACTTATCAAGATATTGATAATTTTACAATATCAGAATCCCACCTTTGTTCTCCGGAAAACTGCCATTATTTAATTCCTGATCACAATAATAATCTTAACATAATATCACAAAATATAAGAAGTATAGGACGTAACTTTTTGAACTTCCTTACTCTTCTGACCCGAATTAAGCTGGATTGTGATTTAATTATACTCACAGAATGCTGGCTATCCCATTGCACTATTGTTCCTAATATATCCGGATATAATCACTATTCTTCAACTAACTCTTTTAATCAAAACGATGGTATAGTTGTATATACTAAAGATAAATACAATGTAATAATTGAAGAACCGGTTTTTACCCATGCTAATTGTATTGTTTTAAAACTTAATAAAAACATGGCAGTTGTTTCAATATACCGATCGCCCTCTTGTAGGAATATTCAAAATTTTTGTGCATGCCTTGATGAAGTACTTACCAATTTGAAAAACTTCAACAGTATTTTAGTGGTTGGTGATATAAACATTGATACAAACCTAACAAATTCTGATACATCGCAATATCTTGACCTATTGGCATACCATGGTCTTCTACCAGCTCATCAAATACCTACTAGATCTAATAGCTGTTTAGACCATATTATGTTAAAAACTAAATTACTATCCAAAACTCTAGTGTTAACATCCACTATTACTGATCACGAATCCGTTCTATTATCTCTTAATACTAAAAAACAAAGAACAAAGAATTTAGTCAAAATCAATGGAGTGAATCACGCTGGTTTATCTGACACACTAATCTCGCATAATTTTGCAGAAATTCATAAATCTAACGATGCTAACTGTGCAGCTAATTTATTAGTAAATATGTTGCAGGAGTCTATTGATAAAAATAAAACTTCCAGTGTATGCACTAGACGATCTAGATTATTAAAACCTTGGATGACGCAGGGACTCTTGCGTTGCGTTAAACACCGAGATAAATTACATGCCAAAGTCAAACTATCACCTGCAGACATTAACATAAAACTGATATATACTAGGTATAGGAACTTCTGCAACAACCTACTTAAAAAACTTAAAAGAGATTACGATCGGGAGGAGCTGAGGAAAGCAGGTACTAATAATAAGAAGGTCTGGAAGGTCATTAAGAATATTGCAAACTTAAACACTACCAAAGACAAGGCACCTCATCTACTATCATCCGAATCTCCAGAGAAATCAATAAATGATGTAAATAGTTTCTTTGCTAGTGTTGGTAAAAATTTAGCCTCGAAAATAAACAAAAGTCCCATTACACCTGATTTTTCACATTATCTGCCAAATAGATCCATTTCAAACTCATTTGTGATGTATGACACGGATTGTGAGGAGGTTAAAAATATAATTATGTCTTTAAAAAATGACTGTGCAGTAGGATGGGATGAAATATCTACCAAAATTTTGAAAATTCATAGTAATATACTTATCCCTCCTATTGTACATATTTGTAATTTATGTCTTTCTACTGGAACCTTTCCTTCCGTTTTTAAAAAATCTGTCATACGGCCTATTTATAAGGATGGTGATGGAGGCTGTGTCAACAATTATCGTCCTATTTCAATACTCACTTCTTTATCTAAAATACTGGAGAAAATAATAAATGTCAGATTATTAGAGTACTTGGAAAAATACTACTTGTTATCGGAACAACAATATGGTTTTCGAAGAAATAGATCGACTTCAGATGCTGTCCATGAACTCACAAACTTTATAGTAAATAATATGGATATTGGTAATAAATGTATAACAATTTTTTTAGATCTAGCAAAGGCGTTTGACACAGTCTCCATCCCCCTCCTTCTAAATAAATTAGAAATCATAGGTGTTAGAGGTATCCAGTTGAAACTGATGAGGGATTTTCTATGTGGACGTCAACAGTGTGTCAAAATTAAAGACTCTATTAGTTCAGACCTTCCAGTATTATACGGTATCCCCCAGGGGAGTACGCTCTACACTACTACGCTGGGCCCTACGCTCTTTCTGATCTATATCAATGATTTGTGTGGGCTGTCCTTGAGGCAGGCTAAGATTATATCATTTGCAGATGACACAGCATTATGTTTCCAAGCAAAAACATGGCCACAAGTATTTTCCTTGGCACAAGAAGGATTTAACATTGCTGTAAAATGGTTAAACTATAATATGCTTACTCTTAATCCTAATAAAACTACTTATATAACTTTCTCAATACGAAATAATTCCCAACCATCTTTGCCCTCAAACAATATAAAAGCTCATCTTTGTAACAGCATAAATTTGGCCTGCTCCTGTCCATCTCTCCAGAGATCATCGTCTACAAAATATCTCGGTGTTCAAATAGATCAAAACTTAAATTTTAGAAATCATATTATTGCCCTAACTAAGCGTATACGTAAAATAATATACTTATTCAAAACATTACGCAATGTGGTGGAATCTAAATTATTAAAAACAATATACCTTGCCTTGTGTCAATCCCTAGTGACATACTGTATAACAGTATGGGGAGGTACTAACATCTCAACTCTTTTGCCCTTGGAGAGAGCAATTCGAGCTATTCTTAAAGTAAGTACATACCGTCCTATAAGATATCCTACACACCTACTGTACAGTGATTGTGATGTGCTAAATGTTCGTCAACTGTTTATAAAAAACATAATAAGTAAAAAGCATTCCCAACTTTCAATTAAAAACTACAATGAGTCCGTAGTAAATCGGAAGACTCATCTTTTTCCCTATGATGCTGCTATTAAAACTTCATTTATCAGAAAATTTTACCCCTTCCTTGGTGTATTTTTATATAATAAACTAAATAAGGAATTGAAAATTTATCCTATGACAAAATTTGAATGTACAAAAATAGTTAAACAGAAAACTTATTGAAAGTTATCACGTAAAATAATAATAATAATAATTAAAATATTAATAATAATAAATAAATTGGAATAACATGATTGTTAACTTCGAGTTAATGATTAATGTGGTATTAAGGTCTACGAGAATCGAAACCAGTCTCTGAGATACAGGTATTCCTAGTTCAGTGGCTGGTTGCGCATGTATAATTATAGTTAACCATTAGGTATTATAAAATATGTAATTTTGTACTACTTATTAATATTATATTGTATAATAATAATATATTGTTATTATTATAATATATTAAATTTTGTCTACTATCTACTATCAATATTATATAAAACTAATTCATTATACTTATTTACTTTTGTTAATTAATATAAATGTACCTAGGTTAAGTTTAATGTAAATAAACTATTCATTCATTCATTCATTCATTCAAGCCTAGAGCTTAGTTTGTGACCACGGAAATATTTATGAAATATCCTACTACATATTATAATTTTTCGCTAAAATGATAAAAATATTAAACGACTGTTCCATGAATTGAATCGAAGATAATTCATTTTTTGTGTTTGATTTTATCCGATAAGCTATACGTATCCAGGCGTTCGTGCCATTATTGTGAATTTGGTGTGAAAATTCACGCGCAAACACTCGCGTTCACGCTCGTGAGGCTACGGATTGTAGACAATGGATTATATTTGGTGGATATAGAGCAACTGAAATGTCCACTGTGGTTTGTAGCTATTAGCCACTAGTTATTACTGTAGGTTGTGTTTTTTTCAAGTTGGCTAAATTGAAAGTACCTACACACCGGGGTGTGTAGGTACTTTCAAATTCTGAAAATCTAGAACTACAAAACCAATAATATTTGTTAAAGAAATTTACTCGATACTCACAGACAACTATTATTATTCAAATAGTAACTCTTTAACTTGAAATGTATGAAGAGATTAATATAGTCTCCCATATATTATTTCTGTATGAAAATTTTGTACTTTTTAACGTCTCTGCAAGCTACAAAACTACAACAATTTATAGTGGTAAAAAAATAGATATCAATAGTTTATTATGTATTCTAAAAATGTATAGAGAGATTTTTGCAAGTTTAATAGAAAATTATTAATTAAATAATTACAAAAACGTGCCAGACAGAAATCTTCATACAAAATCCATGACAGGCCGTCGTTGTGCGGGCGATCCCGTCTGTGAAAGGTGGCTCCGCGTCGCTTTTTTCTATTTCACTATCGGAACACTAAATATTCACTGTTGGGAATTTTATAAGATTCACGCACATTTAAATAAACACAAATGCACACACCAAAACTAACAGAAACGTACATACTCATTACCTTAGCCCATTAAATAAAAATATTTGTTTATTTTATTATAATTAAAAAAAATAATAATGTCATACGACTGAAGACGCCATGTAAGGCGAAATATATCGTATCTAAATAAAAATGATTTTTATTTATTTCTATTTAACTTTAGACATACGAATAAATCGTAAATAAAAAAATATAAAAATATACGAATTTTATAAGACAAGTACATATTTATTTTGATTATATTCTATGTTTTTACACCTTTTAACACGATTAACTACAGATTCAGCTAAAATAAATATGCAATTTTCACCAACTGTCACTGTCAGTATAACCTTACAAACAAAAAAGACAGACTGTCCGATGAAACTAAAAGTACACAACAGCTATATATTTTGGTCGATTTTAAATCTTAAAAAATGTATCGTCGGGCGCACATTATTTTACAATTTTTAAATAAACACGTCCTATATTTTTTTTTTTCGTATTTCTTTTTAATTCAGTTTTTTTATATGTCCATAGCAAAGCACTCGATATGGTTCATCAAAATAAATATTTTTTATAAGATCTATTGGCAGAGTACTATAAAAAAAAACATTACCTATCTAATATTTAAATACTAACACAATAATGTATTGTCTTATTTTATCATCTTTAATATTATTACAAATCAAAGTTTTTTTATTACAGCATGTGTGTATCTACTACGTGACTGTTTGTATCTAACTCGTGGCAAACATACAATGTTTATGAATAGGGACTAATACGATGTGATTTCAATAGTATTAGACCGATTTACTATGCCGGCCAAATAATGCTGTTACCAAATGGGCGGCGATAAATTAGAACAATACGAGATAATAATAAATATTTTCTAGCGTAGAATAATTCGAACAATGTTTTAGAAACTGGCGGTGGGCAACTTCTAGAACATTATTTAAATTATTCTACGCTAGAAATTATTTATTAACATTCCAAATGATTGGTGGAATGCCAGGTCTCTGAGTTTTCAACAAATTAACTGCTACTGCGTTTTATAACTGTACCATAAAGAGAGTCTACCGCCTCAATAATCAAAAAATCCCACGTCTGATCCAAAACATGACTAGCGACCGTTCTCTATAATCAATCTATATTTTTAACCGATTGTAACCATGGTAACTACTAAAGTACGGATAGTTTATATGATTATTGTCTGTAAATAAAAATAAACATTTTTCATTTGCAAATAACATTTATTACCTTTACAGTGTGTTAGTTTAATACATAAATATAAAATAATTAAAAATATAACAAGCTTATTCGAAGTGTTCTCCATTGGCTGCATAAACTTCCTTTAAATCTTATCCTTTTATCCTTTAAACGTTGAGGCCAGTTATCAATAAAAGCACGCACTCTTTCCATGGGAAAATTCTTCACTGCCACTCGTATGGATTGTTTTAGGGACTCCAAATTATTCTGGCATTTAGAGCAAGTCCTACTCTCTAAAACTGACCATAAATCATAATCCAGCGGATTAATATCGGGACTAGACGACGGCCAGTCTTCAGCTCTGATAAAGTCCAAAACGATCGTTTCCAACCAAGACTGCGTGGACCCAGCTTTATGACCCAGCTCCGAGTCTTACTGGAAGGACCATACTTGGTTATTTAATATGGTGTTGTTAAGGAGCTTAACTTCCTTCTCAAGAATAGTGTCTTGATACACTTGTGCCGATGTTTTGATACCCTTTTCATAAAAATATGGCTCAGACACTCCTTCATAGCTAACTCCTGGGGCTTTATTCCGAGTTTTGACACGTTCATCGTCGCGCATTTTGTGTAAAGTACGGGTATTGAAATGTAAGTTCTATTCTGTTAATTATAAAGTTGAAATTCCAATGCTCAATACATGTTCAAACTTGCGAAGAATTCGTGTATTTCAAGATGGCTGCATTATAAAAGCCAACCTAATACATACTATATAACCATTGGAATAGAGCTATATTTCCATATTTATAGTTTGCGCAACGTCTTGTCGTGATTAGCGGTTGCAAACTCGGAATAAGGCCCCTGACCTAACCATCACTGAAGTCGGATAATGCCCACGTAGCACTCTGTCGACTAATTGGGAAGCTTCCTTAGAGCTTTGAGCATAAATATGGTCATTTTGTTTGTTAAAATGTTGCTCAATTGTAAAAATGTTCTCATCCGTAAACAACATTTTTCTGTGACCTCCCTTTGCGTACCGCTTCATTAGTTGTTTCGATTTTACCATCCTATTATTTTTTAAATTATCAGTTAAGAAATGACCAAGTCATTTTTTTAAATACGCGACATGGTTCTAAGTGCTATCATCATCTCCCGAAATAAAATCTTTTGCTTTCGGACAGGATTTCTTCGAATTCTTTCCCTTATTGCTATAACTACCTTTTTCGTACGAACACTACGTGGACGGCCAGATCTTTTTCTGTCACAAACAGAGGAAACTCATTGTACCTATTAATAGCCCGGAAAACAAACATTTGACAATACCAAGTGTATGGAGAGTTTTAAAAATTGCATTTGGCTCCATACCTACTTTGTGTAATACAATCACAGCGATTCGGTTCTCTTTATCACCCCACTCCATTTTAATATCGCAAAATATTGTATTGGCGCCAAAATGAGAAAACACAATGAACTATCGTATAAAAATTACAGATTCCAAATTCAAATGAAAATTATTTTATGTTTAATTGATATTTTTAGTGTAGATAGATAGGTAAGTAGAATAAAGTGACCCAGACCCAAATCCTTATCATTCATATGACAGCATTTTTTTAAATAAATACTTGGACTGGCTGAATTAATCCAAAATAATAAAAAAATATCTTTAAAATAAATTATTAGTTTATTACGGAGGCTGGTAATAGTATCTGTTACCAATGCCTTATAATAAATTTACACTGTTAAGATTAATATATATTAATAAAATGTAGCGGTTATATCACACTTTGTATGCATGTCTAGAAATTATAGTACCTAATACATGCATTTTATTAAAACAAATCCTCGCATATTAAATGACATTTCTTGACTATATCGAAAAACATTACTTTAAATAAAATAGTAAGCTTTTTAAAAGTAGATATCTAAAACAATAAACCCATGAGACTGGGCTTACTCACACTCCATACAATAATATTTCAACAGAATGACTTTTGGGCTCAACTGTCCACAGTTGAAGAATTATCTCAAATTTTTTTTTGTGAAATCTGACAGAAGGTGATGACGTCACATATACGAATTCACCCTTAAGTCTAAGATCTAACTAACTCGGCCACCACGTAGTTTTTTTTTTTTTTTTTTTATATAGCATTTTATTTTATATAGAGTTGTTTCTTTCTTACCAATAAAAATAAAAATTGATACTACTGTATCAATTTCTTGTCGAGATGGTAGTCTCCTTTTACTGTCAGGGTATGGATACGAAACGGGCAGTTGATTTGACGATAAAGGAGCGAGAATATTAAGGACACTGTATTTACAATCGCGAAGTCTGCGTTCTCCATATAACATAAGCTATCTATCGCACTTTAAGTATTATTCGGCTACTGTTGGTCGCAGAATTAAAATATTATGTTGTCGGTCATTGTATTAATCTTTTCGTAATAGGGTTGTTTCTTTTTTTAGATTAGAAAAAAAAACATATTATATTATAATATTTATTTTATTTAACCCACAACATAACGATTTCTCGCGTACATTTTTCAATCATAAAAATAATATTTAAACTTCGACAAACAGAAGTTGTAATATAAAAATTTGACAGCCTCCGTAGACTAGTGGTTGCGCCTTTGGCGTTGTATGCGGAGGTAATGGGTTCGATTCCATGGCATAAAATATTAGTACATTTTCCTGTACAGTTTGCCATGGTTCGGTCGTTCATAAAATATAATATACATTAATATCGTTGTTTCTGGTACACATAGTACAAGTTTTGTTTAGTTTGTGACCAGGGCAATATGTATAAAAAATTTAGGAAATTTTTTACATTAAAAAAAAGTATATTTGTATCAGCGTCAAGACGACTGCAGGATCCTTAAGTCGTCTTTATCGCCACTCATTTAGTTACAGCAGCAGTTTAATTTAGTCGACATAGTGGGAGTGATCAATTCTACTTTACACAACAATGTATAGATATAGATCGACAATTCATATACCTATACACTTTGTTAGTTGTGATTCTTTTTGTTTATCAACAGTCTAACTTTAAAAAAAAAACTAAATTTTCCGTATAAAGCATCCGTGACATATAGTGATCGATCCTCAGTTAGAAATGGAGCGGTTTCTGCCATTATTACCATTAATTTTTCAACCAGGGCTTCGGGCGACGATGCTATGCGTACCCGCTGCCGTTCAACGGATATCATTCATTCATAGCGCGTACCGGCTAGCGGCTGTCCGTCACTAGCGGCGCGATTTTTCGCAAACGAACGCGTTACATATTTGATGGCGATTCGGCGGCGTTACGGCGGAGGACGAGCGCGTCACGTAATTGGTCGTGTGGGAAAAATCAACAAAACTTTAATAAACAAAACGTGAAATAGAACCTTTGAATTGATTCGATTTGTTTTGTTATTAATAAAGCTGTCTGTATTGTGCTTTTTGAATTATTAGTTGGCATTCATATACTAGTGGTTCGCCTCCTTAGACTAGTGGTTGCCAAAACCTTATCTATAAAAATAATCTCCTTTTACTTACCAATTTTTTTTTGTTTACTGCCCTCTGCCTTGTTCTCCAAACACTATTTCCTTTTTAATTTGCATTTGATTTTAAAATTTACATTTATTAATTTTAAGTAATTATAGTACCTAGTTATTTTACGCTGTCACCATTTTTTTCTGGTTAATTTGTCTAACAAAAACTACACTGTTTGCCAGATAAACTCTTATGGCCTTATTCATAAAAACTTAGCGAGGCCTTGAAGAACACTTTAGTTATGGAGTATTTTGTCTCTTTTGTGTGTATTCATTTTTGTTGCTAAATAAAAGAGACAAAACCTTCTATAACTAAAGTGTTCTTTGATGGACTCAATAAGTTTTTATGAATAAGGCCAATAGAATATATATCCTTATAATAATGGCAATACAATATTACCAACTATACTATGTTATCAACTTTGATCGCATAATAGAACCGGCATAAAGAGAAAGTAAAATAATGTTTTTAACAACGTACTATGATCTTCCCCATTCATGGAGTATGTGGGAATGCTTGCTTACCAACAGGTACATACAAACAAGCTCTACCAAAGGTCTTCGAGTTTAAAATGAATAAAAGCTCTTTAAAGTTTTGGTAGAACTTTGGAGTAAAAATGAATAAGCTCTTAAAAATGTAGAGCAATTAGACCTGCGGGTTGAAATGACAAAATGTATTGGTAGAGCTACCGATTTAAAATTAAAAAATCTTATAGAGCTTTTTTCATTTTACTTTTGCTTTTTCTAGTCTTTTTAAAATGAGAAACCCTTTCAAAATGTCTTGAAGACTTACGGGGTTAAAATGAACAAGATCTAAAAAAAATCTATAGAGAACTTGAATTTTAACTCTGTAGAAGACATTTTTTAGAGGTTTTCCATTTTAACCCCTTTATAAAAAAAACTTGGTAGACCTAAGGGTTAAAAGGGAAAACCCTTTTAAAATGTCTTGGAAGACAAAAAGGAAGATAAATAAAAAAAAAACTGAATTAATTTACAAAAGTTTATTTCTCATCTTCTTCGTTTAATTTCTTAATATTATGGCTAATTACAATTTCTGTGTACTGTAGGTAGGTACTGGTAACAGATTCACTGTCCACATTAGGTACATTATTTACTTGTTGTGTACAGATACATAAAAAAAAAAAGTTTAATCCCTTAATTCCTGATAAATTGGTATTTTTAAGGGTTCGAAAAGAAACAAATAGGATCCATACAGGAAGACTGTCTGTAAGTATAAATTCTACAATTAATATTTTAGATCTTTGAAGTAGATTATAATTTAAAATATGATCTCGGAAATTAAAAAATATTTTTTTGGAATTCAAACTATATTTTATTATTATTTATCAGGCAGGCTGTTGAAGCAACTGATAGAAAGAAGCTTGTTACTTGGATCTTGTTATTCTTGTGTTAAATTTTTCTAAGCTTTCATGGCTTGAAATTATCCAAATGATTTTTTAGTATTTTCTATAGGTATATATATATATATATATATTTGTAATTATTCATCAATAATTATTTCTATTTGATTCGAAAGTTACCCATTGTTCAGAAATACAACTAAATTTTGATATTATGTATCTGTTCACACCCAGCACATTATGTAGAGATATCAACATACATGGCAAGAGGTCCAAACGCTAACATATTTAAATAATTATAATTATTTACAGCGGTACTAAATATATGTAAATACTAGGAGTCTCCAAATTATTCGAAAAAAAAAAAACGATCACAAGTGTCTAACGTCGTGCACATCGTCGTAGTCGATATTTGAAAGCAGTATCACAAGTTGGTATAGTGGAATTAGGGCGTCAGCTTAAAGTGCTCTCTGAGGCGCTATAGTGATACATATATTAATTTGCATAATAGAGGTTTGACACCGTGATCTAACCAACTCGGCCACCATGGCTGATAATTTGGAAATATCTAACTTTTTTTTTTATCATTATAGACCCCTAAAATATACTTATATTATACTATTAATATATTAAAGGAATGTTAGCGTTTATGTTTTACAATTAAAATGGTAATTTAGGTACTTACGCATAAAACATTGCTTGTATTTATTAAATGTAATTGGTAAAACAGTAATCAATATATACATAAAACTGCTAGTACATAGTCGATAAATTAAATTTAAATTTATTGCTAATTTTGTTCCTATCATAGGTTATTTAATATTTACAATAAAAATTAAAAATTCATCTACACCAAAAATTTATTTAACAGTTCATTTTTAAATACGAAATAACAATTTATTCGAGATAATATGTACAAGAGCAAGATTGCAAATCACAGACGGTGGTAGTTATAGCAAGTAACATTAACGCAATATAGAAGCAGGCAACAAACTTTAGGGATATGCAGACGTGTTGAAAAACATGAAAGGTAAAAATCACAAGCCATTCATGAAATTGCATTGAAAAACGACCTAAATTTAAAGTTTGCAAAGAACGCCGAATTGTGATTTGCAATATTTTATTTTACTAAAATTGCAATTAATACTGAATTATTTCCATTTAAGTATATTTAATGCGACTAATTCAAATTGTTTTCTGAACCAATAAATTATTTTTTTATCAGTAGGTAAGGAATTTTAATTGCATTATGTATTTTTAAATACAATTTTAATGAACTAGGCATCTTTAAATACCTTGTAACATACTTAGACGACAGAATAATAAGCTTTGAATATTTCGAGGTTTTCATTAGAGTTTCAGAAGTGAGCGCAACACACTGTTTGTGCGAATGCATTTAAAGTTATATTTAGAAATACTGTTAGGTAAATTCTGTCATATTACACTTGTTTACAATATTATTATGTAATATCAAAGCTCACCACAAGGATATGCCATTAGTATTTACAAAACTCAGTTATCACCATCATTAACACAACATATCATTTTGTGTTTAACACTTAACATATCGCAACATTAAATTTACAAGTCGCTGAAAAAATTAAAAATACGAAATTTACATAAATTGCATTTTTCACAACCGAAATTAAATAGTAGCTAAATATTAACAGTTTTATTAGCATCAAACTGAAGTGTCCCTTATGTCTACTTGTTCACTTTATGAGTCATTGTAATGAATGTTAAGATAGTTGTAATTTCATTATCATTAAATGACCTAGATCACGATTTTAAGAAGTACTCACTAAAGTAGAAGTACTTAATAAAGCGTTAAGTAATAATTCACTAGTTTGTTGCACTTATATTACTGGTTCGTCCACACTACGAGCACTAGTCGGATTCTTGATCCTTGGGCGGCGCAGTGGGCGGCGTGGCGCATGCGGCGGCGGTCAAGGGCGGCGCCCAGCAAGCAGCACTCGATGGTTCTGGTTTCATATTGGTCGCACTCAAATAAGAGCAAGCCATCATCTGTTGACAATTTTTTTATTTGTTAATAATTTAATAGTATTTAGTCAATACATAATAATAATATAAATAAATAGCATCACGGGTATAGTGAAACCGGGACCGACAGCTTTGGCTCCCGAGAACCGTTTAAACGACCTCAGCTCAGCGGAGGGATTAACCCGTCCTCATTTCGCCGATCGTATTCGGAAGCAACACCTAACAAGTGGCGAGCTTGTTGCGGTGTTTATTATGAAATAGCCTCGTTGTATAAAGCGGTCACCCATCCCAGGCCGGCCTTGTTGTCATCTGCTTAACCTTGTTATCAGTTGCGCAGTGACTTAACCACTAGGCTGGGGCCGCTTTAACATGCGTCATTACATACATACATATCATCACGGCACATAACATCATACATGCCATACGGCGCCCGAGACCGCCTACACGGCCCCAGGGTACCCAGCGGAGGGGTTTTAATCCCAGTTCGTCGTAGCCGATGGTATGGGTCTACATCGAACAAGTGGCTAGCTCGTCGCGATGTTTTGAATAGACTCAACAACCCATCTATAAACAGCTTCACAAGTTGGTATAGTGAAACCGGGACCGACAGCTTAACGTGCTCCCCGAGGCACTATAGCGGTGTTATTAAACAAATGTACATATTTTTTTTAAATAAAAACTTATTGGTACACACCTGGATTCGAACCAGGGACCTAAGTGTTTTTAAGTCCAAGGTCTAACCAACTCGTACACCACGTTTTATTATATATACCGGATGAAAGATGATGTCTTGTATGTTTGTGTTTTGTTTGTATAGTGCTCCATATGATTACTTGTTTAGAACTTTTATTTAGAAAAAATAAGCTTACATTCAATTTTAATGCCGAAAAAAAATGTGGAGATAAATCAACCAATAATTCCAAATTAAACTTCCAACCCCATTATTATTGGGGTCTTAATTAAAAAATATTTCTAAAAAAAAAATTTTCTCCCTAATAAAATATAATATGTATTGATATCGTGGTTTCTAGTACACATAGTACAAGCCTAGAGCCTAGTTTGTGGACAGATCAATATGTTCGTAATGGTCTTCATATTATTATTATTATTCTCCTTTTAATTAACTCTTTATTTTAATAGAAAGAAAATAATCTAGCAAAATGTATTACAAAAAATAAGATATTTAATTCGCATTAAAGCTTATAAATTATTAAACACATCAGTATTACCTATAGACAAGAAAGAACGCTTTACGTATTTTTATATACAGCCAGTAATCTCGTGGAAAGCAGACTGAAGTAAAAACAGGGTGTATACATAAATAATGAAATATGTAGTGTTATGAGATGAGAGGACTAAAGAATTCGGGGGTGCGTGGAGGTTTGGGGGTTTAACGGGTCCGGGCATAGATATTACAACTAAAGAGATGTGCCTGCTTACTACCTTTTTCAATTCGTACCTCATGTCTCTGTCTTTATTATAGATGGTCGTATTATTTATTTTCTTATATATTGACGATAGATAAAAAGGCAAATTAGAAGTTATATCTTGAATTTTTTTCTAAAAAAAATGTTACACGTTATTAGTAAGAATTTAATTTTGTAGTAACAATTTTTAGTAGTCAAGGGAGGCTATTTCAAATTTAAAAACCGTTTATTTAACCTTAAGCTTTATATCAGTAGCCCTAGTGTGAGTTTTCTTACTATTACTTTGCGTTTGAGTTAACTAAAATTTGTATAGAAAATACTTCAGCGCTCCAAGCGCAAAATTTGAGAACTAAAAATGCGAGAATGTGATTGGTCAAAATGTTAACGCAGTGGTATAGTTAACGCGAAAGTAAACGTTAAAAAAAACTCACACTAGGGCTACTGTATGAGATAGCATATTTAAAGTGTAATGTTGCGCGAACGAAACTTTTCGTCCTCTGATAGAATGACAAAAAATAAGTAGTATAATTAGCCGTATTTTTTTAATGTGTATTTTTTATAATATACACATTGTAATCATGATATTATTTAATAGAGCTTTCTCTACAAAACTCAAATGCCTACTGAACCGGTTCGCAAGAAAATATCCAGCTTGTGCATACTGAGAAGACATGTCTACAACCAAATCTACTTATTTTTATTATCCGTAGATTCGTGGTATGTCCGTGGATGTCGCCGACATTGAAATAAAGAGTGTTAATTAGTTAACAAAACGCACAAATTAAAATTATATCGAATATCATATACTTCGACTTTAAATGACAGTCCTAGCGCTTTGTAGTTTGAGCTGAAATATGTTTTTAAGACTGAAATTCTGCAAGAAAATCTTGTAAATAAAGTATCAAAAGCAAAAAGAACACTTTAAGAAATTTTACTGAAAACATTAAAGCAGTGAGGACGTTTGTTTATTAGAATTAAATCTATGTAATTGCTCCTCTAGATATTATGAGTATAACCTCACTGTTGGGGGTCTCTAATCAGGCTAATGGCCAATGCGCACCCCCATCGAGGAGGCTTTCACGCTAATACAGTGTGGGCGCAGGAGCAGGCCACTAAATCCTATCACACGTCTCTCTCATTACTTCTGCGATCATTTTATGTTTCTTATCATTTTCGAAGGCTATCTCTACACACCTGTTGGTAAGCAGGCTTATATAATTAATAAATATGTACGTTCAAATAAAATTGTATTATTACAGTTTTAAGTTGAAAAACTATGCATTGTTTTTCTAAAAGGATATGAATGCTAATATATATGCTTATATATATTAGCATTCAAATTTTTTTATATGAATACTTTAATGATTAAAGTGGGTTTATCTGTGGGTAGTTACCTATGTAGTTTATAATCGTAGATTATTTTAAAACTACGATTACAAATATATAATAAAAACCCAATAAATATAGTTTTTTAAGTATATGTTAATAATTAAAACTAAAGTTTACGTTCGTATATCTAGCTATCACAGAGACTAGGCTTAAGGGTTTCAGTCCTTTTCCAATTCCTTTCCACCGTATTTTCCCTGTTTTACTGATAATAGTTTAATGGCCTTATTCATAAAAGTTATTGAGGCCTTGAAGAACACTTAAGTTATAGAAGTTATGTCTTTACGAATATTCATTTTTGTTGCTAAAAAAAGAGATAAAGTATTCTTCAAAGACTTAATAAGTTTTTGTGAATACCGGTGTATTGTTTTAAATCTACCAACACGATATTGGCAAAATTACGCGTAATGTGCAGAGGCCATTAATTTAAGAAAATGAATGTTTTAAATCTACCAACACGATATTGGCAAAATTACGCGTAATGCCCAGAGGCCATTAATTTAAGAAAATGAAGCTAAGTAGATAAATAAATTGACGAAATAGATAAGTAAAAATAGTTTTAAGTTCTCAAAATAAGTTCACGATTTTTGGTTAAAAAGCTATTTTCTAAAAGCAATAAGTCTTAAATGAAATTATAAATAATATATCGGTGTACGATATATCACAACACCGGTGCAGGCAGCGCCTTGTTGCGTCCATTTTTCATATATTGCTCTCGTAAAATTGATTACTGAGAGTGTTTCCAGGAGAAGTGCACACGTACAAACTATGGCGGAAGGTACCTCAATTTAGAAATATAATATTAGGAAGTTTAATATCGGAGCTTACAATTTTGTGTATAGGATTTAAGCATGCTGTCTATGTTATTAATTAAAAAATATTAATTAATATTTGGAATGAGATTAATATAAAAAAATAATTAAGTATATTACATACATACATATCAACACGGGTGCCTAACGGCGCCCGAGACCGCCTAGACGGCCCCAGGGTACCCAGCGGAGGGGTTTTAATCCCACCTTGTCGTAGCCGATAGTATAAATCTACACCGAACAAGTGGCTAGCTCGTCGCGATATTACTCATATAAAAGTATAGTTATATTATTTTAAAATTAAATTTTAATATAAGTTATATTAAAAATTTCTATATTTTTCTGAGGCGGAAGCCCTCGATTGCCTTTTAAAAATTATTACTACAAAATTAAATTGTTTCAAAATATCTTAAAACAAAATCTAGACAAATTTTCTATAACAAAACAATCAAAGCTTTGGTCAGGGTAAATATCGGTATAGTCTCTAAAATGAAGTGCAATTGTGTCCAAATTGGTCACAATGGAAATTGGTTAAAAACAAACGAATGTGCTCCAGGCACTATTTCCGACCTTTCATTCATATCAAACAAAATCGAATTTAGAAATTGATTTGATTGGCTGTCAGATATGAGTACTATAGGTAAATCACCACAGATAACCAATCATGCTAGAAAGGCTCGATGGGCACGATAGACGTGATTTTACTCCGATGTCGGTCAGTTTTTTTTGTCCTTTGAAGCCAGTCTAGATTTAACCTTTCTCATTATGTTTATCAATCAGTATGATACGGAGTGTTCCAGTTTTTTTTTTCATACTATAGGGACAAATTCTTAAATGGGCAAAAAAATACAGGAATTCATATTTTTTATCTGGGACATTGAAAAAATATATTTATGTTGGATTTAACTTCGGAAGAAATAAAACAAGTATTCCGTGGTTTTAACATATTTCTTTGGAGTTGGCAAAAAAATAAATAGTACGTTTTTCTGTACAGTCATGGTCTGGGTGTTTATAAAATATAATATGTATTACATCGTTGCTTCTGGTACACATAGTACAAGCCTAGAGCTTAGTTTGTGACCAGAACAATATGTGGAAATTATCCTACATATTATTATTATTTATAATAGGTTTAAGCTGAAAAATTAAATAAATATTTATGGAACTTAAATAAATAAAAAACACTATACCAAAAACAGAGAAATGGTCCGTCTATAACTAACTACGTTTTCGAAACTATACATGTCGCCGTGTACACGTCGACAGGGCAACTTCGGCAAATTGCTTTTATTAATAAACAGATTCGTCTAACACGACCCCGTGTAACTAAACGCTCTAACGAACAAAGGATGGCCTAAAATTCATAGTTTCCATATATACGCGCGATATATAATACGAGGCTGAAAGGAATTCTGAACCACCGGCAGTGTTTCAACAATGATATTGGAACGTTAATATTTATTGCAGTTGATTAAGTGGGCTAGTTGTGGAACAGCAGGGTTACTACGCGTCTTAAGTTCGCTCGCACGCCAATCGTTATGACGTGATTTTCTAAGATTTCTTGGAGACATTGTTAAGAAGCCAAGCTTGATCTACGTCAGAACGATTGGCGTACGAGCAAACTTAAGACGCGTAATCACCCTGCTGTACCTTACAGTATAGGATAGAATCATAGAACTGTGGAATATTTTTGGAATTTTGTACAGTGGTGATAGGTACAAGAGTTTGTCATATATATACATCATAATATAGGACATATATTGGATATTGTTGTCTGGTACACATAGTGCATGCCTAGAGCTTAGTTTGTGATGTGTGAAATGTCTCATATTATTATATTAGTAGTAGGTTGATTGTATTATATTTATATTCTTTTTTATTAATTCGTTTTTTATAAAAAATGGATATATTACTTAATTTTATTATATGTATAAAATTGGTTATGTGCAGAAGTTAATGTAAGGTTAATAATTTGTACGAAATGATATCATAAATGCATGAAAAGAATATATCATTAAATAGAAACTTAGCATATTTTTCTCAAGAAGTATATCTCTACTCTAATCTTTTTTTTAAGTAATATAATATAAACACACTATAACATCCCAATGTGTTAATTAATTTACGAGTAATACAATATCGTTTTCTTTGTTATACCTTTAATATTACTGACTGTAAATAAAAAGAAAGCAACTGAAAGAGGTCTCATTGGTAAGTTTCTATGTAGTAGGATCAACAAATTATTTAAAGGTAAAGTTGTTTCTGTTTAATGCTATTAATAATTAACGTTTTACAAAAGGGTTAGTTTTCAATAGTGTTGGCATACGAGCGTTAGCCCGGCACGTAAGCAAACAGTCGCTCGGGGCGTCCAGGCCGGACGGCGGCGGCTGTACAAATGAATTAGTGGTTCGTTCGTTGCCGTGACTACCCCCTCCACCGGCCTCACTGAGGGTTGTTGCGATTAAAATATAATTAGGCGCACAGCAATTGTTTCGCCATCGAGCCAGGTGGCGTGGCGTGGCTAGGTAAATTAAATAGCCGTATAGGGTTTCCAATTACGTACGGAACACTCGCTTATTGCCTAATAATAGAACCGTAAACAATGTTAGCTATCTCGGACTTGATTAATTATTTTCTGTCTTTTAAACATTTTATATACGTGGTGGCCGAGTTGGTTAGACCTTGGACTTAAAAACGCTTAGGTGTACAAATGAGTTTTTAGTAAAAAAAAATATGTACATTTGTTTGACAACACCACTATAGTGCCTCGGAGAGCACGTTAAGCTGCCGGTCCCGGTTTCACTATACCAACTTGTGAAACTGTTTATAGATGGGTTATTGACTCATAACATCGGCTACGACGAGGTGGGATTAAAACCCTCAGCTGGGTACCGGAAGTGGTTCGTCAGTTTCATGTGATTGATACACGAGCGGGGTTTATGACATGCGCAGGTGTAACGCGATATTTATTACCTAAGATTGTAGAGACAGTGCGTCGTAATAAATCACGTTTTCATAGACTACAGCATACTTTTGGCTTTAATGAATTCAAACGCTTGCGATAATTGCGTACCTAATTATACGCGGGCACAGAATAATTTATCACTGTCAGATTATGAATTAGGAATGGCGCTAATTAAACAAGCATAACGTTCCTGGAGGCACATAGCCGCATAGCTTGGCTCGGGTAAGCTATTGTGGCGACGCTGTTGGTAAACCGCCCTACACTCGATATGACAAACTAATATGAACAGGGGCGGGCGGCGCTCGAATAGGCTTTTTGTTTCGAAACGACGCCATCGTCAATTGGTACTATCTCAATACAAGATATTTTTTTTTGATATAATATAATTGTTACTATGGTAGGTATTATAAGTCTACCTCAAACAAGTGGCAGCCCGTCGCAGTGTTTGTAAGAAACAAGAAACAAACACCTTCGATAAACAATTTTATAAGTTGGTATAGTAAAACTGAGATCAAATTGAACTTAACGTGTTTTCGAAACACTATTTTTTAATTATTTTTTTTCACACATATTGATCTGGGCAAAAACTAAGTTCTAGATTTGCCAAAGCAAGGCAAATTGCTCAGAAAAACGTACAATTACTGTTACGTCACGAGTGGGAATCGAACCTACTAACCTAACTACAACGGCGTAACCGCTAAACCACGGTCTATAGGGGGTTGTCAAAATGTACAACATTTTATTAAAATTAAAAACTCATTAATACATACGAATTTGAACCGAACCCGTGACAATAAAAAATATATAATTTGTATTTACTTATATTATTTATTTTAATTACAGTAATATGACTGTTAATCTAGATCGGTCTCTATAAGGATTGTTTAACAGTCGCGTTGCTAATAGGTCCCGAAACCGAACGAAGGACTCCGGGGTATGTTTAAATTTACGGGCGGTCGCGGCAGCCGCAGTTAGGGTTGCCACAACACAACAAACATTTAAAACAATAACAGTGTTATTTTTTGGAATAATCTTAAAGATACACAAAATGTAAGTAATTAGTTTATACACATTAACATTTATTCATACATGTTGTTAACATTTTATATTTCAATATAATATATGATATACAATTCAATATATGAATAAAACAATAAAATATGTCTAAACATTACTTCTAGTTACTTACTCCATTAAGAAATGAATAATTAGCTAATTGATTAAATCCCTGTTAATATTCACAAAACAAGTACCGAATAAAATTAGGTAAATAATTAACAAAATTTGAATTAAAATTAATTAGTATGCCTTTTTTTTTAATAACTAATAAGGTAATAGGTTTATCAATTATTAAGAAAAAACTTGCTAATTACTTATTTTTATTTAATATGATATAGGTACATAGTTGAGAACAAAACATGTCACTTTTTAATAATTAAAATATAAAGTTTTTTTACTAGTGACAACCCTAGTGCCAGGGGGATGAGGACAATTAAATCGCTCGCCCTGTGGCCGGCCCTGTCCCGACAATTACGCTGGACACCGTAGATGTCCACTACAATGGGACGTCAGAGGCGCTCGACGTGCCGCGACTTATCTCGCTAATAGTTAAACTGAGCGGGGTTTATGGACAGTTTAGCTAAAACTCAGATTAAGGTCTTGGGACTAGTTTGTTCATATTATAATTTAGTTTAGTTATAATTGTTTTGGAGTTTGTTGTTCGTTTGTGTTTAAGTTGTGTATGGTAAGAGATTGAGATCTGTATTGTTTTTATTGGAGCACGGTATGTGACTTTCATAATATGTAATTCCATAAATGGGATAGATCAATAATTGTTAGTAAATAATATTGATCGCTCCCACTATGCCTATATATATATATTAAAATAAACAAATAAATATATCTACTTAAATTATATAAATAAATACATAATAATATTAATAAATAATCTGAAAAGATACTGATATATCTACTTAGTTACTTTCTGATTAAAACCTTATATTAGAGAGTTTTTTTCTTATTTATTTTTTTACTGAAAAAAGTATGTTATAAAACTTAAAACCGATTTAAACATTTCAAACCGAATACCTTCCAATTATTTGACCACCTAACCACAGCTTTTCGTAAGTTATTAGTGAACATGGCCATAGAGGTAACCCTCGACCTTGCGCTGACCGGTATAGGTTACCAGAGTAATTGCCGGTACAAACACTGCAGTGGTAATGAGTGCAGTTCCGGTAGAGCTGATGAAAGACCTTTTGACACGGAAACTTAGTTTACGAGCATTTGCGTGAAGTGTTTTTTAAAATTATTTTATCAGAGAATTTTAAATGTTAAATAAGTAAGTTGTTTTTTTTAATATGTTTTTTTATGACTAAATAATAATAAAAAATGCATGATTTTAACAGCATTTTTAAATAATATTATTGCTATTTTTTAACGACTTTATGAAGCCTATACAAGTTGAAGCGTAAGTTAAATTTAAAAAAAAACGTTGTATTCATGAAAATCGACAACAAAATTAACTATACAAAAAACTAACAAATTTTACAAAAATCTAAAGCAGACAAAGAATATTTAGAAATATTTTACACAACGTAAAAGCTCCAAGCATTTCCTCACAAATTACAATTGTAATAAATCTTCAATAGTACTAACTCCAATTAATACCTATATAGTTAAATGCAAATATTTGTATCGAATAAAGGGTCCACAATCAATATAACTAGAACAGTGCGGTCCACTGAAAGATACCCAAACACGTTATACTATACTATAAACATATTCTACTTCCAAGAATGGAGCTTTCAGCTAAATTCTGTTTAATAAAGACATTGAAATTGAAAACGGTCGGTTACACAATAGGCTATTGGTATTCCATTAACTAGGAACGCAAACAGAACGCATCGAAACGATTTCTGTACTAGTTCTATTGGGACTGGGTCTCGCAACTGTTTATATTGTCACGGGGATTGGGCGGTTTTCAGTTCCGCCCGTCCTGATGCCTAAATATTAGTTTGTATGGTTGGCAGAATTATCTACAAATGTGACAGATTGGCTTTAGTATGTTGTGTTTATGTTAATTTCGGAAAAAAATTAGTCCGTAACTTCAGAGATAATGTTTCAAAAATTTTTATTATAATAAAAATACATAAAATAGTTTTTAAAAAAGCCAGGTAAAAAAGCTTTCTTTCGATCATCTCTCTTAATTTATTATTCTCAACTTTTTATAATATTTTTATTTAGACTCTTTTTCACTTAAACTTATTAGGAAGATTTTACTTTGATACTTTTTCTTTCAATAATATATATTACAAATTCAAGGAAAATTTAAAACTATTATCTAATCTGTGGTAAATTCCACTATAACTTGTTTCTCAATAAAATTTTAACTTTTAATGATTAAATAACAAACAAAACTATACTAATACCTAGGTCTCAATCTTCCAGTACCACCACTAAAGCATACAACAAACTGAATATTTATTAAGGACCAGGGTATCATGGAGCGGTCAGCAAACACAGATCCTGACGAAATTGTGATTTTAGAGACGAAACGTGCACGTATTGGGGAACAGCCTTATTGTTCATAGAGATTGGGCGGCTATTGTGCCTGGCCCGGAGACTGTCGAAGCCGAAGATGC
Organism: Monopis laevigella; assembly: GCA_947458855.1. Lineage (NCBI taxonomy): Eukaryota > Metazoa > Arthropoda > Insecta > Lepidoptera > Tineidae > Monopis > Monopis laevigella. The sequence continues at coordinate 23,083,652 of OX381583.1, read as the reverse complement.
GGGCTTGTAACGAAATTCATGCAATCCGTTTACAATTCCTTCGTCTAGCTATGAGGTTTATTGAAACTTACAAGTTGTGTTATAAACGTGGTTATAGGTATTTTAATTGGATTATTTATCACTAACAACCTTAAGGCAGTTTCGAATTTATTTATACTTTCTTGCTAAAATTGATTTAGTTTTTATTGGGAAATTAATAATAGAGATAAATCAGGTGACTAACGTGCTAGAGCCTACTCTTTTCAACGCAACGGCAGGATATTTAAACAGGCAATACATATCAACAGGGGTGCCTTACGGCGCCCGAGACCGCCTAGACGGCCCCAGAGTACCCAGCGGAGTGGTTTTAATCCCACCTCGTCGTAGCCGATGCTATGATTCTAGCTCGTCGCGATGTATTGAATAGACTCAATAACCCATCTATAAACAGTTTCACAAGTTGATATAGTGAAACCGGGACCGACAGCTTAACGTACACTCCGAGGCACTATAGTGGTGTTGTCAAACAATTGTACATACTTTTTTTAATTAAAAACTCATTGGTACACACCGGGATTCGAACCAGGGAGCTAAGTGTTTTTAAGTCCAAGGTCTAACCAACTTGGCCACCACGTACATTTTTTTTTTATAATAGGGATTTTTTTATAAAAGGCAATGCGGCTGCATTCTCGTCATTTGCGCCTTCTGAATTACCGTTGACTCGGAATGATGTTACCGTGGAATCAAAATGTTGGGTTGACATATTAAATAACCTACAATCAAATTTATTTGTTAAAAAAAAAACTCATCCATTAAATTGAAAAAGGCAAATAAATATTTTCTTTTCTGAATGGTGCCGCAGGGGTATTAAAAGTTTTTTAAGTTAAAAGTAATTGGAGTGAAGGCGAACTTTGGAGAGTCTTTCTGAATAGTTGTTAGAAGAGCCTTTTGAGAGGTTGTCCTGTCCCAAATGAGAATTGCCTCTTACATAATGGACACTTGCGTATTGCGTTGATGAAGTTCTTATAATTGGACATACGATTAGGATAGGTGTGGTTTTAACAATACCATTTTTTTTTGTTGTATGGGCGACAATAAAATAATAAAATTCGTGGTTCATTATTTTATCTATACTAATATTATAAAGAGAAAATATTTCATTGGTTGTGTTCTTCGAAAAAAGTCAAAAACTAATAAAACGAATTTTAAAATTCAATTATCAGCTGGTAACATGGGTTGTATTTAATTTTTGATTAGATTTTTTAAAAATTCAACAAAGGGTGAAACTACAGGTCACAGCTAGTTCACAAATAATATAATTAAACACGTAGGTAGTACGGTAATGTATTTTTATGTAAAGTTTTTTTTTTCTTTTTTTCTTTTTACAAAGATCTCACTTACACTATTGTGCCGAAAGTTTGACTGGTAGAGAATGCACAGCGGCATTAAGGGCCCTAGAGTCGACTTGACGCCCATACGAACGTACTTCCAATATTACAACTTGGCTGTTGGTCGAAGTTTAATTTTTTTTTTTAATGTTCATAATTAAAAGTGTTTTTTTCTGATTTCGAAAAAAATAAAAACAATGACGCAACACAGAAAGATTATTAAATAAAATGACCGATAAAAATTATTATTTTAATTCTGCGACAAACAGTAACCGAGTATTATTGGAAGTGCGAAAGCAATAATACAATAATTTTGTATGGAGAACGCGGAGTTCGCGTTTACGAATGAAGTGCTCTTAAATCCGTCTTTGTATTTTAGGCAATAAAAATTAAAATAAATAAAACACTCTGTTTTTATTTATTTTATTTTTGTGTTTAATTTGCCTTACAATCTACGGTATAATAAATAAGCATATCCTACTAATATGTTTAAAACAACCCACATAACATATCTGTAACTTCCTGAAGTAATTTGAAACGTGTATTCAGTTAAAGTACTAAAAGATATAAGAATGATAGTAGTAGGGTTTGCGACGAGCAGTACATAAATTAGGGCGGTTTTGCTAGGGCGGGCGGGGAACCTGGGCGGTCGCGTGCGCGTCGGCCGTTTGTCGCGATCGCGTGCGCGCGCGCTCATTCCTTATTCATGTTGCTCGAGCACGCACCGCGATCTACAACGCAACACTCTATGTTGACAATGATGACTACTTACCTATAGATACAATAAATTTGCCAATAAAAGATGTTTTTTTTTAGCAAATGTGACTATGTATTTATCTGATAGTAATCTTTTACTTATCTTTACGATTACGATTGTGTACCATCACGGGTGTCTTAGCCTCAGGTGGGGGTTTATTCTCAGCTCGTATATTTTACATGTTCTTGTTTTATTTCCACTGTTATAAATTAATTGACCGTATTATTGACTATAGATTTAAACGACGATTTGACGAGACTGTGACATAGGATGACAGTTACTTTGACAGGGTTCTATGATATACAACGACATCAAACAGACGACAAATACTTATAAAAATAATATTATAATAAAGCCTTATTATACGACCGGCATATTGGTTTTATTTGACCAATATCCTACATCCACTAATAGTTCAAGTTCAACTTTTAAGTATATAGACACAGGTATTATAATATACTTAAAAGTTGGCTCCAACCTTATAATTAAATTATATTGAAAATTATATTTATTATTTATTAAGTATTTGGTAATTAAATTATTAAAAAAATAGGCGACCACAGCTTATAAACATATTTCAGGCGTTATCTTAACATTAATTAATAATTATTAACATAATTTAATAATTAACGACTGTTATGCAAACCTTTTAATGTAAATAATTTCCTACACGTCAATAGAGTCCTAGGAAAATATGTCAAAGGCAAGCCTGCACATAATCCCATAACGACCGATCGAGCAGATTTACATCAAAGCTTCTATCCAGTAACAATTTATTATTACTACAATTTGTAGAGCATATGACGTTGCCGACTAGAGTCCTCGTTATCGGCCGGTCAGCGCGCGGAAAATTCGGGCGAAACTGACGCGCGTGAAAATTTAATGAACGGTCGGTCGCTAGTTAACTAAAAGGTAAAGTGCACCCTCTTGACGTGTTCGGTAAATATTAATAGTGGCCGAGTTACGTACCATGTGCCATTAAAAATGCACGAATCCGCGGACACGAGTTCATTAGCTCTTTACAGGTGGCTCAATACTCAAATTGACTTGTTATTTGATATTGAAGAGTGCGGTTGAAAAGTCAGTGCTAACTATATAATTCGAATAATAAATATTTGTCGTAATTTTTGAATAGGTTTATATTTTATTTTTTGCGAGACTGCGATTCCCCGAATTTGTAGGCCTATTCGTTGCATAAAGAAGGCCAGCCCTAGCACGTCAGTCGCCGGTTTTCCAAATGTAATTTTCACAATTGGAAATAATTCATAGCATCAGGTGACTATAGGCCCAATGTGCAAAGGTCAGAAATTAATAATGAATACTAATTTTTAGTATATTAGTGCTGCGCCTCCAGAAAAAGCGGATTGTTCGCAGTAGTTCCATTACTTCGTTCCATGTTCGCATTAGTGCGATTTTTTTTGCAGTTAAGTGTAGATTTTATGGGGAAATGTAACCGTAATTATATAAATAAGCATTGTTCGACACAATTGTTGTATTTGATCATAAATAGTACACTCCCGCGCCGTGCTACTTTCAAAAAATAAAAAGCGATTTTATTGTTATAAAATATGTGATATGCGAGTGTAAAAGTGCGGGCTTCCTCCAGCCGGCCACGATTAAACCGAATCACCGCAATGCCGCTAATTGGGGGCCCTCGTGGCAGGCCCCGAGCACCGACTCATCCAATTAGCCCCCAGACTTAGAAACCCGCCGTGGACCCTCCTTCCTCCTAGATACAGCCATCTAGTTCGCTTTCTAAGAACATTTGAATTGCGTTCTAAGATGCAGTTTGTAATTGGAAACACGGTTGATCTAATTTTGAATATAAATTTACACCAATATTCATAAAAACTACAAAAATGAATATGCGCAAAAGAGACGAAACCTATTTTAACTTCAGTGTTCCTCAAGGACTTAATAAGTTAGTCTATGTCCTAACTGACAAACTGTCAAATTTGGACTCCAAAAAGGATTAATTTTAAATACAAAACTTTAGAACATATTTTATAAAGAAACTCATTTTCTAACCCTCATTTAAACTCATAAAGCACTCACGCACTTAGGATTTCGAATAACGGAAGAACAAAGTAGGTAAGGATTGATTTCTGAAATAAATTTATCATTATTTCAATAACCATTTAAGGTAAAAAAATTGGAGATCTATCTATATATATAATACATACAAAGGTTCTAAAATTTAATTATATCTAAAATTAAATATAAATTTGTATTTCAAATGGATAATAATAAATTTATAAAATCAAAACATCCCAACACTGCGCAACTGATAACAAGGTTAAGCAGATGACAAAAACGCTGGACCTGGGATGGGTGACCGCTTTATACAACGAGGCTATACCATCATAAACACCGCAATCATCACTTGTTAGGTGTTGCCTCCGATACCATCGGCGAAATGAGGACGGGTCAATCCCTCCGCTGGGTACCCTGAGGTCGTTTAAACGGTTCTCGGGAGCCGAAAAGGCCCCCGTGATAGTAAAAAATATCCCCCTTTCCCCTTTGGGAGCATTATTATAGTTTAAGGTTTCTTCCCAACTTTTGACCTCAACCATTTTTTGCTGGACAGTGAAACGGACTGAGTGATTATGTAAAGGTAGTAACTATATAAATAGTAAAAAATAAACCTTTGATGTCAGGTTTACAAAAGTTAGTTCTACCTTTTATTATTCATAATGTTGTTTTGGAGTTGTTTAGACGCGATAATGATTCCTTGTCCGCATCGTTAATGACATCCGTGACGGGGTTTGCGTGCGCATTTCTTGTTATATCTTTATTACAAAGGAGTATCTCATTAATTTGGCAACCCTCGAGGCTTCGGGTTGAGGGAGTCGCGAGCCCTTGACCTCGTGAGCGACAGACTGAAATACCAAATTGTTATAACACGACAAATGGTATAGCTTTTGCATAGTCTTTAGAGATTCCATCCAGCGTTGAAGATGGAACTTCTAAAACGGTTAGGTGATTCTAAAGGGACATGTAATCATTCGATAAGCACTAGTCAGAGGGCTTGACAATGGTAATTGTGAAATATTAACTGATGGATTTATAAATATGTAGAACAACATATAGGAACAATTGGATCCGGAGATCGTGATCTCATATCAGCCTTTCAAAGTCACCATGTAAAAAAAAAACTCATCAATACATTTGCAATTATCATGCCATACACATTGATATAACAATTTTTAAACCATCTATTGTAAATCCGAGTGCTTTCAAGCTTTTTTTTAAGTTTATAAATCTGCTGCACGAGACAGACTAACTAAAAGACATTAAACAAACTTGGAACATTCAACTCGTCCATATGATTCCTAGATGCAAGACCTACAAGAGCTATTTCTATTATCCTTAATGTGGTACGTGAGAGTTTTAAAGCGATTTTAGTAATAAAAGTTGTCCTGAGAAGCTTCGAGCTGGAGATATGTGCTGCAGAACTTGCATGGACAATATCGTTTATTATTATGACCTCGGGATGCAGACCAGGGTACCCCAAATTCATAAAATGAACTAAGTCCAAATAGCTAATTTCGTATTTATTCAAAAAATATTTTCAAAATTAACTACTTGTCATCGTACCCTAATAAAAATACTATGAGTGTATCACAATTCGTCATTTATATATATTGTGTATATTTATTATTTGATATGTCTCCTTTCTGTAAATAAATAAAGAAAGATGCGCGTTTTAGCTAAATATCAAATTCTTTCGAATACGAAACTTTAACTATTATGTTTATAATAAGTCTTTCACCCAAATACGCTTTCATACTAATAAATTGTATTGTTTAAAATATTTAATTTGTAATTCATCTTTATGTTATTTAATTTAAGCGTTTTATTTCGTCCTTTTTTAAAATTATTTCTTCACAGATTTCTGTAGTAATACTCATTTGCAGTTGTTCAGCAGGGTGATTACGCGTCTTAAGTTCGCTCGCACGCCAATCGTTATGACGTAATTTTCTAAGATTTTTTGGAGCCATTGTTAAGAAGCCAAGTTTGATCTACAGTGATGTAGATTTGTAGTGATGTAAATAAAAGTATTTTTCGTTTGTTAACACTTTAGATTCTTAAATGAGGAGTAGTTGTTTATTTTGTTGGATAACCGCACGGTTCAGTGAGTAATAGTTCCAGTTTATTCCGCCCTCAGCGCATGTGTTTCATTGCAGAAGTCGTTCCCGAAACCCGGACGAGATCGAAATTAATCAGACCAAAACGATCGCCCGACAAATTAAAATATTAATTACTTTAACGCATGTTAACGAATGGTTGCTAGTCGATTGATTTTATTTTTTAAATTAACGTTCTGTTTTACAAAAGTAATTTATTTAAAATTTATGTTGAAATTCAGGAATAGATTAATTTATTTGAAAAAAAAAATCTTTTTTTGTACATAGCCTCTTGAATAAGAATATTGAAGTTTTCATCGTTGTAACAATATAAAATAAATTAAATCGTAACTAAAAGAAACTTGGGTATATATATATATATATATATTTATCTCCTCTTATCACAACCAGGAATTGGAAATTTGAAAAATCCTTGTGGCCCACAAACTAAAGAAAGCTACTGGCCAAATTTCTGGCTTACTCATAATCACCCAGGGAAGTTTTTTCTTTAGTTAGATTATGATTACAATATAAGTGTTAGTGAAATCAGGACAAAGGATTTCTAAAGCACGATTTTGATACCTACATACGAGTATATGTACATGGTGACTTTGAAAGGATGTACTTTGGGATAATATGAGGTTCTACTGATCAAATCCAATAACTTTTGTCATTGAACTATGTGTATCAAATGACAAAAAATATCCTTTTTTCATACAAACGTAATAGTAATGTTAAAATGACAAATTTGTATGTGGAACATTTTTTTAGCGACACATGGTTCCATTGGAAAAGTTGTTTGATTTCATCAGTAGAGCCTCATATATCCCACCTTTCAAATTCATCTATATAAAAATCATTAAAAAAAATATTATGATTTTATCACTGTTTATTTCTATCCATAAATTATGCATGATTTTGCACGCCATAACATCTCAACATAATGTTAGATAAAATTTCAGGACTCGTTTTAATATGACAGAAAGGTTCGGGTGTCTTTATTCAGCGAAACGCTTTCACGATCGACCATCAAGTGGAGGAACGCGTGCGTCCATTAACGATACAAGTTTACAAAATAGGAAAGCTGAGTGCGAGCGAGACGACACGATAAACCACTTCCGCAATGAGAAGGCGCACTTCCTGTGATTGAGGGCCGCCCGGTCTGCATGCCCCGTTCTAATATTGTGTTTAAAATTTGATGGAATTCACGTTGGTAGGACTTTTTTTATGAGAGCATGGATTGTGACGTTGTATCTTACTGGTGATAAGCAGATCTATAAAGTCCATAAACGGGGATTTTATTTTATCGTAAAGATAAAATAAATATCATCACGGGCGCCCGAGACCTCCTAGACAGCCTCAGGGTACCCAGCGGAGGGGGTTTTAATTCCACCTCGTCGTAGCCGATAGTATGAGTCTACACCAAACAAGTGGATAGCTCGTCGTGATGTTTTGAATAGACTCAATAACCCATCTATAAATAGTTGTTGGTATAGTGAAACCGGGACCGACAGTTTAATGTGTTCTCCGAGGCGATAATATTTAAAGAATAACTATATGTATGTTTGTATATGGATATATATATGTATTATTTATTATGTAGATAATAAATAAATAATATGTAGGACAATTTTATTTACAAACATTGCTCTGGTCACAAACTAAGCTCTAGGCTTGTACTATGTGTACCAGAGACAACAATATAATACATATTATAATTTATAAACACCCAGACCATGACAAATTGTACAGAAAGAAACGAACTATTTTTTTTTTGCCATGGGTGGGAATCGAACCCACGAGATATTTATGTATATATTGTATTATATATATGTATATTATATCTATATTTATGTATAGTAATATGTAAAACTTAATAATAATATAAGTTTATTAAAATTTAGCACCCGACTTCGAACACAATCTTAAATGTTAGCTGGTAGATAATGTCTGAGGCAATTAGTTCGCCTTTGTACATAACTTTTGTTTACTGAGCAATAAAGTGTTTAATAGTGTGTATTTTGTAATTAAATAATATCCTTTTACCAATTCTACAAAATAAAAATAACAAAGCTAATATAGAAACTAAAATCATAAAAACCATGATTTTAGTGGGTATAAATAATTAAAGTAAACCCTATGAAATTAAAATTAACAAACGTCTGATGGGTGATAATTGTTTCTAGCAATTATAGGCCATTTCTATAGAAGTTATGAACTATATACAGGGTGTTTGGAAGGGAGCTGTACATACGCCTAGGGTAGAAACTAGGGATAGTCTGCTACCTACCCCCGCCCAATATATTGACCTTGGCCTCAAGGTTTTTTTTAATTTATTTTTATTTTTTATTTGACTTTTTTGTGAATTTTTTACTAAAACTACCTGTAGCTCAAAATCTACAAAAAAGTATTTTACGCCAGAAAATTGTGGAGAAGAAAAGTTATGGGGCCTGAAGTACCGTAATAAGGTAAAGAAATAATTTTAAGGGCAACTTTCTATGGGGTTTAAAAAAAAACTAACAGGGTTGGAGTTCTTCTGATTTTTTTAAAACATCCTCAGTCCATGCCCTTTTTAACGATATGCTAAAAGTGTAATTATCACTTAGTGTGAGTTACCCATAAAAAGATACTTTAATATGATTAAGAAATAAATTGTAATTACTTGATAGTTCTATTTAAATGTAAAGGAAATAAATTAGGATAAGTGTAGGAATTGGCACATCCCGTACCTAGTGCAATCAGCCCATGTCCCATCTGCTAAGTAATGACGCTGATCCATCCCGGATAAATAGCAAATTGAATGTGTATCCTGGCGTCATTTGTTAGTGTGTAAGTGTATATATTGACTAAAGTATGTGTGTTTGTGTATCATTAAATAAGATTCATTAAACCAAAACCTTTGAGAGTTTTGTTTTAGTTAAACATGGTCGGTGTAAATTTCAAGTTAAATTTAATGTATGGAGCAAACCCCACTCGTTTACTCTGCGAAGGCATTAAACCGAAAACTCGGTAATTTCGGGTGCAACAAGCACTGTTAAAACTATGTTTTAAAACTAATTCCAGCCTCGCCGGGACGTGGCCACCTCGATAACCACCACCATTTATACAATGTTTTTCTCTGTCCGTATTTTTCGGCATGTTTTACGGTCGTGGAATATGAAAAGTTTTGAGAGGCTCTCGCGGAGCGGCGTAAAGACGGTTTACGATGCGTCTTCAGTTTCAGCACGCCACATGTTCGCCTCGGATAGCCACCGCATTACACAAGCCCGACCTGACCATGAAAATTTTAAAACGAAAATTAAATGCGAGAAGAAAATACAAGAAGAGTGAAATAACAAAATTGTACAGTTTTTAATTATCAGACGTTTCTGGTAGGTACATGTACAATAAACACAAATTTCTAGAGTGTCCAATAAAGGACGCTTGCAGCCGCGTTAGAGGCTATAAACGAACGTATTATCCATGTAAGGCGGAATGGCCGTTGCACAATTAATTGTTTCATTTTGGGAAACAATTTCCGCTCCTCATTCAATTAAGGGCGGCGAGTGCGGTGGTCGGGAGGCAGGCCCACAGGAACTGGACCAAAGTAGACGGCCAGAGTAGACGCGATGCTAATGCTCGTACTACGATATATTAATCAGGATTTTTTATAAACGCTGTCATATAAACTTTTATATCACCTTTATAAAATGAATGTGAAAAAAACAGAATACTAGTTAACCTTTCTTAAATATATTTATAAAGTATTTTATATTTGGAAAATAATATCTAGTCGAAAAAAGGAAGTTTCATATTTTTCTTAACTTTTTGGTCACATTGAGTTAATGTCTTTTACTCAACATTAACCAACCAATGTGCAATATGGATGGATTTCTAATATTTTCAAACGCAAAAAGGAGGCACCTGGGATTTGTACATAAAACGATACACTTGGCCCATCTAGTGATGAAGGTCTATGGGCCTCCCCTTACCGAGACGACCGTATTAATAGCGCCTGCAATATTGATACACTCGTACGGAACGCTCCAAAATCATATCATTTGATGACGGAAAGTCTTGAGCGAAATAATCGAAACAAAAGAGATCCCTCGAGATTATTCTGGAACGGGACTCAATTATCAAAAACCAACAGAATTAGCGCCGACAAACAGGAAGGCCCATGCAATGAGATTGTGTTCTGGAGCAATCACAGACAGGCGGACGGTCACCTGCATCTAACTATAAAGCTTCCTTCTGTAGTTCAGTTGACCCATAGGTTATTTTTCGAACCACAAAACTCTCAATTCTGAAGTAAAATCCTGTAAATTTCTGCAAAAAGTAAAGATGATTTTAGGGTTCTGAAAAAAATTTCAGAACCCTAAAATTATCTTCACTTTATTTCATTTAGAATTGAGAGTTTTGTGGTTCGAAAAACAAATTAACTTATGGGTCAACTAAACCACAGAGCAACGGATCTATGCTTCAAGCCTATAATTACCTACTTACCTAAGCATTTGAAATATTTTTGCTTTCAGTAAATAAATATATTTTAAAAACCCGAAGTTCCCACTCTATTTTAAACTAATCTCAATAACTCCACGTGTCGGTCCCGACTCAGTCTCAATTTTATATTGCCCCATTCATTATTCATTGTGTTTAGTAAGAAAATTACAGTCCTTCGATATATTTAACTTCCCGGGACTTTCAGAGTCTTACCTTCGATCGGGGGTACCTACAACATGACCTCTGTGAACTTGGATGAGGCCTTAACCTTGGCGAACGGCTTCATTAGGGCCTAGTATTGGACTGTCAGCCTAATTTATAGCATGAATTAGTACGGATCATTGGTCAAGTTCAACGTTAGCATTACTTAATTGGCTTCGAATTATGTTGTTACCTACAAATTTATTAGTTTAAACATTTATACGAGATGTAAGTTTTATTAGTATTACAGCATTTATTAAATATATTAAGAATAGTGCACGTTTTTGATGATAGTATGTTAAAAAACCTTTTCTAATCAAAACATTTTATTTTATTTTATGTGTAAAAATATGTTTATTATTTTTGAGTAAATTATTTACTGAATAGACACAAAATAAAAATACATTTATTATGTCCCAAATTATTTCAGACGCGTTCTATATTAGTAGGAAAAAATGCTCAAATATAAAATTAAATATAGTGGAAAAATGTTAGTGTCCCGAAGAGCAATTGCAGTCTTCATTAATTACTATATTCACATAAAATTAATGAATAAAATAAAAAATTAAACATATTTTAAAATTATCCGCAACTATCAAATTAAATGTAACAAAAGATACTTAGGCAACTGTAAAAAAGTTTAAGAGAGCTATCTGTTAGATTGGTTCATTACAGTCTTCATTGCCGGAGTAATGAGTCGCTATGCACAACGGCCCTTAGCTGAGATATCACACGCGATTCTACCCACAAACTTGCGATTTCATTTTCTTTTATTATTTAAAAAAAAAAATTGTTCAAGCATGGCATGTATAAATAAATAAATACCATCACGGGTGCCTATTTGGCTCCCGAGAACCGTTTAAACGGCCTCAGGGTCCCAGCGGAGGGATTAACCCATCCTCATTTCGCCGATGGTATTCGGAGGCAACACCTAACAAGTGGCGAGCTTGTTGCGGTGTTTATGATGAAATAGCCTCGTTGTATAAAGCGGTCACCCATCCCAGGCCGGCTTTGTTATCATCTGCTTAACCTTGTTATCAGTTGCGCAGTGACTTAACCACTATGGCATGTATCTATACTAATATAATAAAGAGGTAAAGTTTGTGAGTTCGTGAGGTAGTAGGGGGTAATCAAATCAAAATCACTTGATTTTGAAAATTCTTTTAGTGTTGGATAGCCCATTTATCTAGGAAGGCTATACATATAACATCACGCTACAACTAATAGAAGCGGAGCATCAAATAAAAATATTGGGAAAAGGAGGAAAATTTGTTTCGTTGTGTCGCTGACGATGTTACGTGGGTCAGCTAGCCTATGTATGTACCTGTATAGCGAGGTTACGAAATGAGCGGCGGAATAAAGACGAATTTGTAATTCGAGTCAACCATGTATTATATAAAGTATGTAAAGGTTAGCTGGTAGATAATGCCCAAGGCTTGCCTATGTACAATTTGATTATATGTGCTATAAAGAATTTAAATAAATAAATATTCATGGATTTTTAAGGTCTGCTCCCCACCAGGTGGATACAAAGTCACATGTGCTCCAAATAAAAAAAAAAAAACTTTAATATCCTCTTTGCTACCGTCTATTTTGCTACCACATACTGAAAGGAGCTTACAACCACGACCATAAAGCAGTAGGCTCTTAAAAATGGAATTACTTAAGTAATTGTAATTTGTAAACTTTAATGTATATCGTGACTATGTTTCATAAATAATTAAAGTATTATTTGAATCTTAATTTAATTAATTCCTATAGTAACGAAAAAAAAAGTAAAGATTATTATTTAAGAAATAAAATTTTAATTTTAAATTAATGCAATACATACAATGAAATCTTTATCGTTTATATAGGTACTAAAATGTTTATAACACCTATTGAGTTTACCAATATAAATATTAAAAAAACGAGCGGTAAAATAACGCAGCGTTTTATTCGCCAGTGTGTAAACACTTCAACGTTTAAGGCGCAAATTAGCTAGTGCTAGGTGTTCTAGGATTTCGAGTATGAACGCAGGTCGTTCGCGTCCATTAGCCTAATTGCAGTGGAGGCTGTGGCGCGGGGTCTACCCTACTCATGTAGGTATCTATATCTGTATTTACTACAACTTTCTTCAACATTCGTGCTTATTTATTACAAGATTCGTTCAAATGTTTAATTTTTATTAATTACCCAGACGGCCTCAGGATCACCCAGCGGAGGTACATCGTCGTAGCCGATGGTATGAGTTACCTTATACTTTAATAGTGAAACTGGGATCGACAGTTTAACGCGAGGCACTATAGTAGTGTTGTTAAACAAAAGTTCATATTGTTGGATAGCCCATTTATCGAGGTAGGGTATATAACATCATACTACGACCAACAACATTAATTAAAAATGATGCAAAAAATGAGTTTTTTTTCTTCTTTAAAGAGCTTTCGGCGCGTGCGCTGCGTAAACGGTTAAAGTTACGCAGACGAGGTTGCGCGGGTCAGCTAGTAGCTTATAAAATGATTGTAAAAATATGTTTAATTTATTTTAAGGATTTTCTGTACAATCTCACAACCAAAAATAATTAACAAATCTTTATTTGCAGGAATGGAGATGAACAGGTGATAAGTATATTTTTTTATGAACCGCTATCTTAACAGCCATTAGTCTTGATTAAAAAAATATATCAATAGTTAAAGTTAAACAAACCTAAAAAAACTCGAGCTTTAATTTAACTTTTCCTTTTTTTAATACGAGTGGCTTAAGCATAATCATTGTATGACAAAGGTGTAAGGCGGGAAGGGGAAATCTGGGGGCCACTAATTAACTGGTAAACTTTCAGGGCCCCTCCCCCTCCCGGGCCCCAGGCTAATTAATGTGCCCTCGTGGGGTATGCCCTCTACATGCCAATTTCGGACTTTGTCTTCTTACCGTACATTATGCATTTCCTTGATATGCAATTTATTATGTTTGTTTATGCCTTAATTAATAATATACTAATTAATTATGATTATATTTAATTAATTATTTTATTATATGCTATGTAGGTATGTTTAAAAAGCGCCAGAACATATTTTTAATGCATAGGAGATAATATAAAGATGTCTCAGTCTGGTTCCACTAATTTAAACTTTGACCTAGCTAATCCTCTTGAATCGCTAGCTTAACCTAATTGTCTGGTTTCATCCTCATTAAGTTTTTGTTGTTTTATTAGTTTGTGTATAGGTATTATGTGCAAAGAATTTGATCTACTTCCCAAAAAATAAAAATATTTTAACATACGACTTATTACTTCATACTTCAATCCAGAGTTTTCTTAATAAGAATTTAAAATAGACCGTAAAAGATTTCACGACAACAAAAGTGGTTCCAAAATAAACCAAGAAACTTTTCTATACTTCCAACCGTTCCAGTATCGACGAGCGGGCGAGAACACGGCAATCCTTTTAGTACGCGTTAAAAACTATGGCAGGGAAAGTCAACCCGCGGGCCGCTCTCGGCCGCACCTGAGCCGCGCGGGCATTCGCCGCAATGGCCAGCGACCCGCTAAATGTATTGTCGTGTCGCCCGACCCGCACGTTCGCCAACTCTATCCCAACTATTTAATTGAAAACTGTAATACACGATAACCCAATTTGTATTTTGATCTTTAATTGAATATACTGGTATAACGACAATTTAGTTTTAGTAGTTGCTAAACTGCGATCTAATGGGGGATGAAAATAGTAGTTTAATTTTAACCTTTTTTGTGTAAATATTAATTAAAAGTAATTATAAACTAATTATAAGAGAAAAAACTAATTTTGAATTCACACAAATTAACTTAAATTGCACTGAGCAATAAAGGTCTACACCAGCGCTACGGCATCTTCTGGGAGCTTCAAGAATACGCCAAAATGTCCCAAGTTTCTTCAAGCAATCAAGGCTTAATACCGTAGTGAAGTTTCGAGTTGGGAAATTATAGGGCGCGGAGGCACCGCGGGGGGAGGCGGACGTCCGCCGCGTGTCATCTCGCAACATCAAAAATGCATTTAAATTCCGCGCAATAAAAAACAGCGACAGAACTTTCTCTGCGGCCCAGAGGTTGGTGAACACTGGAACCATACGCGATTTTCTTTGCTTGCTGCATAGTAATATCGAGTTTAACAACTTTATTTATAGTTTTAGCAGGTTTTTTTACGTAAGTAACTAAATAATTTAGTAAAGAATATAATAATTTCAACTATACTTATATAAATTATGGGTATAGTATACAATACTGTGTATTGTCGCTATTCTGTTTATATAATTTATTGATATTATTCATACCTTGTTATTTATTTTTAACTCCTCAAAATTAATAAAATAAAATACCGGATCACGCATGTGACTTTATGATGATGCTATGCAAACCTAAAAAGTCCATGAATTGGGTCGATCAACATATTATTTTTTAATAGCATCAGTCGCTCCCACTATGCTGGCTAAATTATGTGGTTACGATATGGGTGGCGATAATGACACATTTAAATTACGAGTTTACTTTAATAACCTCTTACTTTAATAGCCTTTAACGTCAATTAACTGCCTGTTTCGTAACCGCACTGTGAAAGAAGACTACCACCTTGTCAGGAAATCGATGCAATAGCCCCTTGAAAAGCATAAAACTCACAAACTAAAACCGAAAGGTTCCTAGAAGATTTTTTACAACTACATACTCGTATATTGGTAAATTTAATTTATATTAAAATGGATGGAAATTGAATCGAAAATTAACACTGAAAAAAGCAGTTAGATAACTATTTACTTAAACGATTTTAATAAACATTAAAATCAGATCAAAAAGTTAAGTACAAAAGAAGTGCCAACAATATAATTATCGCGCCTTCGGTGTGTCGATCCTGGGCGGCGAGCGCCGGGCGGCGCCCTGTCCCGAGGAGACTCGGGCGGGACATAATTACCTGCCCTCCGACAAATAATTGAGCGATTACATAATTTGTCTCAATTACACCAATTTGTAAATTGACAAAAAAATCTTCCGATTTTATTTTATGATTTAGTATTGATGATTAAATAAAAAGTAGATACTATTAATATTTAATTATCATGCCTCAAAATCTACTAAATAAGGAGCAAGCTCGTCGCGGGGTTTGTATGGAGTGTCATAAGCTGGTATAGGGAAAATGGGATGGACGTGCTCACTCTGAGGTGGTGTTATCAAACAAATGTACATTTAAAACTCATTGGTACACAATAGGGTTCTAACTCGTGACCTAAAATTATAGTGTTTTTAAGTCTACTGTCCAACAAACTCGGCCACCACGTATACACTAATATAAAATAAAACTAATACAAAAAAATAAGGATGATATCAACAAATTCAACAATTGGTCCATTGAAAGCACGTACGGAATAAAAAGTCATTTCCAATTTGGTCGCAGTCCACTATCGAATGGCCGGTACAGTTTGTCCAATTTATCAGGGTCGCGTCGGGATTGCAAGCGGATCGCGACTCGCCCGCACAGCCCGGCGAACAATACGGCCCGTGGCGGCCTCTCTAATTGGCCCTTACCTGAAGCACACTCCAGAATGATAAAGCCCCCATTAGCCGCCCTATTATTTACCTACTCGTCATTAGCGTAGACTTCATTAGGATAACGAGATAACGTCGGCCGGGGAGTCGAGGACGTCTTATTTAAATATTTGTTCCGAACGTTATCTATTAAAATTAAAGAACGCACCCGACGCGATGGCCCGCAACGTTTGGGATAGAGCGCGTTATTCACGCAGATAGAGCGCGCACTCGGGTTATTAAGATGATATCGCCTGTTGTAGGTATAATGTACAAAAATTGTCTGCGTCCAACAAAAAACAGACCAAATTTATTGTTAATTATAAAACTCTGCGAACGAACATTAACTGTGAGATGCGATGCCGCGATAGGCGAGCGCCTATTTATTTATTATTTAGTTATCGGCCGCCCTGGTCACGATTCCATATTGTTTCGCCGTAATGGCATTAATGACCTCGGTTTAAAGTTGAAGTGTTAATTTGATTTAAAATTATGTCCGTGATTACAATCTTGGCGTTCAACTTTCGCCCTTAAGCTTTAATTACGGTGATCCCCGATGGAGCGAACGTGATATGGTCGCGCCACGTTATTATATACTCGAAGCTAATAAAGCTGCACGTAAAGCCACATCGGTCGGTCGACTGCTGCAATGCACCTTAATGCGGATGCTGACATTACAAACTTTATCAACTTACTATTCGTGTTTTTATCTGGAATTCGCACCGCTAGTAATAGGCAGAGGAAAACGATACACCAACATATACTTAATAATTATGCAAATGAGCGGACTTGTAGTTAGGGTTGGCAGGTGTTTTTTTACAAGGGTAAAATCGTTGAACGTCTGAAAATGTCTAATATTCAGTTACAGAAAGAAATTGTTAAAATCTTCGATTGTTTGTTTGTTTCGGATAAACTCAAAAACTACTAAACCGATTTTATAAAAATAATTAACCTATAGAAAGCTCTATTATTAGCGAGTAACATTCCTTTAAATTAAACGGCGGGTGAAAGCGTGAGGCACAGTCAGTTATTGATAAATTTCTTTGAATTACATCCTTTATTATTTCCTCATAAAACATTTTTAAAGGATTTTTTTTTAATTTATTCAGTTTGGCCTCAAAAAATTGTAAAATAAATCCACAAAAAGGCAGACGAAAGCCTGACGGTACAATATTTCACAGACATTCATTTGAAGACGGTATCGAAACAATTAAAAAGCATATAATATTCCCTACGAGAGGTGTAGTTTTGCGACGTCGATGTTTACAGTTTATGGGTTAGACCGCGCGAGGGCGCTTGTGGACTCCGTAGCGTGAGTTACGAGCGTCGGCCGTCGTAAACGTCACATTAATTAGCATGCCGCTAATGAGGAGTTATGGCACTCTAATGAGAGGACGTGTACGCGACGTATTTATTATCGGGCTCGCCGGACATAATAGCAGGCCGGTCGCACGATGAGGTGCCGCGGGACGTCGATCATTCCACTAGCTATAAAGACTCGATTACAGTACCCCTAGTGTGAGTTTTCTAACTATTACTTTGCGTTTGATTTAACCAAAATTTGTATGGGAAATGGTTCAGCGCTCCAAGCGGAAATTCTGAGAACTAGAAATGCGGTCGTGTGATTGGTCAAAATGTTAACGCGGTAGTATAGTTAACGTTAAAAAAACTCACACTAGGGTTACAGATGTTAGCGAGCATAGTCGCGTAAGTTAAGAATAATTTTAAAAAATAGAATTGACTGCTCTGTTAAAACAGAATGACAGTTCCATTTCAAATATTTAGAAAATAGACACCACGAACGATATTCAAATAAGGTGCTGAGGGATGTCGATCATTCCACTAGATGTAGAGGCTCGATTATGAGATATACACAAACATAGACGCTCAAGTTTTGTTTTGTTTAAAAATGGGAATGACAGCTGTAAAACTGAATAATAGTTCCATTTAAAATATTTTGAAAATGGATCCACGAACGATATTCAGTTAAGGTGTCTGCGGGACGTCGATCATTCCAGTAGACTCTAGATTACAATGAGTAATCTATGTAGTAAAGTGATCTATGCCAAAAAATAGATTTGTATCGATGGATAATAAATGAAGACTTCATCAAAAAATAATATCAGATGCCTGAAAAATACACGTAGCTCCTGAGATTCTATCACCAGATTCACGAACGAAAATAGTTCGGAACTATCGTTTTGTTCACTTTTTAATTGTCATATATCTCGTCAGTCATCATCACTCACCATACTCAAAAAAAATTAAATGAGTTTAGATTATTTTTCGTTTTAAGAGATTAATAATTGGCCTCGCAGAAAATGCGGCCAGTTTACCCTAAATGTGTGCGTCGAATTCGTATATTTACGCGACATACGCCTGTGTTTTTTGCTGTGTTATTTCACATTTTTATGGCGCAAGACGGCATAATTTTGAGTTTTTTTTAAATTATGAATAGATGTCAATATCACTGAACGCGACAAACGAGACCGCTGTATGTACTTCCAACCACACCAAATTCTGAAAAATTCGCATCCTACACGGGCGTGTGCTCCATCTAGCCGTAGTGCCAGCAAAGGTCATTCATTAATCTAAGTTTTAGGTATTAAAAAACTGCCATTCTATGATTTTAGAACTGTCATACTTTGAAATGAAACGAAATTTGCGCGGTCTCGTGATCGGGCCTCGGTGGCACGGCACGGTGCGGGTAGTCGATCATTCCACCAGGAAGTGCTAATGTGGCAGATTTATGGTTTGCGCCTAATGAAACGGCGCATAAATAGACCGCAATTGTTTCCCAACTGACGAGCTAAGAATACATAGAGAAAATAGAAAATAACACAATGCAAAAACTTATTTGAGACAAAGGAATCCTTAACTTTATGGCTGTCTTAAAATTAGTAAAATAACTTGAAACAAACGGGGTTTTAAAAAACAAACGAGGAATTAAACATGGTGGTGGAGAAATGATAAGAAATATCAATTAGTTGTCTAGGGTATCTAATGGTAAATAGGGCCTAAATATATCAATTAAAAGAGAGAAAAAATATGAAAAACTCTTCCCTAACTTGATGGTGAAGTTAAGTAAGAGTTAATTTTTTCTATTTTAATTGTTTAATAAGTATTTGCTTTCATTGCAGGAATACCTTTTGATTAATGTTTTCCTGTTAGTGATTTTTAGTGTTTCGTAGAAATATTGAGGTAGGAGTAACCTTTTATATCGCGGCGGCTAGGTTTATTGAACATTTGATGAAATTAAATCAGTAAATAATTATAGTTTATCTGTTGTCTTAGTTTTTTAAATTATATAGATATTTAATAAGTGGATTAATGCAAATAAAAAGTATAAATAAAAGTTTTTATATTATATTATGCTTATAAAATATAATCTTTATTTATATCGTTGCTTCTGGTACACATAGTACAAGCCTAGAGCTTAGTTTGTGACCAGGGCAATATGTGTGTAATGTCCTTCATATTATTTATTTAATGAGTGAACACCTACTTATAAATACATTTGTAACACACGTTCTTTCTGCTTTACGCCTGAGATATAAAACCAATTTTAGTTCAATAAATGTTCCGAAATATAACACCAGTTTTAGTTCCATAAATATCCCAAGATAAATCACCAATTTTAGTTCCATTAATGCCCCAAAATATAACACCAATTTTAGTTCCACAAATGCAGATTTAAGGCTAAATAAACTTAAGAGTTAGATAAGTGTGATTCGATGTAAGACAAAACCGCACAAAGAACAAAGTGCGCTAAGGGTAAGGGCGCAAAAAGACATTAATAATATTCGTCAAAGCACTCTGGTTACATTAAATCAATTTGCCCTTTCCTCGCGGTAAGTAGCGAACGGTGTAATTGATAAGTTGAAATCCTTGTACCGCCTCTACGGAGAGGCGCTAGAGTTTGCCAGTGCCAAGTGCTAACTCTGAGTCCCGCACTTTCAAGGCATAAACATATGCGAAGCTTTGTCTTCGTGTGCTTTTATTCCAACTGTTAATGTGAAAGTATGTTAATATTTAAGTTTGCTGAACGGAAAAGAAAGAATAAGTTTAAAGAAGGTCTAGGTTTTAAAATATTACGATGACAATATTAACGCTAGATTTTTTTTTTATATATGCCTGTTTTTTTTTAATGGACCATGGCATGTGACTTTACATGGTAAGTTGTAATGTAGAGTCTAAGAATGTTCTCTACCAAGAATAGTAATGATGCTATAATTGGTTGAGGCTACTATATCTACTTAAGGTTATAAAAAAATCTGCTTATTTTAAGAGGCTTCTCGCAGGATTGAATATTTGATATTTCCAATGAAACGAGGCATAAAACCATCTGGACATTTTTAATAGTTTAAGAGACACCTCGCATGATTAGGTATTTTCAGTGAAATGAATCACACTGATCACTTATGGTAACTTAGAAAGATTGTACTTTGGGCTAATATGAGGTTCTGCTGATCAAATCGAACAACTTTACCTATAAAACAATGTGTCGCAAATACATATTTTTTTTACTAGCTTATATGGAGAAGTGAGGCCGTCTAAGCCCGAGACCGCTTAGACGGCCCCAGGGTATCCAGCGGAGGGGTTTTAATCCCACCTCGTCGTAGCCGATGGTATGAGTCTACACCGAACAAGTGGCTAGCTCGTCGCGATGTTTTGAATAGACTCAATAACTCACCTATAAACAGTTTCACAAGTTGGTATAGTGAAACCGGAGCCGACAGCTTAACGTGCTCTCCGAGGCACTATTGTGGTGTTGTCAAACAAATGTACATATTAAAAAAAAAAAAAAAACATTGGATCCCGGTGTGTACCAATGAGTTTTTAATTTAAAAATTAATGTACATTTGTTTGACAACACCACTATAGTGCCTCGGAAAGCACGTTAAGCTGTCGGTCCCGGTTTCACTATACCAACTTGTGAAACTGTTTATAGATGGGTTATTGAGTCTATTCAAAAACATCGCGACGAGCTAGCTTATATGGAGAAGTGACCGAAGAAGCCCGAGACCGCTTAGACAGCCTCAGGGTACCCAGCGGAGGGGTTTTAATCCCGCCTCGTCGTAGCCGATGGTATAAGTCTACACCGAACAAGTGGCTAGCTCGACGCGATGTGTTGAATAGACTAATTAAATTAATACTAGAAAAATTAATGTACATTTGTCAAACAAATGTACATTAATTTTTAAATTAAAAACTCATTGGTACACACCGGGATCCAATGAGTTTTAATTAAAATAATAATAATTTGTTTGACAACATCACTATAGTGCCTCGGAGAGCATGTTAAGCTGTCGGTCCCGGTTTCACTATACCAACTTGTAAAACTGTTTATAGGGTGAGTTATTGAGTCTATTCAAAACATCGCGACGAGCTAGCCACTTGTTCGGTGTAGACTCATATCATCGGCTACGACGAGGCGGGATGAAAACCCCTCCGCTGGGTACCCTGAGGCTGTCTAAGCGGTCTCGGGCTTAGACGGCTTCACTTCTCCATATAAGCTAGTAAAAAAAAATTTATTTGCGACACATTGTTTATAGGTAAAGTTGTTTGATTCCATCAATAGAACCTCATATTGGCCCAAAGTACAATCTTTCTAAGTCACCATATGTATGTGATCAGTGTGATCCATTTAAACAGATATAGTAGCCTCAACCAATTATAGCATCAGTACTATTCATCATTTCAAATTCCCTGCATACTATACATTTTCAGGTGAACATCTGAGGAATAATAACTTAATTTTCAGGAATAATAACTCAATGGTTTTTAAGAACGACGATAGACATCGAAAATTTGTGCAGTTATGAACTGAAACCATTAATTTCAGCGGTTACATACAACTTTATTACGATGAAATCTAATGAGAAATGCAGCGATTGGATTGTGTTCACACCGCATCACAAAGGAGTGCACCGGAACGGAATCCACGACAATATCCTACCTAATTCACTCGCGCGAATGTAATCCATTAGAGTTATCCCCCCCCCCCCTCCTCTCTTTCCCCCTCCCCAGGGCCCCCCACTCCTGTCATTCATAAGCTTCCATATCATTTGTATTGGCACATGTTCATATGACTAATGGACTGAGCGTATAAAATAAAATATGACAGAAGCTTAGTTAATATAGGATAGTTTATTTATTTGCTCGCCTTTGGAACGCTCGCAGATATCATTAATATAATATAAATAATGGAGTTTGTTTTTAGAATAGTAGACCAAGGTCGGTTTTGTGTAAATAGCTTTTAAGGCGATTATAGTTGTCAATGACCTTGAGTTTAGAAGTTATATGTATCAACACGGGTGCCTTACGGCGCCCGAGACCGCCTAGACGGCCAGGGGTTTTTAATTCCACTCGTCGTATCTAATGGTATGAGTCTACACCGAACAAGTGTGGACGTGGCGATGTTTGGATAGACTCAATAACCCATTTATATACAGTTTCACAAGTTGTTTTAGTGAAACTGGGACCGACAGCTTAACGTGCTCTCCGAGGCACTAATAGTGGTGTTCATTTTTTTAGATTAAAACCTCATTGGTACACACCGGGGTTTGAACCAGCGACCTAAGTGTTTTTAAGTCTAAGGTCTAACCAAATCGGCCACCACGTATATTTAGATCATCATGTAGTTTAGAAATTAGAGAAGAAAAATGCTTGCAAATAGGAATAGGGGTTCGGGGAGAGTTCTCAGTAACAATTAGAAAAAAAACCCGTAAAAAAAATTAAAAATACATATAAAGTAGGAACATTCAAAATGTCTACTTTTGTCTCACCCGGTTACCTAAGATAATAATTCAAAACTACACTCCACATTCCCCTCTTTTTTTTACAAATGACAAGATCGTTGCGGTGTTTGACTTATTAACAGTATCACAAGATGATGTAGTGAAACTGGCACTTAGAGCATAATGTGCACTCAGAGGCACTATAGTGGTGCTGCCAAGCAAATATACTTTTTTTATATTTAAAAAACCCATTGATACACACCGAGTTTTGAACTCGTGAACCAGACTAAAACTGTATTGATTTTTTAGTCTACGGTCTAAGCAACTCATTACCACCGCCGAAACAGATGCAAAAACCGTCAAGTGACATAGTAATGTCTCGGTTTTAGTCTGTTGGTTCACCGGTTTTCCGGAAACTCCTGTATCGATTTCATGCCGAGGTGGTAGTCTCCTTTCATAGTGCGGTTACGGCAGCGAGGATATTTAAATAGGCTCGTAATGCAAATACGTCTTTGTCGGTGTCCTATTTCGTAACCGCATCATTTAGTCAGCATAGTGAGAGTAATAAATCGTACTCATTCATCATCAGGTAGATACAAAGTCATAATATGCCGTGCTCCACTAAAAAAATCGATTATCCTCTTCTCACATAAAAAACATACGTTAAATCTATAAAAATAACTCCTAAGATTTGATTGTAAAAGTTATTTATACCATTACATTAATTATATAGCGTTATATCCATTAAATAATAAATACAACGGCGGTGATATCGCGACTAACCGCGAAAAATTATGATTCATAATTCATTATTAGAAAATTATATGACAATGCACTTTATTATAATGCGATATAGTTGATAATGAAATAACAAACTATGTCCTGTTTACTAAAACTACCAATAAGAAGACTTTTATTTGTATTTTCATTAAATATTTTATTTCGCTCAGCTTTCTAAAATATTTTTTCTTTTAATTAAAAAAAAAAAAAAAGTAATTTTTATAAAAGGTTTTATAATTGTATTTTTTTTTAGGTTTAATTCATTTTAAAATATATTATATTGATCCATAATTTATTATTACTAAAAGTGTTTTTTTTTTTAACATATAGTATAGGACTTTTCACACATATAGCCCTGGTCACAAACTAAGTTCTGGGCTTCTACTACGTGCACCAGAAATAATGATACTAATAGATATATTTTATAAAGCCCCAGACCATGGCAAGATATTGTTTTGTCGTGAGTGGGAATCAAACCTACGACCTCCGCATACAACGCCAATAGCGAGCGTAACCACTAGACCATGGAAGTGGTCAAGTTTTTTATACTAAATAGTTTAAAATGCATTAGAATATATCACCCCCTTAATAATAAGGATATTCTATTTTTCTGATCTGTAAATTTAAATTTAACCTTTTAATGCCATATTTATAATTAAATGCCGTATTTATAATTAAGGTAGGTCGCCATGAAATTATCGGTAATTATCTTTAAATTGGTTGGGATATTATCAAAGGTGCCGATTGAACCGGTTATTATTTTCAAAATATAGTTTTTAATCGGCAAAAAATATGTGCTCTCCTAAATTAGATCACTAGGAATTCCTGGTTCGGGGATTTCTTCAAACAAGGGATTTTTTTAAAGAGCAGGATATATGACCCTACACCCACCTGATGGTAAGTGGCAATGTAACGTCCAAGAATGTTCTCAACCAGTAGTAGCAATGATGCTTCAATTGGTTGATTCCACTATGTCTGCTTGAGAACTTATTCACGCCTTGCTTAAATAAGAATAATTATTGGTAGTTCAAAGAAAGTTCGAACTTATTGTATACCAAAATATGTAATATTTTATTATATATATATTTTTTTTAATAATAATGCAATGAAAATAATCCTGGTGGGCGGGACTCGAACCCACGAACCTCGCTATCGCGGCAAGATTATTCTAATAAGGAATTTAAAAAAATGCATAAATATAAAATACTGAAAAAAGTTAAAACAAAAAACAGATTCCTCTGCCATCTAGTATTAGAAACTAGGACTTCTAACTTCACTCGTATAGAGTTTTTAGAAGAAAGCTTATAGAGGGCGTCTGTGTATAAGTAGATAACAAGCAATGACAAAATTCGTGAGGGGTGACTGGAGCCTGCAGGGTGATTACGCGTCTTAAGTTCGCTCGCACGCCAATCGTTATGACGTCATTCTGACGTAGATCAAGCTTGGCTTCTTAACAATGGCTCCAAAAAATCTTAGAAATTACGTCATAACGATTGGCGTGCGAGCGAACTTAAGACGCGTAATAACCCTGCTGGTTGGCTCAGCGGTTGAGCCGTCTTGCCGCGATAGCGAGGTTCGTGGGTTCGAATCTCGCCCACCCGGATTGTTTTCATGGCATTTTTATCTTAAAAAAAAAAATTTAAGATTATCCTAATAAGGAATTTATAAAAATGCATTAATATTTTATTATGAATATAATAAGTAATATCTCACTTTCATGTGCTTTTATGAAAACAATACAATATTATATATTTAAAAAATATATATATACACTGTAACAATAAAATGTGACTTCCACTTTCAAGGACCCAAAAACAACATTCAACAACAAAAAAGCAAAATAAATCTTAATTATTAGATTCCATTTCTCTAAAATGTAAGGTATTAAATAAAAACCAAAACATTTTACCGGAACGCAAAGTATTTTTTAATATTTAACGACATCTCAGATTAAAATGAGAGAGTCGAAGCAAAAGAAATTGCTCGCTAGAGTTCTACAATGTTCGACCTTAATCTACTAAACGCTTCCGTATAATAAAGAAACACAAATAAAGGAACATCCCACTTCAACATTACATAAATTACGGAAAGTAATCAGTGAAATTACGAAACCTACTAAAATATGTATTCGTCATAAAAGTATGCGCAGGCTTTGCTCAAGAATAAATATTCATTATGACGGATCGCCTAGCGTTTTAGCGGGATTAAATGCTATTAACCTCGGCTAGCTAGACCCTCGCAGCTATATCAACACCTACTCTATGTTACATTAATCTATATACTATTGTCAGGTATATATCGTATGTGTGTTATCTTATATGAGATATACAGGGTGACTTTGAAAAGTTATACTTTGGGCTAATATCAGGTTCTACTGATCAAATCGAACAACTTTTAATAAAATAAAAATTGAATTCTCAATTACCAATTTGTATGGGAAGCTAAAATTTTTTGGCATGGGAAATGTTGTTGGATTTGATCAAATTCAATAATAATAAAATGTTATTACTTTGAGTCCATGAATAGTCACCACCAATGCTATTAATAGATACTGGTTTAATCACTATTATCCTTTTATCAGGATAATAGACTAAGATTTTCTTTTATAATTTCTGTATTGTATCTTTTAATAAGTAAATAAAAAAAAATGTATAATAAATATATTTTCACTAATAAAAAGATGTTATGTCATTATTACTTATATTATAATTATCTAAAACTGTCCATCTCTCGCACAAAACCACGGTTCTAAATCACAAATGTTTTAAACTCACATATAGAGAAAACACTTTCATACACTCGTATTTAGAACTGGAGCTAACTAAAGAAGCACTTTGAAGATCACATTTTCAGGCATGAGGGGTGGCGGCGGCGCCGTCTCATCCCTATAAGAGCTTTCGTTCTTGCTAATTAATTAGCCAAGTTGGTTTCAATTAAATTACCTTCAGCTGTAGTATCGACACACGGCGATCCTTAAACAGCAGCTATTCAATTAAGACCCTTAGTGGCTATGATGAAAACCGTATTATGCCGTTTTTACCTACATTTTGTTTGTGCTATAAAGTTATTGTTTTGTTTATAGTTCCGCAAGAAAAATGTAATCTTAAATGGCTCAATGTTCGCTCTCTTTTCCTTGTTATATAATATTTTTAAAAATCCTAATTCTTCGACACTCACGATCGCGACCTTCGTTCTACTGATAATAACCTAAATTATGCATATAGAATTTTAAATAAATGAATAAATAAATAAAACAGGGTCCTTATAATCCTGTATGTCTGTCTGTCTGATATCTCGAAAACCAGTTGAAGTAGTGAGTTATTGATATTTGGAAGAGATTTAGTAGATTATATTAGAAACAAAAAAGCTTCCAAGAAAAAAAAAATATCTGTGGCAACTTTAATTTTTAAATATTTGATAAAAACTATTAAAAAGTTACAAAAGCAGGAATAATAACAACAACTGTATAGTTTATATAACTCTTTAATAAAAAAAAACTCAGTAACATACGTAAAGAATAAAAGGTACCATTGTAGCTGTAATAATGAGTATAAAGTGACCCAAAATACAAACACGAGAGGTCCAAAAAGCAGCCGACTCTGTAGTGTTTAACATCAGCCACTTAGTCGGGGGATGGCACATTTTAATTACAGCGTTTAAGTAAAAGCGGGGCTGCGTCTAGCGGGATGCATTACACAAATTCAGCTACCAAAAGCCGCCCATTTAGCTAATGAAACATGTTCATGTATAGAGTAGTCCATATAACATAGATTTGGATAGACAGGCCTAGGGGGAATGGTAAGAGTGAATTAATTACGACATATTATTATACAACATGTAACATTCAAAACACAACAGCACACTATGTTCGAGCTTGAGCTATTAAAATTAAATGTCTGATCAAGTGAACTGCTGATCTGAAATTCAAGTACTCTTATTGAAAAATTTAGATAAAAATGCTATCCAAATTTTCACTTTCAGGTGGATCTTCCTAAAACAAATCTTTCATATAAACCTTGGACTGAAAATTAGGAATACATCCAAAAAATACCAATCAAATCAGTGGAGCTGTTCTAGAGTGATGATCATACATGCGGCAATTCGTTTTTTTTTCTAGGTGCTAACACAAATCTGGAAAGTTAGGTATTACCGAGGTGAACTATAGTGCATATATTCTTCTTTGACAATTTATTAATACCTAAGACTATATATTTTACATTTAAAAAAACCCATAAGGAGAGGTTTTTTTTCTAGGTGCTAACACAAATCTGGAAAGTTAGGTATTACCGAGGTGAACTATAGTGCATATATTCTTCTTTGACAATTTATTAATACCTAAGACTATATATTTTACATTTAAAAAAACCCATAAGGGGTGTTAAAAAGGTAAAGGGTGGTTTTCCATACTGTTCTATATCTCTAAAATTGTCAGGCACCGGTACTATGCAAAAAAATGTTAATAATCTGGCGTCTAGCAAGTGTACAAAAAAAAAACGCAAAGTTAATTTAAAACAACAGTAAGTGCCTATCTACACATTTAACTCTATGGAGTACTCTTTTAAGCGAAGTCGGTTCATTGTGAGGGCCCGGATGCAGAGCGGATACGTCCGTGGTTCACAAATCCTCATTTACTTGCATTATTTTAATGGAGGCATTGTGGACGGATGTCCTTTGTCGCGTAGATGCACTGTGGAATCTGTTGACAGTAAGTGCGCACTGGTAACCTCTATAACTCATTTTCAGGGTATTGCATTTTATTTCAGTGACATATTTAGTTCGGGAAAAATATATTATGATTACTTTGGTTACAATGGTTCGGGTGGCCCGCTATCCTTTGGGCCGCGGCCTGAAATCATTTAAGAAACTGAACAACGACGACAATTTTGTCTATATTTTTAAAGATCCTATGGATTTCTGTCTCACTAACTTTTTTAAATAGATATTTTTATCCCAATTTTCCGTACTTCTTAATATTTTTCATACTGGAACCGACAGCTTAATATGCTCTCCAAGGCACTAAGTGGTGTTGTCAAACAAACGTACATATTTTTTTATTATTAATAACTCACTAGCACACACCGGGGTTAGAACCGGGGGACCTTTAAGTCTGAGGTCTAATCAACTCGGCCACAACATAAAAACATATAACAATATTGAGTATGAATTTAATTAGGTTAATGGTAACATATATTTAGGAAAATATAGGCCCTCAGAGAAATCCGGGGCCCTTAATAACTGGCTTCTCTAATAAGCTAAGAGGATGGCTTATAAAATGCATTCGGAGGAAAATAGGCCCTCCCGCCTGGGTCGTTCAAACTTTTTAAATTTTCTACTAACCGAGCCTTTGGATTAATATTAAATTAAAGGACAAACATGTGTTCTTTATTTTATTTTTTTATATTGTACCTTTTTATAATTCATATTTTCTTATTATTGGAGCACGGTTACGAAATGGGCGGCGACCAAGTCGAGTTTACAATACATTATCCTAGCTGCTTTAACGTGGTATCAGTTGCCCTTTTCGTAACCGAACTCTGAAAGGAAGCCTACTGCATCGATTTTTTGTCGAGGTGGTAATCTCCTTTCATGGTGCGGTTAATAATCGGGCAGTTAATTTTATGATAAAGCAGGGAAAAAATCGTGAAACCACATACTAAAATCTGAAGACCATTTCAATTTGATATATTAATATTGTAGAGTTTGTCTGTTTGCAGAAGTTTTACATCTAAACAATTGAACAGAGGCTTTACCATGGGTTTGCGCATTGTAGAAACGTAACGTATTCATTTACGTATACGTGAGCAACAACCAATAGGGCCGCTTTATTTTTACGTTTCTACAATGCGCAAACCCATGGTAGAGCCTCAGATTTCTATGAAATTGGGTAGGCAGATAAAGTATATCCTGAGGGTCAACAGAAGATATATTATATCTTGATCTGCCGTAAGGATACAATTTGTTCCATGTTTTTGGGGACGCCTAACTCAAGTATCCTTATCCTTAATAGGTGACCTCTAACCTTTTAAAACTTATGTAAATTTATAATCTGTTAAAGAAAATAAATATTTTCATTTAATTTTCGTAAGTTTTTTTTTAAATAAGCCACAGGCAAAAGCTAGTGTAGGTATAGAAAATAATTGTTTTTTATTATAAACATTATTAACCATTTAAATTCAAATACAATGGAGATATAAAATGAATATCGGATGAATGATTTTTATGTCCCTTTGTATTTATATATATATATTACCTTCTCGGTATTAGAAGTAGTCCTATTGGTTTATACCAGTCTACAGTTATTAGCGACTATAGTAAACACAGCAAAAACTCATGGTAGAGCTACTGTTTGCCAAAAATACTCAGTTTAATAGATTATTATATGTATTATTTTCATAGTTTCTGGTATACACAGTACAAGCCTAGAGCTTAGCTGACATGGGCCCGTACCACCAACTATTATAGCAGAAGGTACTGTTTCTAATTTAATATTACTCAATTTCAATTTTAACCAATAGAAAGAAAGAAAAAATAAAATCCGTGCTTTCTATTGGTCAAAATTTCCATTGATGTATTCCTATTTCGTGAAAAGTACTGCTCTGGCGCTGGTGGTACGGGCCCAGGACAATATTTCAATGTACGGGACAAGGATCAATATTATGCAAAAATTGTCTACATATTCTAATTTATTTAGTTGAGTTAATAATAATAATAAATAGGACATATAAATCTTTAATAGATTTATATGCCATTGCCACATAATCGGGGTAATAATAATAAATACCATCACGGGTGCCTATTTGGCTCCCGAGAACCGTTTATACGGCCTCAGGGTCCCAGCGGAGGGATTAACCCGTCCTCATTTCGCCGATGGTATTCGGAGGCAACACCTAACAAGTGGCGAGCTTGTTGGGGTGTTTATGATGGTATAGCCTCGTTGTATAAAGTGGTCACCCATCCCAGGCCGGCCTTGTTGTCATCTGCTTAACCTTGTTATCAGTTGCGCAGTGACTTAACCACTAGGCTGGGGCCGCTTTTAATCGGGGTATTATTGGAAAAATAAAAAAACTAATATATTAAATTATTTTAACACAGTTAACTAACTTAACTGAGTTTAATATTTACAATAAAATGTATATATAGTAAATTTTTGTTAACTCGTACAGCCTCCGTAGACTAGTTAGTGGTTGCGCCTTTGGCGTTGTATCCGGAGCTCGTGGGTTCGATTCCCACCCATGGCAAAAAAATATTAGTACTTTTTTCTGTAGTTTGTCATGGTCTGGGTGTTTATAAAAATATAATATGTATTATATCGTTACTTCTGGTACACATAGTACAAGCCTAGAGCTTAGTTATCAGAGCATTATGTGTAATTTGTCCTACATATAAAAAAAAACTATACTATATATATATATATATATTGAATAAATATTAAGCAAAATTGTATTTATGGACTAACTTAAAATAAAAATACAGCAGCAAGTACGAGTTTAAATAATGCAATGACGTTTACAGTGACATTGAACAAAGGTGTTTAAACAAGTGAAATACAACAAAAGGAAGAACAACTTAATAAATAAATAACTAATTATTTCTTAATAGAAATAACAAGCTAAATGCTAATACGCGTCGGAGAAAACATTGAAAATTTGACTATTTTCAATGTTTTCTCCGACGCGTTTTGTCATGATGTAATAATTTAATATTATTTCAGGTTTTTCAGGTCGTGTTTTAAATTTAACTGAGTTAAAACCCTTTATTTCACGAATTGAGTATTAAGCATTGCCGGTTTTTATGAGTGAGTTAGACAATTCTAATATTATTCCTATGCGTTCTCTTGGGGAATAGAACGTGATGGAATAGTAGGTACCCAAAAATCAAATCTGCATCTCTTTCTTATTCCTGATACAATAGGGAGTTTAATTGTTTATCCTATTTTGGAACGAGGTCGTTATATTTAAGAACTGAATATATATATATATATATAATCACGGGTGCCTTACGGCGACCGAGACCGCCAAGACGGCCTCAGGGTACCCAGCTCGCCGTAGCCGATGGTATGAGTACACTCGCGTAAACAAGTGGCTAACTTGTCGCGATGTTTTGGATAGACTCAAAAACTCTATAAACAGTTTTACAAGTAAGTATAGTGAAACTGGGACCAACCGCTTAACGTTATAACAAATGTACATTTTTTAAAAATTATATATTTTCATTTGCAGTGGCTGCATTATTATTTTTCATAGGTCATTCAATAAGATACATAAATAAAACATAATATAATAATAATACTTTTGCTATATACAACTGACTCAATAATTAATAGTGTTTTACCCATACCCACTCACGCTAAAACTCATTCTCAAAAATTTAATGACTGTTACACCGTCCGTATCATTAAATCGTTCCCATCATCATTAAACGAAATACAGCTAAAAACTTGGGAATCATCTTTCATCTGGACGTTTGGCGCACACTACAAACCAGGTCTAAACATTCAACATTGATCGGTTATCATTCACTTAAACACACTCACTCATCCACCTATATATTCAATCACCTATACACTTTTTAACTCACTCACACTTACTTACAAAAAAAAAAAAAAATGTGTTCCATGCTGTTTTATTTTTTATAAATATGTCATAATGTACCTAGATTAAAAAAAAAAAAAAAACTCATTGGTACACACCGCGGTTTGAACCAGGTTTTAAACCGCGTTAAGTGTTTTTAAGTCGTGAGGTCTAACCAACTCGGCCACCACGTATAAGAACCGAATATTTTATATAATTTATCCTAATAAGTAAACTTTTCTCATCAATTTGAACTATAACCATAGATAATTAGTGAATATTTTTTGGTTCAAAGTAGGAATTACATAATTAGCGTGAGAGTGATAAAACTCAATGAAATTGATCAGTCGCGGCACGCAACGCGGGTTTGATGCCCGACTCCCATGGAATCAGAATTATCAACCGATTTTTTTTACAATTGCAGCCATTTTAGGGAGACCCACTCACTTAGAAATAATGTTCAATCGCCTGCTACCAGATCTTCTTTTAAACAATAAAGAGATTTCGGAAAAGTTTTACGTAGTTGAAGATTTCACCTGTCCAGAGCACTACATCAGATGAAGCGCGGACCTCGCCTGCAGCCAGCCCTTTGTGAGGAGATTCACCAAACGGACAAGGGAACCTTTGATCTCGGGCCCGCCAGGTAATTTGGAAAAACGTTATTTAATTAACTTTCGACAAGTCGGCGTAATCGTGTTACAAAGCCGTCGCGGTGGAACACCCGGACGGTCAGCTTTGAGGCGCGTGCGGCCGCGCAGGGGTACATTTTTAACGCGAACCAAAATGCTCTATAAAGGCGCTGTCATTCGCAGGAGGTTTCCAATTAACTTCGCCCCTTTGACCGTAGCTGAACAGAAACAAACAAACCGGTGCGATTATTATAGTGCCGTCAAAGGGATGCCATAATTGGGATCGCTAAACGAAATTCAGTTAATGATGTCCAGCGGAGTGGCGCTTTGTAAACAGCAGACTTGCGAGTCATGTTCGCGACTCTGTGGAAGGGATTTAATTAGAGCAGCTTGCGGACAAAGCATCTAGACCGGGCGCGATGTTTACGGTTACCTAATTGTTCCTCTATTACCACTGCGTCGTGCGATAGTTTTATGAGTTAGGAAATGAACTTTAGAAGCGCTTAAACTTTGCAATTGGTCGCTATTGAATTTTGTGTAAAGTCCTGAGTGCTGCGAGGCGACACGCCGTCGGGTATCCCCGCGGCGCTCGGACAGAGCCTGTGTGCCAATTAACTACAACTCTGCCACAAGTATCTCCTAAACGTATGCAAATAGCTATTCTCTAAAATAAAACGTTATAGTTTTTTCCTTTCGAATAGACTAGGTATTCCGTCGTATGAGTTAATAGATTTTCTATGACCGGTGTTAGAAAGGTGGTCTGGTCGAGCTAGCGGACCGTGCGTATAAACAGTGTGAGCATCGGTCTTTGTGCGGTGTTCATTGAACAGCTTAATTGCACTTCTTCGACAAACACTTCTCTCCGCTTTGCTCATGCTCGCCAAATATATTTTACCTCTATAGGTAAGTGCATTGTACTCACTAAAAGTCCACTTAAAATTTTCATGCAATTGCCTGCAGAATTAATATAACTATTAGGTGTATCGAAAAATATAATTTAATTCGATTGAGAGGTATATAAAGAAAAATATGTAGTGTTAGTTTCACCAAAGAGCAAAATGTTAATGGCTTTTATACAAATTACAGCGTATCCTCTTTATATTTTATGAATGAAAACTTCGCTAATTGCCATTTAATTATTGTCCTATTTGGGCATCTTTAAAAGTCTTAAAGTATAGGCGACTCCACACTTAAGTCAGGAAAAAGTGGATGATTATTGCGTGCTTTCTGTCTATATGAAATCCCTGATGTGCATTTTATTTCGCGACAAAAATTTCGACTTATTTATATCATGATTTTGGAATATTATGGTTAAATAAATTGACTTACGTCTTCATAATCCCGATAAGAGTGTTGCGGCGCAGGCGCACGCGGCGGTGCTCATTCTCTCGAGCGTCGCGGTCGACCCACTTTGCCTTTACGTACAGGCGCCGCTGGACCCGGCGCAGCGTTCGCACTTTTTACCAATTTGTGCCAATCTTGTTCGCATACTAAGGATCCTGCTAACATATAGTACCTGTGGAAGAAACACCTGTAATTATTTGGATATTCACATTATTAGGCTACCGTTTAACTTCTGAGATCTCCCTTCTAATTCACCTGGGTAAAATTTTGCTCAAAGTTTCAGTCTGTAGGTTTACCGATTGTAGGAGACAGACTACATCTGTGTGGTTCTTAAACAGGAAGTTGATTTGTTAATAAAGCGGAGAGGATATGATTATAAATGTAGAAAAGAATCATCTCTGTGCGATAGATGGTTTTGTACGCATTATTCAATTGGATTAGTGAAAACTATTAGTCAAAGTTACAAAAACATTATGTGGGTCTTCCTCATTCAAGGACTTTACACGTCTGCTTACCACCAGGTACATTCAGAAATATGCGGTTATTTGACGGTAACGTAACGGTATATTAACTCATAATGGAAATTCGTCTTTGGCATCGCCCATTTCGTAACCGTAAGCATTGATCCCATTTATGTTCTTTGTAGGTCTACTTAACATTACGTATAAAGTCACGACGTAGATTCGGCGCCTGAGACCGCATATACGGCCTCAGAATTCCCAGCAACCGGCGAGGTTTTATTAAAACCTTCTAGTAGCTGATGTTATACCGAGTCTATACCGAACAAGTGGCCAGATCATCGCGAGACATGTTGTGCTCCTGTCCGATTCATAATATCGGTCGTAAAGGAAACCTAACGGAAAGACTAGGCTTATAAACAGAATTGTAGGACTCACCTATCGCCTTGCATAAGGTGTGATCCACATTTGGAACATGCAAAACATTTGATATGAAAGACGTGTAACTGTGGAGGTGCCCCCGTCCGCATGACAAACTCGCTCGCAGGGATGGCCTGACCACAAGCTGCGCATGCGCCGCTCGTGCCAAACATTCTGAAACAATACAATTATAATATGTATTAGTATCGTTGTTTTTGGCACACATAGTAGGTACAAGACCAGGAAAATATGTGTAAAATACGTCTAAAAAACAGACGCGCCTATGAATCGGTGCATGGTTGTGGAGGAAGCTAGGGAAGTATGTAGAGACCGTGCGAAGTGGCGTACATTGCTCTCTGCTTACCCTTTAACAGGGATACATAGGCATAGTAGTGTGTATATGTATGCATGTCATAGTATAAAATAAATTATATTCTAAAAGCAATAATTATGAAATAGGTTTTATAAATATTGAGAAATGAGCTGAAATTGGGTGTATTAATTAAGCTAATTAAATAAACATGTCCTTTAATTAAATTAATAAACTCAATTTAATTGCTTCCAATCATCTAATATTATTAATTAAGACCTTGTAACCTGATTAAAAAAAAGAGGATTATTTTTATGGAGATTTATTGAAACACCATTAAATAAAGAAACATTAGGTACTTCAGTCAATTTAATCCAAAGCCAAATGATTTATTGAACAGTCACCCATATGGAGTGAAATCACTTAAACAGGCATAAGTCAAGTAATTTTTGTCCTTAAATTAAGTGAAGTTGACATAATGTTAATTAGCAATACGAGAACGTTTCAGTCCTGCATCGGCGAGTATTATTTACGAGCAGGCGAAATTAATAAATCGCAACAACAACCCGCCCGAAAGCAATCAAAATTTAATTACATGCCCTCCTTCGCGATACTCGTTTTGAAATAATTAAAACTCCGAACATTCGGAAAGCGTCAAAGATGATACAGAAAAGTTTTAAAAGATAAATTTACTTCAATCACTGGAAGCAAATAGGATTGCGTTTCATTTGGCCCGGTAAGAGCCTTTTCAATTATGAATACTCGACAGTATCGGTATACGAAGGTAAAATTAATTAAACCAAGACAAACACATACGAGTCTATTTATTGCGTCGGACGGTCGCGGCGAAGACGAGCTCTAAATTATATCTAACGCTTCACTGATGTCGGCTTTAGAATAACTTTGTTTACGTTTATATGCTTTTAATTAAACATATCCTAAGATTTATCCCTTTTAAAATCTTTCCGTTCCAAATTGATGACTAGATTTAATGAAATAAGTTTACAAACATCTTGAATGGACACAGTTTCTCCACCAATCTAACATGTTATTTCTCCTTCGGTCATATATGTAGGTTTGCAGCTGACTTTAATCAACTTTGAAAAGTTGTAAAGGGTAGAGTTTTGCAGCGGCACCTTCATCTGCCTCCAAATGAGTTTTCTAATTTACTTAGCGTAAGTATAAGTAACTTATTGGAAATAAGAAATTTTGTGCCTTTAAGTTTGTTCGCTGAAAGGTTTTGCTTGTGTCAATATCTACATTTAATTACGAAATGTTTGTTGAGATAATTAAATTCGCTTCTGAATTATTATGATCCCTGATGCGAAAACAGGGGTCAGGTATGTGCGTGACCCTTATAAAAGGAGTACCTTCGAAATTTGGGCAAAAGACGTGGATAGGTAGTCGGCATAATGGAGTGTGTACATCCGTCGTCGTTATGTGTAAAATTGAATACGGTTCTGTGAATCCTCATTAATTTAAGATGAAGGATGTATCTTGACATGTTATTTTATTCATTAAGGACGCTTCTAGTCTCTCGTGAGTTTTGGAACGTGTTAAGGTTTGTTGTCGGGATATAATTTAAAACCTCTCAACAACATCATTACGTATAACGTATACGTCTCGGAAAAGCTTTTGAAATTCCAAAGAAAGTTCTTCGAAGAGTTATTAAAAATACCTACTACTCAGGACTTTAGTGCTTTGCAAAAAAAAAAAAAACAATGCTACCTATAAATATATGATGACGTATCAAAACCTTGTTAATAAATTAGAATTTTAAACATTTTTTTTTTAAAAAGAACAAGTAGGTACACGTTCATATATTATTTTGGTATAATTTTATGTTTAACTATATTTATTTAATTTTAACGAGTCTGTTTAAATACTGTGACGAGCTTGCCATTTGTTCGTGTAGTTTCAGAATACGATCGGCGAAGACAACCTGAGCAACAAAACCTTAACACTAGATAACCTGAAGTAGTTTAGGCGCCAAAGCCATCAGTGATAATGAATAAAAATAATACATTTATTTTTGAATAATAAATGCTCTTTCATTAAAAATAGACACAAGTTCTTATAAAACACCTACTTAAGAGCAAAGATTGCCAAAGATAACACCATTAAACTTTGCGCAAGAAGGCTCTTAAAAGTTTTAAATCGGATATCTTCGAGAAGGATGCTTTTAACTAATATGAAAATTGCTCTTTCGACTAATAAGTGAGATTGCAAAGAGACGGGGGAGGGAGACACGGGGCCATTGGGCACTGGGGACTATCTGATATTTTAGGCTTATAAAGTTTTTTTTTGTTTAGAAAGTACAGAAAATAATATATTTATAGGAATTATAGTTATCAATATTTAAACTGAGTTTATATAATGTGACTGTCTATTGTTTGGTTAAAACTTTGAAAACTTCGCCATGCCAACCGAACTGTTTCATTATCATCGCCCAAACAGATCCAAGAACCGTCAAGTCACCTTAATATTTCAGTTTTAGTCTGTTGGTTCACGAGTTTTCAGGCGCCTATTGCATCGATTTCTTGTCGAGGTGATAACCTTTCTTCAGGAAATGGTTACGATATGTTTGATAATAAAGCAGCGAGGATATACATTTATCGATACGAGTGCTACATTTATAGTATTTTTCGCCACTCATTTCGTATTCGCATCATTTAGCCGACATAGAGGGTGTTAATCATCAGGTAAATACAATATCACATACCGTGCTCCAATAAAAAATAATAACAAAACATCTAGGACAATAAAAGCTAGTTCTGCTATGTTATTATTTGTATTATAGACAGTTTTTTTTTCTAGTAGAATTACTTCATTTGGATTTGCTTTTCAGGGTAGTTGGTATGTTTAATCAAATCGTCAAATAATGACCATTTAACTAACATAAACTTTGGCACCAATCAGACTAGGCAATAACAGTTATCAAATATGAATTAAATTCTCATTAATTTTCGTTAATGATTACCATATAAAGTTCGAAAGTAATGATGACATAATTTATCATAACAATGGCGTTTAAAAAAAAGTGCCCTGTCTATAATTTTAAAGGCAATAGTTCGATAACACGGATATCACTTTCCTGAAATGTGGCACTTGTTGCTGAAGCCTTGTCCTTTTGTAGTTTTTTTTTGTGGTTTTTAGTCGTTTTTGCTCATTTATGAACCTTATTGTTTCTTGTAAAAATATAATAATATTGTTTTTAGTTTTTTTTACTACTGGCGTGATAAACGTAGGTACTAAATATATTTAAGTACTAAATATTTGTATTTAAAAAAAAATTAAATATACAGGCTAATTTTTGAATTATATTGATTAAATATATAAAATAAATAAAAACTGATGTCAAGCAACTGCAATCCTGCGCATTCGCTGGGTTTTATCATCACTACACATTTCATACTAACATCGTGGATACAAATTCACATGACGATTTCTTGAATAAAATAAATTTATTATATTCTGCTTTTAACTATGCCTATAACTTATATCGTGTATTAAATAATAATATGTAATTTTATTCACATACCTACCTAATATTCAAACATACTAAACTCATTTTACAAAGCAAGCCGTACAGAAAAACGTAATAAAAAAAATCCTTGAGTGGAATTCGAACCCCCGACCTTTGGATACAACACCAACGGCGTAACCACTAGACTACATTAGGCGGTACCTACAAAGAGAGATAGTTTCTCTGAAATAAGTCCACTTGTTGCAGGTGCCATGCTTTGGGTTATTAAAAAAAGTCGTACCTATATTCGTACATATTTTAACCTTTAAAAGTAATATGCAATTAAACATATTTGTCTAAAATTAATTCAGCAAGTACCTTGTTTAAAACTTATTAATAAAACAACCAATTAATTGCAATAAACTCGGTTCCGCGTTTCAGAACTCAATTTTTTAAAACATTACTCACACAAATTTACTGCTCATTTAGACTAATTAAACAGCCTACTTATTATATACCTAGTATAACACGAAAAAAACAATTGGAATTCAATCCGTCTGGGAAAATAACAAAAAGCAATCTCGTATTCAAATTGACATAGTAAAACAACAGAGCCTCAGCGTAAGTTCCGTGAAACTCGTTGCAAAACTTGGTTCTACACACTCTATCGGCGATTTTTAATTAAATCCCCAACCGAGCGCCAAAGTAACACCATCAATTCATTATACTAAACTCTGGCACGATTGTTCCGAGCTCGCTACTTAAGCAAACTTTCATTTTAATCAAACGTTTAATTAAAAATTATCAGAGAAAAACAAAATAAGCCCGTTAGAGCCGGAGCGGTAATTAAGAAGAAAGCGCGGCGGAGCGGAGCGGGGCCTTGCGGAGCGGATGCCAGCTACGTATGGTTAGAGGAATAAACAACGAATAAGATGACAATAGTGAGTTTTAAACATGCATCTACGCATCGATTTATTATCGAGGGGTCCTTTCATGACGCGGTTACAAAACGGGCGATTGATTTGACAATAAAGCAACGAGGATATTAAAATATACTCGAAATGCAAATACGTCCATGTTGGCGCCTATTTCATAACCGGTTCATTTAGCCGGCATCTGGGAACGATTAATATTGTTAAATAGCAGTGTATTGATCGACCCCATTCATGGACTTTGTAGGTCTACCTACTATCAGGTAGATACAAAGTTACATGCCGTGCTTCGGTAAAAAAACCTTTGACATTGAGTACATTTCCAGGATAGAGGCGCCTTGACGCCCATACAGAAGTACTTCCAATATTACAACTTGGCTGTTAGTCGAGGTAAATATTTTTTTGTAATACATATTTTTGTATTATATATATATATATATATATCCTTTTCGGATCTCAAAAGAAAAAATAACTACACAGAAAGATAAATTAAATATAATGTCCTACAAAAATATGATTTTAATTTTTGCGATAAACAATAGTTTAGTTAAGTAATACTGGAAGTACGTAAGCTCATTTTGTTTGAAGAACACAGACTTCGCTATTGCGAATTATTACGTCCTTAACCTAGATTATAAAATATATAAAAAATATTTTTATAGAGTTAAAAAATTAATGCTACTTATTCTTAATATTGTCAAATTGTAAGAGATTTTCCAAAACATTTGGGAAAGAAAATAATGAATGTAATACCGGTTTAAATTATAATACCGGTTTCTTTAGTATGGAAAAACCGTGTCAAATGCATGTTTCGGTTTTATTCGGTGGGTTCACCGGTTTTCAGGAGACTAGTGCGTCGATTTCTTGTCGAGGCGGTAGTCTCCTTAAACGTTAAACGAGCAGTTGATTTGCATTGAAACATACCCTGTTAAAAACTATTACTCTTTTGACTCTACATGTCTACACTTCATTTACATGAAGTAAATAATTTTGAATTTCAAGACTGGTTTCAATTGTATAAAACATATTAACGGGATATTTAATAATAATAATATGTAGAACAATTTACACATATTGCTCTGATCACAAACTAAGCTCTAGGCTTGTACTATATGTACAAGAAACAACTATATAATATAATACATAGGTATTATATTTTATAAACACCCAGACCATAACAAATTGTAGAGAAAAACGTACTATTTTTTTTTCCATGGGTGGGAATCGAACCCACGATTTAAGTCGTTGCATTTCCGGTTAAACTGTATTTTAAAGATCTATAAAAGGAACCTTCTAAATATATATAACTCAAAGGTGACTGACTGACATAGTGATCTATCAACGCACAGCCCAAACCACTGGACGGATCGGGCTGAAATTTGGCATGCAGGTAGATGTTATGACGTAGGCATCCGCTAAGAAAGGATTTTGATAAATTCTACCCCCAAAGGGATAAAATAGGGGATGAAAGTTTGTATGATAAAAATAAACTATTCCACGCGGACGAAGTCGCGAGCACAGCTAGTTAATATATAAATATAAAACAAAACGGCAAATTCCTTAGTTAAAATTAAAGCTAAAACAATTCAGCCTTAATTAAATCCCTATAAATACTGTTGAAGTATTTACAAAGATTATGAATTCATAATTAAAAGTGATACGGTACTCTATCAGGACGAGATAAGGTTGTAATTATGTTGCTGATAATGCTACTAGGTCTCTAATCTTGTCTAACCTAAACCTAATACATGGATTATGATTGAGCGATGGATGCAATATTAAATCTGATGTTGATTTTGGCCAATATTAAAAACTATAATAATGACATATTCATCAATACACAATAAGCCTTTACGATTAATCATTTTGCTGTTAAAGAAGGAATTAAAACGATTCTGCGTGTCTATCTGTTTGAAGATGTTACATGTCTGAACTACTTAACCGATTTTGCAGAAAGGTAAATTGAATCCCGGGGCTTCAACATAGGTTATATTAAATATCTATATACATACCGACACTTCAGATATAGAGGGTGCTCGTGTATAATGTCAACGTAAATGTATTCGTTAAATCAGATGATGCAACCGGACCTTAGGCCTGAATTATCATTCTCCAAATACAGTTATTTAACGGATAACTTGTACGGATATATAATAAATTTGAAAGTTATACATGTTAACTATCAATTAAAATAAAGCCCTTAGCAAATTAAAATATTCATATAGTTAAATTTAGAAAAAAATCTATAGTAGATATAGTATAGGAGAAGTAATAAAAGGAAGGCTTCAGCGGACTGGAAGCTGGTGAGTGACGGACGCACGGCTGATAGGTCGGACTAATTGGACACCCAATATAGCCCGCAATGCCCAACACTAGTAGCGCGAAAACCGCCGCGAATAATTAATTAACAGGTTTATTTGAAACCAAAAAACTTATTTTTTTTATCATTTAAAAAAAACGTCAAGTTAACTATGGTCATGATTTAGCAACAGTCTTATATGTGGTTTTTAGAGTAGTGAAACTAGGACCGATAGCTTAACGTGCTCTCCAGATACCCTGCGGCGCGTTTATTCCCACCTATATTTATTCTGAGTCTACACCGAATAATTGGTAAGCGCGGTGTTTGTAGTAGAAAGTTTCACAAGTTGGTATAGTGAAATCAACATATTAGCCTGCTCTCTAGGGCACATATAATAATAGTAGTGTTGTCCAAAGTGAACAAAGTATAGATTAAAAAAAACACAAACCCTAAATTTTGTAAAAAGAATATAATATTATATAATAATAATAAATAAATGCTTTGTTCTCTAATTGTATAACTAACATACATTTTATAATTAAAGTATTTTGTGGTCGGGTCGTTTAGTTTGTGTTAAAATATGTTGTGGTGCCAACAACCTGGCATAGGCTTCCTCTATACTTTTCTATAATTCCCTATCACAATATATTCTTCGCCAATCATTTGGCAGATCATCTTGCCATCTACCCTTTTGAAACCTTTTGAATTGGTTCACTGCTTATCATATTATGAAGTCAGAAATAAAATAGTAAGTATTAGCAACAGGTTAATAAAGAGTAACATGTCGTGCTCTCATAAAAATTATATAAATAACTTATTAAACGAAACATTTGTCAAAAACCGCGCCCACGACGAGCTAATCGACTATCACCGCTAATTGCCCCCCGCCCAAGGCTTCCCGCCCAGGCTCCCGTACACCGCTCACTAATTAGATAAGTTTGCAACTCCACTGTACTTCTGTACTCCACCGTAAGCATCAATCTTTTTAATTAAATATTTTTTGACACCGACCCGATTAACCGGTTTTGTAAATGTTTTTAACCGCTTAATTAAATTTGTATTAAAAATGTCTAGGCAAAATATGTATTGATATTTTGATATCTAATTAAAATACCGATTAGATAAAACAAATATAGATTGAAACATAAATTATTTCAATTTACATAAATACATAAGTAATTCAAATTATATAATTTATTTACTTGTAAACTATTTTAATATAAGAGTGGATTCGAAAAATAACCATTTTAACAGTATATTTGGATAATATTAACATTTAAATAAATATTGCACAGATGAGAATGTCTAATATTGAAGATAAACTAACTTTAGGACTTGAGCAATTAATTTTAAATTTATGACATGTTTGACAACTTATTGGTCGTAAATCTTAAAGACTCATACAAATGTTCAGATGTATACTATTAATTGCAATACCTGTAACATTGTAAAAGTAAAAGGAGAACCGTAAAATGTCCATTATAGATCAGAAGGGGTCGATAAATCAGGTCCTTACAAAGGCACATTGTCCGTCCCATGTCTGATTAAATAAATAAATAAATAGGTGCCGATGCAGTCTCTTGCGCATCTTATCGCTTATCTTGCGACATTTATTTAAACAATGTATGCAAGCTAATTCCAGCTTTCTTCTTAAGGAAATAAAGTTTATTCCTAAACTTTTAAAGATCTAATTCTAGATCATTGGGTTGTTGGAGGATATTAGACTTAAATACTAGGAGAGTAGGATTGGAATTGGTGGAGCTTGGGTTGTTGTTAAGGCTTCGGTTGATGGTTTAAGATGGATGATAGTGTTGGGAGAGTAAGTTAAGTGCTGGACAGGATTCGCACTCCATCACTCATTGTTGCATACTTACTGCAGTATTGAGTAATAGCAAAGTTTCTTGAAGTAACTGAAGACAATGCAACACATATCTCTGGTCACTAAAATAAGAGGCATAGGTACAAAGAGTTATTATCTCACGAACGTTTGGAATTTATTAGAATGCGCCCATGAGGATTATTTTTTTATC
Organism: Monopis laevigella; assembly: GCA_947458855.1. Classification (NCBI taxonomy): domain Eukaryota; kingdom Metazoa; phylum Arthropoda; class Insecta; order Lepidoptera; family Tineidae; genus Monopis; species Monopis laevigella. The sequence goes on along the minus strand of OX381583.1, from coordinate 23,039,213 downwards.
TGAAGACGCCCGTAAAAATGGAAAATAAAGCAAATTTCTTATAATATAATATGTTTTAACTATTTACGAATAGCCCTCAAAATTGAAAAATATTATAGGTTTTATTTATTTAAAATTCTTTATTGCACACAATTTTAAATAAGCGATCTTAATGCCTTAAGCATTTCCCAACATATGAGCGAGTGAATTATGTTTAGGGTGCAGAATATTAAAAAAAAAAATCATAATGATTCATAATAATTACAACTAATTAAATACAACTTTTAAAGTTTATTATAAAAACAGCATTGAATGATTATAATAATTTTGGTTCACATTTTTATTTGAATTTTAATGACGAATCTCATCGCGTTCATGAACTGAGGTTTAACCGTCAGGTAGATACAAAGTCAAATACAGTGTTTCAATAAATAAAAAAAATGTGGGTAGAACCTTTTAAAAAATACTCGCACTAGGGCCGATAAATAGTATACAAATATATATTTGTTAATTACAACCAACATGATTCTAATCTCGAATTTTTTAAACACATCACATCACCACAAAACATTCCAAAAAACACGGGAACAAAAGAGTGACAGTAATTATCTGCCTTGGAACAGGGTAAGTGTATAAATCACGGAAAGCCTCTCTCTCGGCGGGAACAATAATGGGCGGCGCCTTTCAATAACCGCTTTAAAAAAAAACTTTATGAATATGTAATTTTTTTAAACATAGGTATATTATAAGTCATAAAATAGATTTTTGAGATGCGAATTAACCATAAAAGCTCAATTTTCTATTAGAGCTATATTTACCAGAACGTTAAAATATTTAACTTCGATTTTTAACCAAATTTCGCAAATAAATTAATTTTATCTTTATAAGTATGTATAATATTAAAATAATTAATAAAGATAAAATTTAATACTAAAATAAGAAAGGGAATAACCTATTACAAAAAAAATATAACACAAAAAATTGGACCGTTCTTTATAATTCATATTAAAATCCTTTGACAAAAAAAAAAATACCCGTCTTCTATATCCTGTTAAAAAAAATACTTATATAGGCTCACCATGTAGGTACAAACTGTTATAAAAGTTTAAAAAAAATATATAAATAAATAAAAAATACTCGCAATATACTTATATTTATGGCCCACTTATAAAGTTTTCTAATAGCATATCCTTATATTTTAATTAACGAAAGAGCGTTAATCAATATAAAAAGGGTTGAATATAAAATATTAAAAAAGTTTCAGAAGGTGTACGTACGCATTTGAAGGTGTTTAAACCGAAGGGTTTAATTTTACAAGTTACCTACTATAATACATACAGGGGGTAAATAAAGGAATTATTAGAAAACAATCCGTGAACGTGAAGGGTTGGGGTGTATTAATTAGGGAACGGGGGAAGGTAATGAGCCGCGATCGCCTCGCCGATATTACAGGAGAGACCGAACTTATGATCTTTCAGAAAGCGCATTGTAATAAACCTGCTCTAATGCATGATAAAAAATGTCATATGTTTTAGAAGCTATTTAGCGTATTTATTTTGTTTGAAAGTGATATAAAATATTATCTAGCTGTTGTTTATAATTTATTAAATTAAGTAAGATAATAAGTTACGTTTTATATAAACTTGTTGTTTTATTTACAACAGACCATCAATAATATGGGAGAATAAACCGTTCGTTCTATAAATAACAAGAAGATTCATATGGTGATATACCAACTACAACAAAACAACGAATGATTTATCATATTAATTTCCCGCATTTTATAAGATTATTCACAAGTGAAAAGCCAGTGCCACCTCAATATTCCATTATTCCATTTTGTATCTTATTTTATAAGACTTTAATGGAAACTTGAGATTTTTAATTTTCGTCGCTTTTTCATCAAATCAACAGTCCTGAAACGAGACGTCTAGCCTCGACAAGAAATCAAAGCAGTAAGATCCTGAAAACTGATGAATCCACAGACTATTCAGATTTTCTGCTTCAATTAAAGATCAAAAATCGTACAACAATACAATCTTTGCGGTCTCTATCACTAAGCTTACGATGACCGAAGCTTTTTACGCGGTGGTCGCTCTGAAAATTGCGTTTTGTTTTAAAAGCGGTTTTCGTTTGAGTTTTGCGATTAAGGAGTTTAATTAGACGGTGTTGTTTACAACCTCATTATGGTACGAGAAGTTCCAACCAAATGGCCATTAATACCGAGGGATAGCTTGCTTTATTACACTCGATTTATCTGATAAGCTTGTATTTGTATTTTGCAATAGCGTTAAACAGTTATTGCTTGGTGTTTAAAAGTTGGCTCTTACTAGGATCCTGCTAGACTAGGTATACAAATTTAGGATTTTTTGGTAGCAAAGCAAGACGACATTTTTTAGTTTAAGAATAGGTATAATATGTAGAATTTGTGTGCAAAAATATACTGGGTGTTTTTTTTTACAGTGGCAATATTTTTTTAATGTCTTATAGAATAGGCTATTTGACGGGTTTTTAAAATCCATTTTATATTATGTAGTAGAATTTAAGGAACCCAGTAAAAGTAGTTTTTTTAAATTCTGGTACGTATTTGCTGAGAAATATCAAATTAAAAAAGCAATATTTAAAAAGTGTGCCAAACGCTACATTGACAATATGGCGCTGCAATCGGGTCTGTGACGTCACTTGCCTGGACATATCATCCGCGTACATTTGTTGCAAACAAAAAACGAAAGTGCGACTGGATTTCCATTTTATCAGTGATTTATGTAACAAAATGAGTTACAAATGGTGTGCAGTTCCAAAATGTACAAATACGTCATTAAAAACTCCGGAAAAACTATTTGTAAGTGTTCCAAAGAATATCAAAGTGCGGCGAAAGTGGTTGCACTTTCTCGGAGGGATCCTAATCACAGCGAATAGTACCTACAAATATTTTCTTTTGTGAAGACCATTTCAATGTAAGTAAACATACTATTTTTATTTTATAACAATAAATAAATCAAGACTGTAAATATTTTCGTTATTCATTTGAGGTTATAATAATACCTCCAATGTTTTTAACAGAATGTCTATTACAACTCACTTCGAATATTCCCGATGTTTTCCATAATATTAGTTAAAAATTGTAGCTACAGAGTCTTATGATTTCATTAAGCATTACACTAAAAGATCCCGAGTAACTTGTTTGTTTGTTACAGATGGAAAATGACATGGGCCATGACAAATTACTATCAGTACAAAATGGGTTTCAGCCAGAAAATAATTTCTTAAGAGTACTCGATGATATTATTGTTATATCATGTGCACTAATAAACATTCAAGACTCTTAATAAATAGTTAATTCATTCTGAATATACTATTATTATATAACTTTTACAAATAGGACTCTACGACTGACAGCATTATAACTAATCCAACTGCAAAATAGGATGTAGTTTTATTACAGTTGTGCAAACTGCATTCAATGCTTCTGAACTGCAATTTTGCCACACCCTTCTGGAGTGTCATATATGTATAGATAGATATCCAATCACTTAGTTCTGCATTCTGTTTATATTTGGGAATTTTTATATTTTTTTAAATAAAACATTCAAAATTCTTTAGTATAAATTTTATTTTTATTTATCCTTCATTATCAGTTTTGACAATAAAATATATTCTATTAATGTAGGTACAATTAATAGAATATATTTTATTGTCAAAACTGTGTACATTATTCAATGTACACAGTTTTTGGTAAGTAGTAAACCTTACAGCTATCCTTTTCGAACATACAATAATTTGAGTACGTAATCTGCTTTTAATTGGTTGTAGGTAGACAAGGTTATATTATATTGGTCTGTTTTGAATAGTTTATGGGTAGACACAAACTATTCAAAAACAGACTAATATAATAAAACTAAATAACAAAAATACTTTAAAACTAGGTATTTAAAAACAATAATATCTCAAAGATTTTTTTTTGAACTTTATATAACATGAACACATACAAAATATTACACTAGTAATCACTATAATATTCACTTAAATTATAATATACTGCCATAATATAAAAGCCAGGTTTTTAATGTGTTCCTAAATGTATTACCATTTAGGGTTTTTAACTTTAATGGCAAATGATTAAACATTTTTATTACAATTATATATGTACTTTTTTGGTACATTATATTATTTATTTGAGGTATACAGAGATCATATTTATTACTAACTCGTGTTTTTTGATATAACATTTAACGCTGCAGTTCATTCCCCTGCCTTCCAACCATGCGATGGACACGGCACCCGCATGGTGAAGCCATGGGTAGCTTAGAACATTGACTCTCTATAAAATTATCATTATAAACATTCTAATGTGTATATACAAGTTACAGTGAGAAACTTTTCATCTCTGAATGTATTACGGAGGGACTCAGTAGTGTATTTATTATAAATTGTTCTTATACATCTTTTTTTGTAATATAAAGGTAGTTTGAATATTTAAAATATTACCCCAGAATATTATACCATATGTTAATTGAGGATAAACATAGCCATAATAAGCATTTATTGATATTTTTATTGAGATTGTATCTCTTAATATAGACAATAGATAGAAGTAGCTTGAAAATTTTTTTTTTTTTAATAACAAGAATCAATTTATTTATTACCTTATATTACTACCTAAAATATTTTTAATTAGGTACTGTAACACTAATAATTAATGTAACACTAATAGAATTAATAGTGGAAAAATATTTGCTTTCCAACAAGATGCAACGTTTATTAATAAATTAATCATATATTTATTGTCATAGTCAACTACAATAACATCCACTTTATCTGACACAAGTGCACTATACTAGATGGTCCCAACCTTTAATATAATAATAATATATAGGTAATAGTTTTAAGATTGATGAAAGAAATATACTTTTTTCATTTGAATCTTCAAAGTCAGGGTGAGCTACACAAAAGTAACCTTTTCCTCATTTAGGTAACAAACATTTGCAGTTGAATTTGAGCTCGGTACTTTTCTGAAATGTTGCCATTACGAATGTAATTAGTTTTGGTACTTTCACCTGTCGGACACTTGACCCCAATTACAGCATCTTTACAGATTCCATCTGGAGAGCTGCTCCTCACCTTGTGCTCAGGACATATCTTACACTTTAATGTGCAAAGATCTGGCTCGCGACGTAGTTGCACATATCCAATGGCATCATCTCCATACGTTTCCCTTGCAGACCTGCAAAAGTAAACAAATTATCGTTTATGTTCACGAAACGGCGCCAAACTAACTTAACATTTATAACCTATAAAAGTCCGTGCTTGTTGTAGAAGTTCATCATTATTTCACTTTCTTATGATATAATTTAAGTTACCACTAAAGTGTTACTATACTTACTTTGCTGTCTTCACATTTTTTAGCGCCGAAGCCTAAAAGTCGGAATTATTTTTGATAAATAATCCGACCATAATTGCATCGACTTGGGGCAGGTTTCTGCTGTCTGCTTTTACAAAATCATTGTCCATAGTAAAAGTACTTGACAGAATTTGTAAAATATTGAAAATAAATCACACAAAAACAATGGATAATATAGGAAAATCTCATTAAAACAGTTTCGAAAGCTAATATATCACAAGTAGGCGCAAGGAGACAAACGAGCGAGTGGCGAGGTTTACAAGCAGGTGACGTCATCATAAACTCGACCAATCAGGAGCGTCTTGTGTCACGTGACAAACGTTTAAAAAATGCATTTTTATTTACGGATTTTTAAATAAATAAATAATTAATTTCAACTTACGTTAATAAATAACCATTTTTAAACTCTTAATGTATACTGATAACAGTAATTGACACTTTATTTTTCGCATTGTCAAATAGCCTATTATTTTTTAATGACATTTTAAAACACAAATTATCATAAGAAAGCCTATATGTTTGCAACACACGGCTTCATGGGAAAAGTTGTTTGATTGGATCAGTAGAGCCTCATATTCATTAGGCTAAAGTACAACCTTTTAAATTAACACTATAATACAGATAAACTTTGTCGCCGCCCATTTCCTAACCGCACCATTTAGCCGGCATATTGGGAGCGATTTGTTAAACTACATTGTATTGATCGACCTCATTCATTGACTTTGTAGTACTGCTTACCATCAGGTAGATAAAAAGTCACATGCCGTGCTCCAATAAAAAAAAAGGTACTAATTTTGTTTGAGTTGCTTACTGGCAGGTACATATTGGAGTTAATAAATAGCCATGCTCCAAATTTAAATTCAGCTTATACTTAGGAATATAGTGTTGACGACAGTATATATCTATAATAAGTATAGTTAAGTAGATGGGGAACGTTCGCGGAAAAACTTTTCAATTAATCACTAAAAACTTTTAATAGCAATGGCGACAAAACTCGAGAACTTCGTCCGTGCAGAAAGTCTTAAACAGTAATGAAATGATATTGAAAGCTACATTCAATTTCTCTATTATACATTTTGCAATCAATTAACTAAGCGTTTAGGGCAGAAAAATTAACTATTAGTCTGGGCCGGCGAAATTAAAAGTCAATTATAAATATTCGAGTGAAAAATTATATATCTCCTTAATCCCAATGGTTAGCCTATTTATTAGAAATTTATTAAAAATAAATATATTATATTTATTATACATGTTGTAATATACCTAATACTAATGTATATAGGTTAAAAATAATTCTAGTATGAGTCGGTTGTCGCATCCAGAGTGCCGAGAATACTTGCTGCATTTCCCCGCTGGACCTCTAAAGCTATTCTTTGGACGAAGAATGCCTTGGACTCTTGGCTTCCGGATATGTTGCTTAATAGCTTACCGATTTTTTTAGCAAAAGCCTTTGAGTCCGGTGACCAAGAGCCCATGGTCTCCACCGCAAATGCCAAAAACTCGAAATGGTCATTGAGAGCAGAATATTTAGCTTTTTTAATATTCTCGGCACTGATGGCAGCGGCACCGGCTCCTACAGAGGTAGAGCTAATGTGGCTGGAGGCAAAGGTGTCAGAACATGTCGCGTTATATTTATTTATCATTACAAAAATCTACAGCACATTACAATATATAGTAGTAAAATTTATATCACAGACCACACTTTGTCAATATTTAGATTTCTTTTTTGTTTTTTATACTGTTAATAATGCAGTTTTAGGTATGTGTTTGTGTGTGTAATATGTAAGCTATCTATAATTTAAAGGCCTCAATAAGTTTTTTGAATAAGGCCATAAGGCTTTAAGCTAGCTATATATATACCTAATAGTTAATTTTTTTTGTAAATAAAAGTTTTAAATAAATAATTTTAGTTAATTCATTCATAACTGGATTTTTTTCTGTAACTGTAATGTTAATAACAAGTCAATACAAATAAGTCAATCTTTTTGATCCTTCAAGTAAGATTTTAATATTCTTCCTTTAAATAATAGAAAAGAAATGGTTAGCAAATCAAATAAAAACTTTTTTTTTTAATTTATTAACAATTTTTTTTTCTGAATGAGTGAATGTTTCTTTTCCTATTTATTTATTTTTAATATTTTTTTGGTCTCTCTTTCTCTAATCCTGTGTTTCGGCTTTAAATAATTATTGTGCTATATTATGCAGTATCTGTAATATTCGCTATTTTATTATTATGTACCTATGTATATTATTAACATAAGTATTAGTATGTATGTATAATATTTGTATACTCTATTTCTTAAATATATTATACTGCAATTTACTGCACCTATTTTACCTACTTACTGCTTAATTTATCTTAAAGGTTTGACTGGTAAGCGGCATTAAGTCTGCCTTTGTATTAAATTTGTGCAATATTTTTTTTAATAAAATTTAAATTAAAAAAATCTTAACGCAATTTTCTTAAAGAACTTACAATTTTTTTAACTGAACATAATATTTCTATCTGTTGATTCAAGTCTGTGGTTTCGGGTAAGTTCGCCCAATGCGGTGTTTAGTGAAGCAAAGTCCCGACCGCTGACAAAAAGCGCTTTTTTAGAGCTAATAGACGTCCCGCCGACATCATTAACGTATCGACATCGGGACGAGACTGGCCGGCCGAGTTATTCGCTAATGCGACAACAGACGCTCGCCCGAAATACCTTATACAATCAACCTGATTAGAAAGTATGTTTCATATTATACGACGCCATACCAACTTTATGGGCCTAATTAGGTCGGTTGGTGGTTTAATTAATTAATTCATTTGCAGAAAAAATGTTTTAGTAAGAATTTGTGGTTTATTAAATTGATTTAATTAAATGAATTAATAATTTTGGTTAAATATAATTATGTACTTCTTCGCTCAGTCTTAACATTGTTTTATTATTATTTGGCAGATATATTGCCTGGTTAAACTAAAAATAGGTCAAGGTTACTTTTGATGTGAAATTATTTATTCTAAATAAATAAATAGTTAGTGAGTCCCTGTAGATGATGAACAACTTGTACAATATGTCGCAAATGAAAAAAAAAATGACGGATTTGTACGGAAAAATATATTTTTTTCATTTGTGACACATGATTCCATGGAAAAAAATGTTCGATTTGATCAGTAGAACCTCATATTAGCCCAAAGTACAACCTTTCAAAACCCTGTATAACTTTACCATAAGTAGGTAAACAAGTAATGAATGCACTCGAAAAGACTTCCTCTTGACAGAGGATGCTCCTGTCCTGTAAACAGGTAAAATCATAGACTGATCCAGAAAGTTCTCTAAATGCAGTGAAAAAAAAAACTATAAGTAATAGCTAATAGTAATGCAGTACAGTAATACAGTGGCTTCACATTCAGAGGTGCTTCCATATCTATTTTTTCCTTAGCATAGCGAAATTTCTATACTTCCGTTAAAAAAAAACTATAAGTAATAGCTAATAGTAATGCAGTACAGTAATACAGTGGCTTCACATTCTGAGGTGCTTCCATATCTATTTTTTCCTTAGCATAGCGAAATTTCTATACTTCCGTTACTTATATTATTAATTAATTATTAAATCTATACTAGCAAACAGTTCAATAGCTCAGTTCTAGTTAAACTACTGGAACTCCATTATCGTCTATCGGCAGTTCTTCTATTACAGTTCCTTTAAATTCATAGGTTTCCTACCTACAAATTTTCTGAGCTATTTTTCCATACCTCAGATAAATCTATTAGCAAACAGTTATTTAGCTCAGTTATAGTTAAACTGTTCCATTATCGTTTACAGCAATTACAGTTCCTTTACATTCATAGGTTTCCTACCTAGACTTAATCTGAGCAATTTTTCTATACCTCAGATAAATCTATAAGCATACAGTTAAATAACTCAGTTGTAATTAAACAGTTCCATTATCGCAGCCTGCAGCATTCAAAGGAAACATGACAGAACGATGTCCTACAAATAAGTACAAGCCCGTTATTACGAAAAATACATAAGAGAGTAGGAGGAGTTATTCTAATCGCGCGTTAGCAAGGCCCGTTTTTGCTCTAACGAACAGGTTAAGGCAACGCCGAATAACGAGTCGGACTGAGAATTTTGCCTCATTAAAAGTTGCGACCTGCGGAGGAGGCAATTTGGAGGCCGACGACGACTTCGTTCGCGACTTATTAACGACCCGGACCAACTCGTCTTCTACAGAATGCTATCACTTGTCACAAGTTTGACGCTCGTCTTATTTTATTTTGCACTAACATTTAGATTGGACTTAGTTAGGAGATAAGTGGGAGCATCTTTGGACTAGTCTGGTATCTTAATCGGAAGTTAAGGTAAAGGTTCTAATGGTTCTGAGGTTATTGGTGAACTTTGATCTTATTGTGTCAAGCTATAGTATTATATAAACAAAGTCTGTCTATTTTTGCTGCTTAGATTTATTTACTTAGCACTAATAGTCAAATTTAACTGATTAAGAATATAGGGTACCTATATTTGCGGAATCTGATATCTAAATTGGTAAGTTAAGTCGTAATTTATGACCGCCACAGACAAAAATTTGTTAAAGTACGCTGAAAGCTTAACTCAAAGATCACCAATTAACCATTTTTTTATATGTAGGAAAATTTACAACGACGTCCACGTTGTATTCAGAGATAATCTCATGGGTTCAATTCCCATTTATGGAAAAACAATATTAGTACGTTTTCCATGGTCGTTTTTTTGGTACACGTAGTACAAGCTACACTTAGTTTTTACTTTATGACCAGGGCAATATGTGTGAAATGTCCTACATATAAAAAAATGGTTAATTGGTGATCTTTGAGTTAAGCTATCAGCGTACTTTAACAAATTTTTGCTTTTCTGTTTATCTTAAGGATTAATATATCACGTGGCGGTTTGTTTAGGTAACGTGCTAAATAAAGCTATCAGTTCGTATTTTGACAGAAAACTCATACATTTAGAAATTAAGATATTGGATGGAACGTTATCTATGAATTCTTGGCTAGGGAGCATGATTGTGGAACTCGGCAGCCCCACCTGCCACACTCATTAGTAAACAAACGTCTTTACGACCAGTTTTACGAGTCCCGCGATATTTTGGTCTCGCGTACGATCTTTTACGACATAATGAATTTGTTGATGAACTATTAGAAAGTTTCGAAATAGACCCGCTTGGTGACCGCGAGGGCTCATGTTGCGGTGTTAATACTACGCCAGGATATCTAGATGTTTAGAAGAGAAGATTTTATAAATATAAATAGCTTTTATATGATTAGGTGTGCGGAAGTGATACGTAAACTTTACTTATGTTGAGACCAGCTCTCGTTATATGACGCCCAAGATAAAATAGCGTTTAATATCAAAAACTAAAAATTTAAAACCATTAAACTTTCATTACCAAAAATATTTTCTCATAGCAAGGCGTTATCTTGCTCGTAGTCAAGATAACGCCTTGCGCCTATTTAAATGAACAGTGACAATATAATATATTGAGGCGAAAGCGCGATTATTTTTTTTGTGCGATTAGCAAGTGTAAAGTAATGAAGGTACTTATCTAAAAATACGTTTGAATCAGAAAGGTCGTAACTGTAAAATTAACCATCGCTGACAAATTTTGTTACCAATATCGCTCGTCTTTATCTTACATTATAACCATATTCTGTGAATAAAGATTTCATTTCATTTCATTTCATTTTCATTTCATTTCATTTCATGTCAGATCGATGTATTCAAGTGAAAAGTGACCGATCTCCATAGAAATCTGTCAGTTTTATTCGAATAGGTATAAGGAATTGAAGCCGACATGCATATCGAAACCGTGAGAATAGCACCCTAGGCGTTAAGAAAAGACCCATTCGTTTTAGAAAGATTAACTACTCTACAATTGAGGATGTAAAGACTATAAATTTCTTAATTAAATAAATGAAGTTGTAAATGCTAATAATAAAGTAATCACAAACCGGTAATCGATAATCGATTACGTACATTAATGAATGAAAGAACTCGGTGCGCACGCGTCTCGTGTTAACACATGGGGTGAGATCTACCTTGTAATTAAGATGTTGTGTTTGTCAACATCATAACATAGTCTGTAGTGATCGTCACCCATGTTTGGATTTTTATAGGCGTAAAAGGAAAACTCATTATCTGAACACTTAACTAGATCCTAGATCCTCGTGGCATTTATGTTTTCCATGGTGTGTGTGTTTATGTATTGCGTGATTGATCCTGTATAATTAATATGATATACATATGAATTATCCTGTAAAATGACTTTAAAACAATAGACTTTGGGCTAATATGAGGTTCTGCTACATAAATCGAACATATTTAAATAAAAAAAACCCTTCTCCATACAAACTAGTAATGTTAAAATAATCAATTTGTATGGGGAAGAATTTTTTTTTTTCATTTACGACACATGACCATGGGTAAAGTTACTCGATTTGATCAGCAGAACCTCATATTAGCCCAAAGTACACCTTTCAAATTCACCCTGTATATATATACTATTTCACTTTCTCAAAGGTTAGCAGATAGGAAATGCTTAACTCATTAAGCTATGTACAATTTTGGGCGTTAATTAATAAAAGCGACATCTACCGGATTTAGATATATTTAGTTGTTTGTCTTCGCCACAAGATGTCACGCCAACCGTCAGTAATATATTTCTTATTTTAAAAATTGGGTCTGCCTTATTATGCAATGATCTTATTTAAATTGCATTAAATAGGAAGAATGAAAGAATAAATAATTTGGAATATAAAACTCATTAGTCTAGTGACAAATGTTGTTAATTAAATAATATTTTTTTAGTGCACCAAATAGTAATTGTTAACCCTAAATCAGAAAATTTTCCAATTACTTAATTGGAAGATTATTACAGGGTCCAAATTTTTGCTTAAATAATTGAAAGCAAAATATACTCGTGAGTAGATTGCAAGAGAATTTCCCCCCTGTAGGTAGTGTAGCTACTAGTGTTCACCAACCTCTTAAGTTGAGTTGACAACTGAGTTGCTAGTGAAGAATCAGACGGTGTCGTTAGTGCCCTAATTGATACGTTTGAGGTACCGGATTGGCGTCAACTTGTTCAACCATTTCAATGCTAATTATTGACTTACGGCAACTTACAGAAAATCGGAACATTATTTAGTTGACTTGATGGAATTTTTATACTTACGGAAGATACTTCTGGTTACCGTATTTAAAATAGTATATTAACTAAAAAAACTAAAATATTTTAATGCAGTTTTATGTCATTAAACTATATCAAACTATACTTCATAGAACATATTATTCTATCTGGTCTATTAAGAACTTTTCCTAAAAGACTCTTAAAACATAAAAAACCCTGTATATCTGAACAGCCTGTAGAGTGTAGATATATCGAAATATAATATACCCTATTTTACCCATTTTTTTGTTGAATAGCTATTAGCTATTCAACAAAAAAAAAACGCGAACAAAAGACAAACAAACAGACAGCCTATTTAGAGTCAATCCCGCACTTTTATAAAATCAGATCAATCCATAGATTTTTTGGTTCGAATCCCGGTGTGTACCAATGAGTTTTTAATTAATAAAAAATTATGTTCATTTGTTTGACAACACCACTATAGTGCCTCGAAGAGCACGTTAAGCTGTCGGTCCCGGTTTCACTATACCAACTTGTGAAACTGTTTATAGATGGGTTATTGAGTCTATTCAAAAACATCGCGACGAGCTAGCCACTTGTTCAGTGTAGACTCATACCATCGGCTACGACGAGGTGGGATTAAAACCCCTCCGCTGGGTACCCTGGGAACGTCTAGGCGGTCTTGGGCGCCGTAAGGCACCCGTGATGATATATATATAATATAGATTTTTAAAAATTTAACAACTTTATTATATGCATATATGATGATAGTCTAACAATACTAAATAATTGTAGTGACACACTTGGATTTAGGTGCACGAATAAAACTGTTTGTTTCAACTAGAGTGGGCTTAGTAAACATTATTAAAAATTCCTTTGACAGCGGATCGAAATGATTTTGTCTGTCTGTCAGTCACGCACACAGCCGCTGTCATAGTTGCTTGCGTCAAATTCCCAATACTACACAGTTTTTTTTAATTTTATTTTACAGAAGCTGCCTTAATATATTAGTAAAAATCGTTCATCTAACACGCAGTCATCCTTAACAATGGAAATTAAGTTGTACTTCGTTGGAATAAGATATATTTTTGTTGGATATTTTGTGGGCATTTAGTTGCTTTTGGAATTGGATGCGCTAGTCCGTTCCTTCTTTATTAATTTCGAATAGGTCCCGTATTTTGCAGAGGATATATTTTGATCATTTTGTTTGAAAATTAAATAAAACATTAAAATATTTAAAGTTTTATTTTGTTGAGAACTTAATTAAATACCAATAAAATTCGTTATTTTTAATTAAAACTATCTGTAAACATAATTTAATTTGATAACCAATCAATTAAAGAAACAAGTCCAACAACAATTTTATAAAGCAAACACTGCACACAACTAAATATATTAAATTCATATTCAAATACACACACACACAAACTCTAAAGAGAACTCAAATTAATCGATACACTCATTAATTAAACTTTCAATTAGCGGAACTGCAGTTACAAATCAAATTTGGAAGCCCTTGAGCGGTGTATGTTTCCACTATACTCCGGTATCCGAGTTACTCCAAGCCCACACAATTCGGGACGAACAAGAGTTCCCGTGAACTAATCAGTTGACTAAATAATGTACTCGTTATTAGGATCCGTGAGACAGACGTTATTAATTGATATCACATCGTTCTGGTCTCTATCATAGATACTTATTTAATTTAGATAGGTCTTGTGGTTACTATACTAACTTCTATAATAAAATAACTCCATAGTAATTGTAACGGACTGATTATATTTATGTCTGGTAATTAACAGGATCTGTGTGTAATTTCATACAAATTGGTCCAACAGTTTTGGAGTTATTATGCGGTTTCTCCCGTAGTCTAAATTAAAAGAAATCAAATCGAAAATAAAATACAGCCCATCCTACTCCTTAATAACATACATACCTTGTAAAGATACATTAATTTCTAAAGGTTAAATCTTTTTTTAAAATTAAAATTGAGTTCATCAATTACAAACAATAAAAATCTAATAAGTTTTCTCTTTATAATAGTATAGATAGATGGATAGATAAAAAACAATAATAATAAATGTAATTTTGTTGACACACATACAATACACATAAATATATAAAAAAATACATTAAAAAGATTACAAATTTGTACTCAATTTATTATGTATTTACATTTACAAATAACTGTTGATACCTGGCTTCTGTGCTAGGTTACCCTGTGTTACTATATACTATAAAATAGAATAAACTAATAAAAGTACTAAATTGTATACAAAGGTTTAAAATCAATTTAAAATTATTAACCTATAAATTAAACTACACTTTAACTTAAACCTTATAATTAAATTAAATAAAGTGTATTTACCCAAATGCCGTGTCTAAACGTTCCAAAACCATTGTCCGGTAGCATATTTGTATGCAATAGGGAGCGTGCACTAATTAATATGAACAACAAATTGGACCGCACGTGCAGAGGTTCGGAAGGTGATAGCGAGCGTCTTGTTTCAGTTTCAGACCAGTACATACATATTCCAGTTGAATATTTGGTTGCGATGATATATACTCGTATATGGTGAAATATATTTTGAATATATTTTAGCAATTAGACTTAACAAGCTCTTTTACCTAACATTTAATTAATAAAACGTACAAAGAATATATTTAAACAGATACTGGGCGGCCCATTGCAATTTTTATTATTTATAAAAAATATTTACTGCACTTAAAGGACTTAAGGGCTCTGCAGTCATTTTGGTGCCTCACAAACGTACTTCCAATATTACACCTTGGCTGTTAGTAGAAGTTTATTATTTTTATGTTGGTAATTGTACGCAAAAATATTTCTGTTGTGGGTAATAAATATTTTTGGATTATGATATTTAAAAAAAGAAAGAAAAGAAGCCTAAGGATACCTAGCGGTGAGATTTTACTTTCACCCGTCGTAGCTGATAATATGCTGAGTCTACAGTGAACAAGTGACCTGCTCGTTGCGGTGCTTGGATAAACTTAATAATGAAGAGTTTCACAAATTGGTGTAGTAAAACTTCAGGTTCACACAGCTCATGGGGCCCCTATAGGGTGTTTTCAACCAAATACGATTAAACATATTTTTTATGAATCGGGATCTAAATAATTCGGCCCCAAGTACATGAACCTACTGCACCGATTTCTTGTCGAGGTGGTAGTCTTCTTTCAGAGTGCGGTTACGAAATGGACAGTTAATTTGAAGATAAAGCGTAGATATTAAAATAGAATCATGATGCAAATTCGTCTTTGTTGCCCATTTCTTAACCGCATCATTAGGCGGCATTGTGGGATTAAACTACTATCAAACAAAGTCACCTATACGATATGGCATTTAAAAGTATGTTTTCATAATAAAAGTAAATGTTTTTAATGTTCATATTAAACTAAAAGAGACTTGACTTAAATAAAGAATTTCGTCAAAATGTAGCTACATCTTTTGGATAGTAAAGACATTTTGTATTTGACCATTTTTTACGTTACTTCTTGTCATGTCATCGAGGAGTAGGTATAATGGAACTGTGTATTCACATACACATCTCACCCACACAAATACACACGCATATTGGTGTAAGTTGGGAAAGGGCGTGATGAAGGAGTCTGTTAATTGAATAAAGTTTTCCCTCAGTTTCAAGTACTTAGGAGTTACGGACGGCATGTGTTTTTGCCTAATATTTATCATGTAGTTAAAGAACAAAACATGATCCATGTTAGAAAAGATTTTATAAAAGCTTGCCCTGACTGACTGACTTACTCATCATACGTCTGTCGTCTAGTCGTCTAGACGAAACTACTA
Organism: Monopis laevigella; assembly: GCA_947458855.1. Lineage (NCBI taxonomy): Eukaryota > Metazoa > Arthropoda > Insecta > Lepidoptera > Tineidae > Monopis > Monopis laevigella. Next base: position 23,022,860 of record OX381583.1, on the reverse strand, counting down.
ATGCTAGGAATATAAAATTTGGACCGAAAATTCCTTTTATCTTGTATCTTGCTTTTTTTTCAAAATTCGAATACCAACAAGTAATGGGTCTAAGTAATGGAAGGTATTAATATTTCTTTGAAAAAAATAATTGCGAGGTTTTGATCTTTTTTGAGATTTCAATAGGAGTGGGGTGTTGAAATATTTAGTATTTTTTTTATATTGTACTATATTTCTGGAACGACAGTAGCTAAAACCTTATTTTTTTTGTATGTACAAGTATCTTCTTCCAATGGGAAAATAATAGACAGGTGTTTCAAAATTTGTAAGTGGGAACTTATATTTTGAATTTGGACCGGTTGAATCTAGGTGAACAAAAAATGGTTTACCTATATATCTAAGCTAGTTTATATACGTAACAAATCACAAACCATTTTTAATCCCAATTTAATCCATAAAATAATTTCATACTAATAGTATAACTCCCTAAATCAATCAAGAATAAAATTCACAAGCAATATAGGCAAAGATGGAGGTAGTTTAATTTATCGACTATCGATACATGTCTTACACTGGCCGTAGTTCAGAGTGCATGTACGACAAATATCGAGTTTCTTGAACATGGACTAAAGTTGACTAGAGGATCCGATCGAATTGTTTATGACAATAATATGACATAGTCACCTCCAACTTGTTGTTTCAATATTGCGTTGTCATTTGTTATTCGAATTTCGATAAATTTGAATTATCGTTTGTTTATTTTAAACCAATTAGATGATGCCTTTCTCAACCAAGTTAATGCCGGTAAAAAAAAAAAATGTTGCTTCCCATGGTTAATTATCACGAACTCAACCAAAGAGATCTCACTAAATAAACTCGATCGTCTTTACTTATATATTTTATGCGTAAGTATGAAATTCTATCCCGATTTCATTTAATTGGCTAAACAATTATTTTCATAGACATCAAGTATGATCTAACGTTTTGGATGAATTTTAAAATGATTTGATTTAATCCTGAAACTAATAAATAGCTTTTTAACATTTTAAAATAAAATCGAATTTAAATAACTTTTTGTTTCATTTAAACTTTATAGACAATTATTAAAAATAAAATATATTATTAACATTACCAGCTAGTATAAGCGATATGACGGTCTTAGATTAGGAAAATCGACAATAAATACATTTAGTCGATTAATCGACTAAATGTATTTATACTATTTATACTATACTAAGGGTTAGCAAATTTTTATTTTTATACCGATTTTTTTTTACTTTAATATTTAACCTTATCTTACCTCTAATTAATACGAAAGCCTTAATTTTGAAATTATTTTATACAGCGCTGTCACACATATTTAGAATATGTCCAACCTTTTGCTAAATGAAAATCATTATTCATAAATAATTGACACATTTCCTAAACTCGAAAATGAAGTCAAATGTGAAGTATCATAAATTGTAGAAACCAAATGCGTAATTCGCAAGCCCTTAAAGCGCTAACAAGCCTCAGAATGCCTTCGTCAAATAGAATCAGAGGAGACATACCGTAAAAATTTGCTTATTTTTTTTTTTTTTTATATATGTGGTGGCAGAGTTGGTTAGACCTTGGACTTAAAAACACGTAGGTCCCTGGTTCGAATCCCGGTGTGTACCAATAAGTTTTTAATTTAAAAAAATATCTACATTTGTTTGACAACACCACTATTGTGAAACTGTTTACAGATGGGTCTATTCAAAATATCGCGACGAGCTAGCCACTTGTTCGTGTAGACTCATACCATCGGCTACGACGAGGTGGGATTAAAAACCCCCCCGCTGAGTACCATGAGGCCGTCTAGGCGGTCTCGGGCGCCGTAAGGCACCCGTGATGATAAACCTATATTAAAAATATTTAAGAAACTTAACAAACTTAACAAACAATAAAATAGGAACTAACTAAAAATTTACACAATAACTGTATAAACTAAATCTACTTAATAAACAATAAAATATATACCTGTCTATTAAACCTACGTAAATAAAAAGTTTAATGCTTTATAATAACTAAATCAAAATTAAATTTAAAATTAATTTGATACAAACTTAAGTTGAGATGTAGCAAGTTATTCCGGCTAATTTGGACATATAGTTATAATTTAGTTTGGAAGGATATAGGACAAATCAAGTGGCAATCAATGTCCAAGTTGGAAGGGGGAGGACAAAATGCGAATTAATAGGGGTCAGCTTCTGATCCCGTAACTTAGAGATCGGATTTGTATCTATCAAGTTAAAGGGTTGCAATATGCAACGTGCTGGAGTCTGGAGTTATTAAATTTGATCACTAGTTAGAGTTAAATCTATGATATTTGTCGGCGATACCGGCCACATATTTGTATCAATTATAATAAGTTTAATTGCCATATTTACAATTCTTCATGTCACTGATTTGACATGTTTTCAAATAGAGTTCTTTTGGCAGCTGTCGTGAAGGTTTGGATCTGTGGTGGATATTTACGTTAATTTCTCATTATTAATACAGTCCATTATTTCATATTTATTCCTCTTTCTATTCTACACCTAAACACCATCCTTGCATCGCCCACATAATTTTTTACTAAATCGGTCCAATTTCCGGCCTTGAAACGTCCCCAAAAATACATTAATTCAGACTCAATTTCTTAGCTTCACTTTAATCAATTATTTTCAGTTGTAATTGCATATTCCATAATAAAACTAACATCTAAAAAAATACGTCAATAAAAATATTCTTTTGACGATGCAGTAACATTTATTTAGACTATAAACAACCTTGCTTGTTAGTGTCAACGCGTTATATAATATTTGTTTTTGTTCCACCCAACCTGTGCAAGACGGGAGCTATACACGATCCAATTTGGGTGCTCGTTAGGAACGCAAAAGACGCGCGGTTTAATTGCAACAGCCCTCTAATGAGAGCTGTGTCGGTGGGATTGGGCCGAGGCTGTTACGCAAATTGACATTGTACGTAAATTGATGCCGTCCACCGACGAGAATGGTGCGGTGTAGAGTGCGCATTAGACAATGTTGGTGAACATATTTTGGTTACCTGCCTTTAATGTTACGTAAAATCTATGTAAGAAGACAGTAGCTATCTATACACGATCAAACATAATTGCTTGCCATGTTAGCAAATGAAGCACTAATAAGAGCTATGTTAATGCCGTCCACCGACGAGAATAGTGCGGTGTAGAGTGCGCATTAGACAATGTTGGTGAATATTTTTTGGTTGTATTTCTTGTTTCATAAAATTTATGCAAGACAACAGCTATACACGATCGAATTTGGTTGCTTGTTAGTTGGTTGGCTTAGCCGTGCTGCAGGTGCAGTGCGGGCTATCTCTTAAATAGGACCGCCTGACCTGAACACTGGCCGAAGCAATTTTGCCCTTTGCGCTTCTAATCTTTTCGTTTAATAAATATAATAAAATAATAATGTAGAATGAGTTTGTCATGCGTACCGTACCAAATTAGTAAACTCTTGCCGCGTCTAAATTTGTAAGCTCCGACGTCGTTGTCGCCAGCCGGCTAAGTCAAACTCTATCCGCTATTTTTAACGTGTTACAAATATTTGTAAAGGAATTCGCTGTCCCACTTCGGTAGACATTAATTTATTGTTATGGCGCTTATAGTGTCATTTACTAGATTTAAAAATTACGCAAATAGATAGCAGAATTTAAACGGATTATAAATTGCACAAAAATATATTAATCAACATTCCTATTCATGACTATATTTTAAATATACTAGACAGACGGTGCGGAATCATCGATGTAAATAGATGGGTTATCGCTCAAAAGAGTGCTGAAAAAAAACTTACCGGAAAATATTTTTTTGTCACGTGTTAACTGTCAAATTTTTTTTTTTAAACGTTAAAGTTTTTTTTTAAATTTTGCCACCGTGGTCTAGTAATTGCGCCTTTGGTGTTGTTCCTTGTTTGGGATTTGGGTTCGATCACTCAAGGCAAAAATAATACATTTTCTGTACAGGTCATTTGTTGGTTATTTATAAAATAGTATTAGTTTTGTTATTTCTGGTACACATAGAACAAGCCTACAGACTAATATGTGACCAGGGCAATATGTAAGAGTCCAACATATGTTTATACTATCTATGATGACTTTTGACCTACTGACGATCTTTTTAGGTCTATTGAGCTCCAAATTAAGTTTAATTGTTATTTTATAATATAATTGGTTGTTGCTGCTCTATGGTAGTTTAAAGATGCGGTTACGAAACTAGTATCAAAAAAGTCAAATGCACATGACGAGTTTATCTTTTTTTCAAACTTGCAAGAAAAAACATTATTATTTTAATAATAGTACATTATGATACGAGGTTGGTAAGTAGGTTTTTACAAACGAGTTGACGCCTTGTAAGCCCGGAGGCGAGGGTTTATAATCGGCAGGAGTTTGTAAAAACCTTACCAACTGTACCATACGACGTTTTTCAATACATTTGCGAGAAAATAGATACTTAAATAAAAAAAACTAAGCGAAACAATTTTTTTTTTTTTTTTGACAATAAGAAATGTAATAACTATATGCATATAAATATTGACTAACTAATTGTTGAAATAGAAATAAAAAAAAAAACTGTAAACAAATCGCACGGCGTGCGGTAAAAACTTTCGAGGCATATGGAAAGAACTGTAAACAAAATCGCACGGCGTGCGTAATAATCAACTTTCGAGGCATATGTACTGCCATCGAAAGTACACCTTTTCGAGCAGCTGTATTGAAAAATATTAAACGCGACAATAATATCTATTATATAAAAAAATATTAGGTACAATAATAATATATAGCGATGTAAAACTCAAACTAGATCTTTGGTCCCGTAGGTCGTTAGGCGGTCGCGGAGTGCGAGGCGCCCGCGGGACCCTGATTGCCGATTCACTCCCGATTGCCCTGTTTGATGAGGCATTTCAACAAAATCGCTTGTTACGCCTTTTCATGTTTAACTGTTTCAATGTTTGGTGTATTCTTTTAGTTTTATTTTATTATAATTGTATAAATAAAACATTTGAGTATTTGTTAATTGTAAATTAAAATTTCCCTAGGTAAAAAAAGTGGTGTTAATTGCCAGGAGAACTTCATAGTTAAGATTTAATGTTAACTATTAGATTTATTCAATATTTTTAAAATGTAGGATGTAAAGGACACGTCACGCGTCGTAGTTCGGCGATTATTTTTACGCGTAGGTTTTTCGACTTATTTTCTCACATAACTTTGGTTTAGATATCACTACATTTTTACTATGAATTAAGATCGCTGGACTCTTCTAATGTACCAAATTTAATAGAAATTTACTTTAGTATACTGGGTGTTTTTTTTACTATACTTGATACTTGAGGCAAAATCGCCACTGTCAAAAAAAAAACTTATAGAGCTTATTTTCAAAATAAAGAAAGGTAGGTATTTTCTTCAAAAAAATCCCGAAAATAAATTAACATAAGGCTTGTGCTTAAAATTACTCTAACAAATATATATTGTTTTCGTAACAAGAAAATAAAATACCTTAGACAAGTGGCGGGGTCTCAATCATGAGTTAAGTATAAAATAAATTTATAGATCTTTTTTTGTATTTTAAATCATTTTATATTAATGTTTTTTCATGAGCGACACTGAAAGGAAACCCGTTTTATTATTTTTTATCAGAAAATACATTTTTTTTTTACTATGACAAAAAACACACAGTATAATTTTATTAAGCAAATTTCAGTGACTTTATTATTTTTTTTGATAATACACCATAAACTTGAAGCGATACCTAAACTGTAATTTGGATAGACACCTTAGGACTTAGACTCATCATAACGCTTATAAATACTCCTTTTTTTTTCAAATAAGGATAAGTTTTAAAAATATTGTTGAAATAAATATGAAGCGCTTCCTAAAGCTGAAATTTGGAGAGACACCTTAGGCCTTAGACTCCCCATAACGCTTATAAATACTCCTTTTTTTTCCAATAAGGATAAGTATTAAAAATATTGTTGAAATAAAAATGAAGCGCTTCCTCAAGCTGAAATTGGGATAGATACCTTAGGTGACTCACTATAACGCTTATAAATACTTCTCTGTTTTTCAAATAAGGCCTTAAAAATATTGTCTAAATTCAATGAAGTTCTTGTGTTATTTGAATTCGGTAGAGTACGCGTGCGGTGTGTAACCGCGGCCTCGTGCGTCGGAGATTCGATAAAGCTCGTCGGCACAGTTGACAGAGACTCCGGCCTAACGAGGGGCCTGGGGACCAGACCTTAACAAGCATAGATATGTAAAGTGTATCGCACTAAGTTAAAGTTACGCGTGCCTTATTTTTACTAAATGTAAAAATCGTCATAATTGACATTGATGTTATCTAGTTTAAGTACTAAAGTGATTTTGTATAAAGAACATACTCTGTAGCTGTTATATTATACGAAATGTATATCACGCGAAAAAGGAGAGAGACAATGTGCTTAGCTATCTATGAATTCTCCGTACGAATGAACAGAATGAACTGCAGCGTCCCCGGACTTGAGACCGCAAAGTAGGCTTAAAGGCCTTTTAACTCTCACCTGCACTGTGTTCACTCGAAGTGTTCACTACCCTCTCTACTCAACCAAATACTATATGATTCTGTTAGGGCCGTCTTAGAAACACGTCCCATAAAAGTTCCGTCGGCTGATCTCAGAAGGCCAATATCCTTTAATGGACTTTGCTGGAATTCCGCTTGCACCGATTTCCACTGCATAAAGTTGAGTTTTAAAACGGTTTCTAGCAATTTCGTTTGTGAGATCAAAATATTTGTTCGAGATTTATTTACTAATAATTATGAACTCAGTCCTTAAAAAAGAAAAATAATATCCAACGGCATTGCAACTGGACAGTGATTTTACAGTGACAGTAAAATCATTGGTTTATGTAGTAGCTTCTTATGTAGGCTTGGTGCGCGTGGTTGTACCTAGCACGCGCGCCAAGCCTTTCAAACCTTTCTATTCTAATTTTCTTTCTATGGGCGGGGGAATCTGAAGAAGTGCGGTCCCGTGCATGTCTCTGCTGATTGACCCGCGTCACTCCGCAAACAACAACTAACGAGTCTCCCGCCCAGGTGAGTCTCCCGCCCAGGTGATCTCCCGCGCAGGTGATCTCGCGGCCGCCCTCCCGACACGTCTTTCCTGATTGAGACGCCACATAATAAAATTAGCGCTACTCTCACGCGAACTTAGACGCCTTTTGTCCCGATATGATGGATTGCGGTTTAACGTCGGCAAAGACGTTGATGATGCTTCGTTCGTGCTGCTGATTACTGTGTACGTACCAAATTACGGACCGAGGGCGTACGCTCGTTTGCGACGCGGAGGAATGTGGAAACAACATTATTTAGATATTATAAGCCGAGTGGAATTGCTGTTCTAATTTCGCATTCGCTAACTGTAATCATTTGGGAGGCCTTTGCGTTTCAAGTTTCAATTAGTTTATTCAGATAATTTTTACACAGATTATATATTATATTAGGCAGCAGGACCCAAACTAGGAAAAAAAATCCTGTATCACGGGCCCTAATTCAATTAACATATACATTCACAAAGGCATACTAGAAATATTATATTAGGATACACGAAAATATTGAAAGTTACAAAACAATTAAGGAGGTACTAAATAATAAAATAAACAAAATTTAAAATAAATTATTACACAACATGAGACAAAAGTTTTAAAATTAATTACTTAACACTACAAATTGCAAATTTGACAAGTTAAAATTATTAGATTAGCATAAAACGTTTGTATCCATTCCTTAGATACTATTTGTTTTTAGATTATCCTTAATAGTAGTTAAGGAAAATTAACCCCAAGTCAAAAATAAGTTTAGTTTTTAATATACTGTTAATGGAACCGAGCCTGATGGCTCAACGTGGGCTACAGAAGACGAGAAACGCTAATCAGATTCTAAAGAGATTCGTGACTTTTTTAAATCTTAGGTATTTTCTGCCCAGGTTATAATATATATAATGTTACGTTAGATATAATATTTTTATGTTTAAATTTTCGATCGAACTTTCAGAAGTTTTAGTGATCTGGCCACAGGGCACCAGTACAATAATAAACAACATCTTATTTAAATAAGTTGAACTAAATAATTTAAAACATTTTATTGGGTTGCGTTGAACCACCAAGTATCGGCCCTAATATCAAAGTAAAAAAAAATCATAGTAAGTACAAAAACAGTTAAAAAATTACAAGAGTTGTAATTATTTTAGAATTTAAGTGTTTTCCAACATATTATCTTGGTTACTGCTCAAAATTTTAAACTCTATCTGTACTCTCCTAATAAAGGAGAGTATTTAGATGGTAGTAATATTTTAATCTTGGTAAATTAATCTCATGAGGTTTGAACATTATTTTATTTAAAAAAAACGTGACCTTCTGAAATTATAGAAAATAATGGTACCTATACCATCAGGTAGATATAAAATAATTTGTGGTTCCCTAATAAAAATAATTAATAAAAAGTCACAATAAAGTTTGGTAAAGCAACTATTTGGAAAATAATGTCAAATTAATTTTGCCGAAATTTTAGGTAAATTTCACCCTAAAAGTTAACATTTATTTCCAATATCATTCGCTCGCCTAATTAATAAAGTATACAAATAATTAGTAATTGGAAAAATCTGTTAAGTATTTAAAAAAAACACCTATGTATTTCAGAATTTCCCAAATAAATGTCTTTGTCTTTGTGAAGTTATACTGATTAGAAACAGAAATAGAGTCAGATGCATAAGCTGCACAAACAAATATACTTCTTCTGATAGGATACAGTTAATTGGCACAAATTCCAAACATTTAACTAATTAACGAAGAAGCCCTCTGGCGGCCAGCTGCCATCCACGTGCGATCCCCTCCATATTGTTTATTTTTGGGTATTCTACTTTCAAGTACGTTCATATATTAAAATTGGATTAGAAATTTAATTAATTTACTTTTATTACTAAGAGTTTTGTTTTATTAATGCCTTATGTTAATTTATGTTTTATTTATCATTATGTTATTAAGTTTATTTTCCAAGACAGAAATGATAGAAAAATCAGATTTGACCGCTCTCCTATGGTTGTTCTTGGGGCTGGTGTGTAGTACCCTAAATATTATGTGACTCTGACTGTAGAGCTCTACTTTCAGTTTATTTAGGTAATGAAACCTGTCTATTGCTAAAGTATTAATTATCATCAACTAAATAATTTAGAGGTTAAATTTCTCACAAAGATAAAATGTATAGATTTTTTATTGCTAAAAAATATTTATTATAGCTATCTTATTGACAATATTTAGGGCGATAAATAATATGTAGGCGCCATTAGCGTAACGAAAGAAAGACAATAAACAAACGTAAAGTAAGAAACTATTGCTAATTAAACGTTTAACATTCGAGTAACTGCTTTATTAGGAACTAATTAAAAAATGGATTTAAATTCCGTTACAATTAACTTAGGTTTGTCGTGGTTGAGTGGGCGCTTTAACGAGGCCAATTTGGCAGATATCGCGGATGCCATCCGACGGGAGCTCGTCAAATGCGCGCTTTTTGCGGACACCCTCAGGTAGATCAGAAACATTTTCATACAATGCGCGTGCGCCTTTCTCGGTTACTTTTTTGAGGAGTCGAACGTGAGACGTTTGACAAGACGCCATTGTTGTTGTTAGATGATAAACTGTATAAAAAGTTAAGGTTTTCGTTTTGTATCTTGAAATGTCTGTCAAATCTTCGTTCTAATCTTACAAAGAGATTTCATTAATTTTACTTTATATGGAAGTCAGGTTAATAAAGTATTAATGAGTGGTACTTAATATTTTTTTAGGATTTCTTATTTTGATCATTACTAGAGTATTAAGAACTGGTTTCCAACTCACCTCGTGTAGTCGCTTTTGCAGAGGATCATGCCGCCTTTGAAGTAGAAGGATCTGCCCATGTCCGCGAGCGCTTGCCCGCAGCACGCGCACTTGAGACACCCGTGGTGCCAGTATCGGTCCAGCGCATGCAGCAGGAACCTCTCCACGATTTTGCCGCCGCAGCCGGCGCATTCTTTGAGCGCAGGATTGTTGTTGTTGTGAGAGTACTCGTGGCCGTTGGCGGCGGCGAAGGCGGCCTCCGGGCTGGGCGGATGAGGGGAGCTCAGCTCGCCGTACCCGTGGTAGTGCGGGTTCATGCTCAGCGTGCCCGCTGCCAGCTTGACGGTTGGAGCGGAGACCGCTCGCCGCACACCACGACAAAACGCCCTGCGGACAAAACAATTCCTTATTGTAATCGAATATTTATTTATTACATTAAGTACGTTAACTATTTATAACTCATTATCGACCTCGACGGGAAGCTATTTGTCTTTACGAATTATTTTTTCTTAACATCTCAGTCGATCTGGGATCCCAGGCCAGGGTCCGGCCGAGGCCTGCGGGCGGCCGCTTTTATAAAATTTTCCAATTAGCAATTTCATACAATTAGGAAGGGGTTCTTTGGGGAGAAGAGAGGAGCGGGTCGCGTCAACCCGATCCAATTAGCTCGCGGCCGGCGGAGCGGCGGGACGTCGTCTGAGCGGCCCTGTCGCCATAAAACTTAATTAAACGTTTTAAAACAAGTATTCATTAAAGAATAATCAAGCTTATGTAGTCATAAATAAGCGGATTGTCCCGCGCAGAACGGGTGCTGTAATTAAGAGTGCAGAGAGTTGATCAAACGCACTGATTTGGAAGTACCCTTGATTAGACGCGGGCGGCGCGAGGAGCTTCCGCTGCGGCGCACAAACTAATTAACAATAACGGACGCTTTAAAAGCGTAATTAATTTAAATTGTAATTCTATTTCTCTCAGAGTAAAATAGACAATTATTTCAGTAGCCCTTTCTTTTGGAGAGATTTGCTTTGCTACTAATGGAATTTGCGTAAATTTTTATTTTGAAAGAGTTAATGATGTTGGACATGTAAATATATTTTCTAAATAAGGGTTTGTACAAAAAAATAACACGAAATTGAGCGTAACAAAAAATATTTTACTCCATAACCCATAAAAAAAAATGTACCATCACGGGTTAATTCCCACCTCATTATAGGCGATGGTGTTCTGAGTTGGCACCAAACAGTTTCACAAGTTAGTATAGTGAAACTGGGACTGACAGCTTAACGTGCTCTCCGAGGTATCATAGTGCTGGGCTGGTGGCCTAAAAACTATAGTATCGTCTAACCAACTTGGCCATCGCTTATCTTATTAATTAATAACATGAAAAAAAATCTAGTACCCTAAGTATTAAATTATAAAGGTTTATATTTTATACACTTTCCAGAAATGGTAGTGAAAGGAGATTGCGTGCGTCTAACTTGACCGTGTGTCGTCGCGTGCGCACATATTGTATATAATATATCTATCAGCATTATGTTTCGTGTCTATTTAACATCTTGTCACACGTAAAACGTCTCTCAACTGACACTCACAAAAATTTGAGACCGTAAAATATAAATTAATCGAAAAAATTTAACTCTTGTTATTTTTTTGAGTAAAACACTTAAAGTAGTGAACGGGAGTCCTAAATCAGTTTCTTTTAGGATAAAAAGTATCGATATCTATCCAAAGCGGAAACGCAGCTAGTGCTAAGGGTAGGTACATTTTCAAGAAAACCTTGATTGTTTCCTTTAATTCATTTTGCCATTAGTTTTCTTTTTATTATTAATAAGTAGTCTTTTAATTTGTATATAATATTTTAAAGTTTACAATAATATTTTATATGTTAAATCTAAATTAATAATTTCAAATGAAAAAATATGAATCATATTAAAAATATGAATTATATTGAATACCTTGGGGTACGTTCTATAATTTAAAATATTTATTATTCTTGCGATCTCTCCAGGTAGAAGATATCTGCATTTTTTTTTACTAACCATGATGTGACTTTATATCTGCCTGATGGTAATGATGCCGATTAATACATTGATTTTTAACAAAATTGATCGCTCCCACTATTATGCCTAAATGACGCGGTTATGAACTGGGCGGCGACAAAGACAAATTTGCATTACGAGACCACCTTAATAGCCTGCTTCAGAAAGAAGACTACCACCTCGGCACTAATTCGATGGAATAGTCTCCTTAATACCGGTGATCCCACAAACTAAAGTCTAAACATAACTAGGTCACTTGACGGTTTCGCATCTGTATGGGCTGTATGGCATCAGACTGCAGCTGCATACCTACTTTGGGTGCGTTCCAAAATGTAAATATTATAATAAATGCAGACATCACCCATACCGTCATTGCAGTAACCACTAATCAATTTTGTATAACGAATACTAAAAATATTGAAACGAAATCGTTAATAATTTCCAAAGCAATTGAAAACACAACTACGTATAATCACATACATATTTAGCTTACCTATCATATTATTTTATTTTATAAACACGTCGTTGCAATGTGAGTTATATTATGACTAGCTATTAGAGTGATTGTTGTTTGCCGGTTCATTTGTCCCGTGCGTGTGGGGTGCCTGGGAATGGACAGGTGGCGCTTTCATTATTCAAGCTCCATTGATTGGGTACTTCGTTGCCGTTTAAAAATCTTATTAGCAACCGAGCGTCAACAAAGCGCGCCGCCGAAGCTCGCACTGAAGTCCTGCTTAAGGCGGTTACTCACTAGCCTCTAAAGTGGTGTAACCGTAAACGTAACAAGTTTTTTAGTTGGCAACCGTTCGGTCGATCGGTCAGGTCAACGATATTATATATACCATCACGGGTGCCTTACAGCGCCCGAGACCGTCTAAACGGCCTCAGGGTATCCAGCGAAGGGATTTTTATTCCCACCTCGTCGTAGTCGATGTTATAAGTCTACGTCGAATAAGTGGCTAGCTCGTCCCGATGTTTGAATAGACTCAATAACCCATCTATAAACAGTTTCACAAGTTGGTATAGTGAATCTGGGACCGACAGCTGAAAGTGCTCTACGAGGCACTAGAGTGTTGCTGTTAAACAAATATACATATTTTTTTAGATTAAAAACTCATTGGTACACACCAGGGTTTGAACCAATGACCAAAGTGTTTTTTAAGTCTACATTACAGATATAAATAATTATATACTTCCCTATAACTTCGCTAGTATAGTCTGGCATACCGTTTTTTCTACCACCGCCCTTACAGTTGCAAAAACCGCCAAGCGTCCTTGTTCTGTTTCGGTTTTAGTCTGTAGGTTAACCGGTTTTCAGAAGCTTATTGCATCGGTTTCTTGGCAAGCCTCCTTTCAGGGTGCGGTAACGACTATTAGGTGCGGACACAACAATATATTAATCGACCCCATTTATGAGCTTTGCAGATCTGCTTATCATCAGATAGACACAAAGTCACATTCTATGCTACAATAAACATATGCGTTACCGTTAATAATGTTTTACAAGACTGTTGCTAATATATAGTTTTACGTTTTCGGCGCGAATAAAAGAGCGCTCGCAGTGTATCGCGAGTCATACAAATAATTCTTGAACCCAGTGGCAACACTAGAAGCATTGCTCAAAATCATCGAATTCACCAGTTTCTTAGTGGAAGGTTCGTGCTGAATTGATAAATAAATTAAATTGGATGCTCTCAGTATGCATTCAAATTTAAGTTTGTTTCGATACATTAGGTTTTAACTTTACGCTTGGCTGTCAAGACACTGTAGAATACTATTTATCTGTTTATAAAAAAAAATGGATGTCAGGGTGAAATCACAAGCTTCAAACATTTCGCACGGGAATTTGGTAATGACATTTCGGATATCGCATACGTCTCGATATTGTACCGTACCTGAAACGGTTATGATTACGGACTGCATGTGTGTAGCCGGCTTTACGTGCTAAGTGTTTTCTTTTTTCAATTACAGCGATGAACTGCAGGTTCCTGAATGTTGTTTGCAAAGTGCAAGTCATCTTGTTAGCGGGGCTTTGCTTCTTGGTCTATTTATGTTTTCAATAGGTTCCTGTTAGTGAAAATTGACAAACTTATTTGAGAGTTTTTGAAATTGGATTTGCTGAAAAATTAACTATAGAAGGTTGTTAGCATTAAAATAATATATATGATGAAAACTACAAATTGGATAAGAAATTGATTCTATATTTATTTAAGAAATTTTATTTACTCATTGTATTTTTAAAAACTTTAGGACTGATTTATCAATCGTTAAAGTTATTCTACAGTTAACTTGTATGAAGAACAGAACTGTCAAATTTATCAATTCGTCAAATTATCTGTGGAATAACTTTATCTGACGATTGAAAAATCAGCCCTTATTGGAATAACAAAGGCACTTCCCTTCTCTTTTATTAGGTTAGCTTTTCTTATATGACTAAAATATACATCGAAGTTTTTGACACTACATCAGATAGATTTGTTAATATCTCTGCACTAATAATTTATACGTAGACTCATACCATCGGCTACGATGAGGTGGGATTAAAACTCCTCCGCTGGGTACCCTGGGGCCGTCTAGGCGGTCTCGGGCGCCGTAAGACACACGTGATGATATGTATGTAGGTACTAATAATTTATCCAACAAATGTTCTTTGATTATGAGGTTCGTTCCATAACGCTAATAATATGCCAAATATCTAAAGAAAATGTATTTATTAAGTATTAGTTATTATTCAGGTCCCAAGTTACATTGTTGTTTAATAGCAGAGATCGCTCTCGTTATGCCGGCTAAATTTTGCGGTTACGAAATGGGAGACAAAGACGAATTTGCATTTGTAACCGCATCCTGAAAGGAGACAGCCATCACGATAAGAATTCGGGGCAGTCTCCTAAAAACCGGTGAAAAACACACCGACTAACATGACTAGTTAAATTGACCGGTCTCGCAAAGAATACCTATCTTCCAGCCAAAAATTTTCCTTAGTAAATTCTGCCCATACATACACTATGTAAAATTATAACATAAACACGTACAAATTTAGTCCTTAATAACGAAAAAATTACTCCATCTATAAATAAAATTCCCACATAATCTACACCTTCCTTCTAAGTAATTAAAATTAATTGGAAACCTACAACTTATAACATTGTTAATTTCTCATCACCATATTTATTTACGAACAAAAAGAAAAACAACCCCGCCTTAGCCTCTCTTCCTACCCCCTCCCGTACCGCGAATAACGTAATTAAGGCGAAACCGCCGGCGAAATTAAACGCGAAAACGGAATGAGAATGTGAGCCTAATTAGACCCGGGGGCAGGGGAAGACGTTGCACCGACACCCTTTCGCAAAAAAATATAGAAAGAACATCGGCTGAGGACATGTAATCAAATGAATGACACAAAATATCATATTTAATTAAAATTAAAAGTCGAGTCAAATAAAGCAGATTGATTGATGATTTCAGCATATTTTTGTTATATATTTTTTTTTCAAAATACATGTAAACTTTCTATTATATATTATTATGTGAGGAAGTAAATTAATTCCCAAGTATCCAATGGGATCCAATGAGAAGGGATTTTATAAAACTCAAATTTCTCCTTTCCTTTATCCCATAAAAGTAGGAGGGATAAATATTTTTTCCGGAAAGTTCTCGGTGACGGGAGGTGCAACAATATTAAAAAGTGGTACTCTTGTTTGAAAAAAGGATGAGAATAAAAAGAAAATTGTTTTGTTTTAACTGTTATATATCGAATCAACAGTGAAACTTCTTCAAAAGTATCTTGACTCTTCTTATAAAACTAAATGAGTGTGTTTATTTTTTTTGTAAGAGACAGGAGAGATGGTTAAACGATGGAAAAGTAATAGGTTTTTTACAATTTAGAAGTGGGTGATTAACATAAATAATATGACGACGATATAACAAAATCTACATTTATCAAGATTTTTTGTGATTTTTTTGCCAAGAACTGTTTAGTAATGATAATGTCCTAACCCAAATTGTTACGTTTAGAATTCATTTGACGCGCAGCAGATCCAGCTCATCAACAGATAACCCTTAAAAAACTTTAATACTTGTAGATTTAAGGTGAATTTCGACGTTTTTGGAAACACCACTATGTTAGTAGCAAGTATTTATTTATGCGCTGTCTACCCTCACAGTGTTCTAAAGCCTCCTCCCTTGCTTTAGCACCCCGGGGAACTGCCGGGATGGGTGCACGAGAAGTTAAACTGTTTCTTGCATGTCTGATACTTAAATATGCGGCTCTGTAAGCAGTATTCTATTGATTTCTTTTCTTTATGTTAGAAAGGTATTTTAGTTGGTATAATAGTCCCAATCATATTCTTAAAATAAAATAAATATATTGTATTAGAATAATATTACTGAAAATATTTGTATTCTTCGCTGATTTTTTTATTTTATTCGTTGATAAACTCTATATTAAGATAAAATATTATATTTTAGAAATATGTACTTGGCAATTGACAATGAAAAATATGTATTTCAAAATAAAAATACAAACGCCCCATCCTGTCTACGACTTTACATAAAACACCTACATAAAGCAATTATATGTTTAATCGTTTTAATTAATTAAACATGTTGACAAATTAAATCCCGCCCGCCCATGGGGCCATAAAGTATTCATCGGGGTTGTCGCTTCTCACCGTTCATTAATTCGTCCGATTCGAAAAGTTTCAATATTTGTTGACGTTCCTAAAGTTTTTTACCTCTCAATCAGAGAAATAAATATTTTTTAATATAACCTACTCGAATATCCTAATAAACAAAAAAATATTAATTAATTTTGGAATATTAATAAAATCCAATAAAATATTATCTAAAAAAATATAGTTGTTTCTGAAAGTTTAAGGGTATTGAAAAATCTTCATAGTAGAGTCGTTTTGTGCTATTCTCAAATATATATTTATACGTGAAAAAACAATTATTTCGACGATTATCTAGCTAGATTATGTACGAAGTTACAGACTAGTTTAATCTTTATATCTAGGATATACCTAGCAAGATATAAGAACAAAAAGACCAAACTAGTCCTAGCTATGGGATGACGATACCTGAAGAAAACAAAAGTATGTTAGTTTTTTTCTATTTCAGGAAAAGAATACCTAAATAAATACTATGGGATGACTTTACCTGAAATAGAGTTCATAGTTTTCCTAAACTCACTGGAGTTTAGGAAACCATAGTATGTTAGTTTTTCCTAAATTCCAATGAGTTTAGATACGATACCTGAAATGGAGTTCATAGTTTTCCTAAACTCACTGGAGTTTAGGAAAACTATAGTATGTTAGTTTTTTCCTAAATTCCAGTGAGTTTAGGAAAAACACTATCAGGTATTGTCATCCCATAGCTAGGTATTTATTTAGGATTCTTTGTCATGACTGGGAATCGATACAACGACCAACAATGTAAGTACCACGGAGGCGGTTGAATCTTAAGTTAAAAACAACCCAGTTAAGTCGTAGCCATTTATGTCTTGATTTGTGTAACGGGGTCGGTCTGTAATGCCTGTGTTTAGTTTCGGCTGGTTGTCAGCAGACAGATTTATTAGAGTCTCCAAGCGTCTGTGGTTCTACAAAACGCTCAATAATGAGCATATAAGTGTAGACATTGTCTCCTTTAGATGGCTACTGTACCCCATAATTATATGCGGCCGAGCGTGACCGAGATGAAAACATGAATCCAAGAAGTTACTCGTGTCGTTATTTATAAAATAAAAATAGTAATAAATAATGTTCGTCAGAATTTAGGTTGCTAAATAGGTCTTATCAAATATTATGGCTCACTACATTCAGCCAATCTGTGGCACACAAAGTTTTTGTCGTTAGTCACAGCTATACAAATAATAATCACAAAATTCATTAGACTTGCCATGGATTACTTAGCTATACTAATAAATACTTGTTTATTCCAATCTCTCTAAAAATGTGATAGTCTTAATATAAATTTGGTAGGTACTAATTCCTAGTAATAAAATTGCTATTTTTATTTATATTATTATTCACATAATGTCGAACCAATTAATTATATTGCAATATACCTACTCTAAATTAATTTTGATGATACGCAAACTTATGTGGAAACTGCAAATTTTCAACGGTATGCGCTATACACGGCAGGTTAATCTATCTTTAATTGCCTTTGACCTTCTCCTTCAGAAGGAGGTTATATATTTAAAAATCGGTGAAACCACATACTTAAACCGAAACATGACTAGGTCACTTGACGGTTTTTGTACCTGTATGCATTTGCGGTGGTAACGAGACCGTTTGATCGGCCTAATGAAGTTATTACCTTACCTTCCTCCAACCTAAATCATTTAGCTCCTCTCACACCATGACTCCTGCTTACCATCAGGAACATAGAAAGTCACATGCCGTGCTCAAATAAAAAAAACGGTTTTTACACATCCATGGCAAAGAGGAACGTCACGCTGTTTGCCCATAATTATACCTGTTCCAACAAATATATTAAGTTTTCTTGATAGCAGTACCGAGTGTATAATTTTGGAACGTTTCGCTAGAAACACCCGCTCCGGGCAAAATGCTGAGGGAAAAAAGTTAGTAAGTATGCACTTAGAAGTCAATTGATATAGGTATGTAGGTAAATGTATTATGTATTTATTTGTAAGGGGACTTAACTGTAAAAATAATTATTGAAGGTAAAGATAATAAGGATCCTTTATTATAAAGGATATATATCCTAGACGGCCTCAAGGTATCCAGCGGAGGGGTTTTTTAATCCCACCTCGTCGTAGCCAATGGTATGAGTACAAGTAGCTAGCTCGTCAAGTAGCTACACCGCACAAGTAGCTAGCTCGTCGCGATGTTTTGAATGTAACCAACTATAAACAGTTTCACAAGTTGGTTTAGTGAAACCGGGACCGACAGCTTAACGTGCATTCCGAGGTACTATAGTGGTGTTGTATTTGTATATTCTCCTTTTTCGTCTATAGCCAATAAGTCGTTATTATTTTTAACATTTAGGAGGTACGAGAGATTACAGGACTTTTTGTTAATGGCTTGAAAAACAAAAAAACAGAGAATGAAAGATAGGGGCCCACAATAAAAATAATTTAACCGTGAAGGTATTTATTAGGTACTTTTAATTGTGATTGATATAGTCATAGTAAATGGGGCAGAATATATATATATATATATTGTTTTTTAATGTGAAGTACATAATATATACAACAGAAATAATATTACAAGTACCTATACGCAATAAAATATGGACTAAGATGATTTTCATGACTTCGTCGTATGTACAAAAATACTAACAGTTGACTAAAGTCGTGATAGTATCTAATGTTTTACTAGAAAAGGCCTATTTTACGGTATAAAATACGGTATAAATACTAGAATACGATTTTTCACCCCTTTCAATGTTAAAATTATTGTATAAAAAAATCT
Source organism: Monopis laevigella (assembly GCA_947458855.1). NCBI lineage: Eukaryota > Metazoa > Arthropoda > Insecta > Lepidoptera > Tineidae > Monopis > Monopis laevigella. Next base: position 23,003,521 of record OX381583.1, on the reverse strand, counting down.
ACATGGCATAATAATATTTTCTTAAAATATTTTGTAGTATTACTAAATAATGTTTAAATTAAACAATAAAATATTAACTACTGCTATTAATTTAAATTAGTGGGGGCCCGGAAATGATTTTTTTTATTGGAGCACGGCATGTGACTTTGTATCTACCTAGTAGAGAGCAGACCTACAAAGTCCATGAATGAGGTCAATCAATATGTTAATGTTAATGTATCATCACGGGTGCCTTACGGCGCCCGAGACCGCCTAGACGGCCCCAGGGTACCCAGCGGAGGGGTTTTAATCCCACCTCGTCGTAGCCGATGGTATGAGTCTACACCGAACAAGTGGCTAGCTCGTTGCGATGTTTTGAATAGACTCAATAACCCATCTATAAACAGTTTCACAAGTTGGTATAGTGAAACCGGGACCGACAGCTTAACGTGCTCTCCGAGGCACTATAGTGGTGTTGTCAAACAAATGTACATAAATTTTTAATTTAAAAACTCATTGGTACACACCGGGATTCGAACCAGGGACCTAAGTGTTTTTAAGTCCAAGGTCTAACCAACTCGGCCACCACGTATATCAATCAATAATTGTTCTTAAATAATATTAATCGCTCCCACTATACCGGCTAAATGATGCGATTACGAAATGGGCGGCGACAAAGACAAATAGCATTACAAGTATATTTTAATATATCGTCAATTCAACTATCAATTTCGTAACAGCACTCTGAAAGGCGCCTACCACTCTCATTCTTATTTATTTCTTATTCTCCTTTATGGAGTTCATGAAAAGTATTTATGAACTGCATAAAGTGGTCTCAAGTATCAGTCGAGTCGTAACTCGTACCTTGAGAGTGAGAGCGTTATCAGTCAATCGTCCACGTGACACCGATTAGGGATGCACGCTTCACTGTTATCTGATAACGTTTATATTGTTCAATAAACAGCATGAGTCAATGTACCCAAGTTTTAACCACACATTCATACATACATGTTTTTTATAAATATATTGTTTTAATTTAATATATATTCTATAGTGTGAACACTGAAAGTTTTTGTAGAATACACAAAAACCTGAAATGTATTAAAATAAAAAAATAATTTGGTTTAACCAAAGGAATATAATATTAAAAACTGAAAAATAAAACTTTCTGAAAAAAAGTTTTATGTCTTATGGCAACACTCAGATGTCGTTTTGTCGGTTTCAAATATTTATCGAGACCGAGAACTAATAATAATATATAAAATTTTTAGAATGTGGAGACCCCAAATGTTATGAATATTTAAAACAAAAAATCAGCATTGCCATTCTACGTGGCAATGCTGCCAGCGTATTAGGTACTCTACCAAGTGGCGCCCCTCTCAGTGATTTTTTCTCTTTAATTTAATTATAAATAATAATATATTAATATTTAGGTACCTTTATCTTGTAAAATATTTCGTAGAATAAATTTGTTATAAATAAAAACTTGAATTTTGGAATATATATATCTTGCTGAGCCGCTTATATGGATATATGTGGGTCAAAATAAAACTAAGTTCTAGGCTTGTACTTTGTGTAGGTTCCAGAAACAACGATATAATACATATTATATTTTATGAACACCCAGACCATGACAAACTGTACCTACAGAAAAACAAACTATTTTATTTTTGCCATGGGTGGAAATCGAACCCAAGACCTCCGGATACAACGCCAAAGGCGCAACCACTATTCTACGGAGGCGGTCATATTATTATCGAAAACTTAATTGTGCAATTGTAAAATCGCAATAGTTCTCTATATCTGATTACAGTGATTACACATTTCTTTATTTATAAAGTAATAAAATACAAAGCATGCCGTGTATGAATTAAACGCATGCACTTAAACATACTTAAATATTTTTAATGACTTTATTGCGATTTAATATTGATACTGAAGATATGTATTTAAATTATAAATAAAAATAGTAATCTAAAACTATCTAAAAATTACCAAAAGAAATAAATTATTAAAATATCTTCTAAAACTTTTCCGTGTGGTATGAGGTGGTCAGAATCCTGGCATATACCCGCTGTGTATTAATATTGTTTTTTTGAGCGTGAAGGCGACCAATCGTTAGACAGTATGTATAGTTGACTCAAGCCAAGAAACACGAAGAGTAAAAGCCTATACCTCCTATATATATTTTTTTTTTTTGTATGTAATGTACATTTGTTTAACAAACGCCACTATAGTGCCTCGGAGAGCACGTTAAGCTGTCGGTCCCAGTATTACTATACCAACTTGTGAAACTGTTATAGATGGGTTATTGAGTCTATCCAAACATCGTGACGAGTTAGCCACTTATTCGATGTTGACTCATACTCGGCTACGACGAGGTGGGATTAAAAACCCCTCCGCGGGTACCCTACGGCCGTCTAGGCAGTTTCTGGCGCAGTAAGGCACCCGTAATGATATGTATGTATAATAATTAAGTTATTTAATTTGAAAAAGAAAGGAAAAAAGGAAAAAAAAACGAACATAGGTCGGAAAGGAATATTTTAATAACTGTCTAATTACTAGGAACTTCAGTTAATTTTTCGTTAATTTTTAACATTTGTTACAGAACCGAAAATTATGGTTGATTTTCAGTCAAACTACATCCTGATAGTATTTCTGACAAAAAATCCAATTTAAATTCTAGAAAAAAAATCACCAATAGAATCAGCATTCATTATTCAAATCGAATCATTAATTTCTAATTTAGAAACCAGTAAAATAGTATAAGATTAATATCTGCAATTTAAGCGGGCATTGCTCGCAGCGAGGCTCACAAAAGGCGTTCAATTATAATAAATGTAGGTAATTTTCAATCAAAGAATAGTACTAATTAAGAAGTATGATAGTGCGTCCTTTGTACGGGCCGACACATTAATCGTACGGTCATGCCCTCGTTACCAGGTGGACTTGGTCACGACATCTCGTCTCGTGTATAGACAATTTTACATTGCCTTTATTTTTGACGCCGACGAAAGTGTTTTAACTAATTTGCCTGTTCACGTCATTCGTAGCCTGAAAATTAGTTTACTAACATTCGTAGTTTTAAAAATACTTATATTAAATTAGCTTATGTTAATACGGCTATGTCTGTCTTATTATTTGTGTTAAATAAAATAAATAAATACCATCACGGATGCCTTTTTGGCTCCCGAGAACTGTTTCAACGGCCTCAGGGTACCCAGCGGAGGGATTAACCCGTCCTCATTTCGCCGATGGTATTCGGAGGCAACACCTAACAAGTGGTGAGCTTGTTGCGGTGCTTATGATGGTATATACACCATAACGGATGCCTTTTTGGCTCTTGAGAACCGTTTAAACGGCCTCAGGGTACCCAGCGGAAGGATTAACCCGTCCTCATTTCGCCAATGGTATTTAGATGCAACACCTAACAAGTGGCGAGCTTGTTGCGGTGCTAATGATAGTATATATACTATAACGAAAACCTTTTTGGCTCCCGAAAACCATTTCAACGGCCTTAGAGGGATTAACCCGTCCTCATTTCGCCGATGGTATTCGGAGACAACACCTAACAAGTGGCGAGATTGTTGCGGTGTTTACGATGGTATAGCTTCGTTATATAAAGCACCCATCCCAGCCTTATTGTCTATCTGCTTAACCTATTATTTGTGTTGGGTTAATAAATATAAGGTTTTTTTTAAATAAAACAATGGAGGTCGTAGTTTCGTATGCTTTTTAAGGGCTGGAATCTTTAGTGCACCATAAAATATGCTAGGCTCCAGCAGTGGACTGATATAATAAGATATAATAATGACGAACAAAAGAATATATAGCATAAAAAGTTTGAACTTTAACAAATAAATTTGTTGTCGGATGACAGCATTAAACAATGAGATTAATTTAAAGAGCCGCAATTACTAATTATTAATCAATTTTAAAATAAAATTAGACTTCCTTATTTATTGTAAATTACAATCTTATCTTTTATTTGTATTCGTTTAATAAGTTTTCAGATATTTGCAATTAAAAAAAACTAATAAATTGTTTTAGCTAGGACGTACGTAAAGTAGTGATATTTTATGTTAATTATACAAAGTTAATCCTCTATAAACATTATGCTCATTGACGTTAAAAGGCCGGTATATAACAAATGGCTCAATCGAGGTGGTTAATCGCTCGTCTGGCTCATTACCGGTTCATTAGAGCCGGCCTGCGGGCACATCACGACGCCAATCGACACTAAAACATAATGTATTGTTGCCTTTTGTATTATAATTGAATTTTTGCAGTACTTTACGTTAATTAATAGCTATTTAAGGTTACATTGTTATATATTGTAATTAAGAGGCTAGGAAAAGGATTCATGATCTCCAACGTCTAATAACGTGTAAATGTTGTTTTCAGTGATATCAAGGTTTTTTTTATGATAAAAGAACGTAGAAGTGTAAATATTACTTACTCGATCCTTATCAGAAAGTCTTTTTATTAAAAATCTATTAACTTTTAAAAAGACGCCCAAAGTTTGATTTATGATTTTAAAAATATTACTTTATACTACACCTGCTCGGAAAGTAGGTTCTTACTTGCGTAAGAATAGGTCAGAAAGTACGTCTTTGTAGTCGTACAAATATGCGGGAGGAAAAAGTGTATGAAAATCCATTGTTAACGTGCTTAAACGGGAGGAAAAAGTATATGAAAATTCATTGTTAACGTGCTAGTTTTTTTTAAATTTTTTTTCTTCAATTCTTCCAAATTAGGAAAGGCAAGGGTTCAAAGCCATATAGTTTTTTTTTACAAGTTCGAAATTTTAATCAAAATAAAATAAAATAAAATAAAAGTATTGGTTTATTGGCTGTTTACTTTCTTTGCATTTTTGATTTATTAAGTTTAGAAAAGTAGCATAGATTCTTTTCTAAATTTAATTATTTTGGCGAGGCTGCATAGAGCATGATTCCCTTGCCTCTCTATCTACGTTAAACGAACAAAAAAAAAAGCGCGCGCAGACTGCTTTCTTGTTCCTTGTGAACTTTCAATTTGTGTTTTGTTATTTTTAATTACTAGTAGAATATCGCTACTAGACGAAATGTCGTCTAGTAGCGATAGTGAAGATTTGACAACGCCGCCAGAATTAAAAGTAACTGCCCAAGAAGTTATTAAAAACCTATTACCTACCCGAGAAATCTAATATTAAATTAAGTTTTAACAACTGTAATAATTTTAATATAAACTTTAATTAATAGAGATTTTATTTTTTATTTTCCTCGTAGGTGTAGTATAAAGCACTATGTATCACTCGGCGAGAAAGTGCGATTCCTAACTCGAGCGAATTACCTAAGGCCCTCCGCTTCGCGTCGGGCCTCAAACTTCGCCCTCGTTAGTAATCGGTGACTTTCTCCCCTCGGTGAACAATGTACTATTAGTTGTCATTTCAAAACTTAACAGATTAAAAAAAAAATATTAAAGTACGATCGAGTAAATAAAATATATAATATAAAAAAAGAACATGGAGGCATGTTCTTTTTTTTCCAAAAAAACTTTATTATCACTTAAAAAAAATATTTAGATGTTTTTTGACGCTCGAGTTCGCGAATCCTTTGCCTATGCACTTAAGGGCAAGTGAGAATCTAAATTGTATTTTTTTTTTTTCTTCTACAGTACCCTAATTGTATTCCTGTTAAAAAATAATGAAGTTAACATTACGCGTAGGTAAAAAACGCATAATAAAAAAAAATTAAAGTAATACTTTTATTATTATTATCTTCATATAATCAAAAATGTTACCATACTTAAATATTAATGGTCTTATTCATACAAACTTATTAAAGCATTGAAGAACACTTTTGTTATGGAATGTTTTGTCTCTTTTACGCATAATCATTTTTGTTGCTAAATAAAAGAGACAATACCTTCTGTAACTAAAGTGTTCTTGAAGGACTCAATAAGTTTTTTTATGAATATGGCCATAAAAGTATGATATTTTTGCGAAACATTCTCTTTCTGTAGACGGATTCTGTCAGCGAATAAAAATATTTAAATGTAAACACTAGGCTTAAATTAATTTTTAACTCACAGACGATTTGACAAAAGCTTTTAAATAGACTTTTTTTATGTATTAAAAAACCGTTTTAATTAAAAAAAAAAAAAAAAACTATGGGGCGTATGGGTTTTGAGGACACAATCCACATTTTTAGTTTGTTTTTTAGGGTTCTGGCACACGAAACACCTAGTCCGTAGAGACGGACTCGGTGTTTCGTGTGCTATTCGAATGTCGGAAATTGATACCTCGAACCTAAAATTCCAAAAAAAATAACGAAGATATACGTACAAAAATCCATTTTTTAACTTTCTAAATGAATATTTTCAATATTTTAACTTTCTAAATGAATATTTTCAATATTTTAACTTTCTAAATGATTTTTTTAAATAACTGCCTCCACAGTTGATTTCTCTTATTAGCGCACTCTCTCCCAATCGGAGAAAATTACCCCAGTTTTCTATTCACTCAAGGAACGCTTCACTCATTCAACCTTTCTTGATTTTATATTTGGTAGAAAGAAACAGACCTTCCTTGAGTGAAAAGTGGAGTTGAGGACTTAGTAAAACCTACTCAGATTGGAGGAGAGCGCGCTTATAACGCAAATCGTTATTTTGACAATCGAACGCTCACGTTATAAGAAACAGAATTTGGCCGTTGTTTTAGACATATCCTGTATCTTTAGGTCTCCAGCGGCCATATTGTTTATTATAACGAAAACGTTAGCTTGTCAAAATAACAAAATCTTATAAAAAACATTAAAAAATCAGAAACCACGAATCATGCACTATGTTTATGCCCTTGTATTAAAAGTGGTTTTTGCCGAAAACGTGCCCTACCGAAATTGTACCTAAAGTCTGTTTTTTTAAGGTAACGTTAGATTGTCAAATATATTTTGACGATTAGATTGTTTTAATATAAAAAGCCATCTAAAATAGTTGTAAGTATGTTTGGTGAATAAAAGGTTTTCTTCAAACTCTTCAACTTAATACAACTTGAAAAAAAAAAGTTTTTATCCTATTCTTATTATTTTCAAATAAGATGGCATGGGGTTATATAATAGATAACACAAAAAAAACTGTCATAATTGTGTAAATGCTTGGGAAGACATCGGGTAAGTCAATGAGATTAATGTATAGAGAAGTAAACAATAATTCATTCACAACGATTTATAAAGGAAATGAGTGAAAAAATTAATCAAAATAGGCGAGATTTATTTTATAATGTTGTAACGCTCATAAATTTGATTATTCATCTCGTTGAAAGTAGAGATAATTATATTAAATAAGTCCTCACTGTACTTATTTAATATAATTATGTAGTAAACAAAATAAAATAAATATAATCACGGTGCCTTACGATACCCGAGACCGCTTAAACAGCCTCAGGGTACCTTGCAGCAAAGGGGGTTTTAATAACACTTCGTCGTAGCTCGTCTGAGTCTACACCGAACAAGTGGCTGGCTCGTCGCGATGTTTTAATAGATTCAATAAGCCATCTACAAAAGTTGGTATTGTGACTGGAAACTGGGACCGATAGCTGCTCTCCGAGCAACTAAGTGGGGTTGTCAAAAAGTTTTGTTATATTACATTTACCTACAATTTGCGCGATTTCTAATTGGCAAATTTTGTGTAATGTATTTCAGAATCTTTGCAAATGTCTTTGTCTTTGTCAAACAATGTACATAAAATTGAAATTTGATTGGTACACTATGGGGTTTGAACCGAGGACCTAAAAACTGTAGTAATTTTACGTATATAATTATGTGGTGATATAGTAATTATCAACTTACTAATAATAAAAACAAAATTTAAACTTAGATTGCGGCTCTATAAATTAACCTCATCGCCCTGAGTGCACTGCAAACGAGAGAATTAAGTTTTTTTTATTGACATAGTAGTGACATTGACACAGGATAGGCCAGAAAACTCCGGGCGGTCTGGCGAAGGTCTACGTTGGAATGCCAATCAATGTTGAAGTTTTTTTCAAAGAATCTGATTCAGGTTTGATTTGAATATGACTTCTATGCTTCCAAAAATTGTTTGTCTATTATAATTTATAAGATACCACGGTATACCACTGTCATTGTCATAAAAATATATATACCTATTACCTGTATAAAGTAATTTAAAGCTTTGGGTATCTACATTTTTACTGAGTGACATAAAAGCACTATAACAAGTTTATATAAGTGCTAACAGCCTAGTGCTATAGTATGGTTGTATTAAAGCATGTATTATCCATGTATAAGCCAATTAAATATTTATATTATTCTTAACAATTATATAAAATTACCTAATCAATATAACAATGAAAACGCATTTTATCAAATAAATAAACAAGGCCTAAATAATTATGATAAAATGTTACAAAATATTGCCTATTTATTCATTTAAAATAAATAACGCATAATCATATTTGTCAATTCTAGAAATAGAAAACGCGTGAATTACTTTGACATTGATACTTGTCAAAAATAACTCTCGCACGAGGGCGCCCGTTTGAATGTACAGAGTGACAGCTCGCGTTAAAAAGTTTTATTATATCGTTAGACAGGATAATCAGAAACAAAGTAGTCTGAACTTTGACGTTGATGGACATTTGATTTGATGGGACGAAGAGCTGAATCAGTAGAAAGGCTATAAAGCTCCAATCAAAAATCGTCCATGCCTTGATTTATATTACTTAATGCAACTATATCAACACTTAGGCTGAGTTGAATAGCCGTTGCTTAGCCCAAGTCGACTAGTCGACAAATTTTAGTTTTTTAATATCAAGGAGATTAAATGCCTTAAATCACCTTTCCAGTTTTGATAACAGAAGATGGCCACCGCCATACAAATAAAACAAAATGAGAATTGAAGCAATCACTGAGCGTTAATTGGATGTAGTTTTATAGGCCATTTAAGGCACTATGGCGGTTCCATATATTATTATTAGTATCATGTTTAATATATGTAATTTGACAGTCTGAAGCAATGACTAATAATCTCAGCCTTAACATTCTCGTTCATTGGTTAAACTACTGGGACCATTTTTCCTACTAGTACAATGACTGAAATGTCTTTATTTGATTGCAATGGTTCTTAGTATTTAAAAGAAGTTAGATAAATTTACTTGACGTTCCTTATAGCACTATGACCGCCTCCGTAGACTAGTGGTTGCGCCTTTGGCGTTGTATCCGGTGGTCGTGGGTTCGATTCCCACCTATGGCAAAAAAAAATAGTACGTATTTCTGTACAGTTTGTCATGGTCTGGGTGTTTATAAAATATAATATGTATTAATTATATCGTTATTTCTGGTACACATAGTACACAAGCCTAGAGCTTAGTTTGTGACCAGAGAAATTTGTGTAAATTGTCCTACATATTATAATTATTAAAAATATGTCGCATATGTACTTGTACGGATTCCGTTATAGGACTATTTTAGTATGATACATATGTCGTAGTACATTCACGCTTGTATTGCGCGCTCCGCCCTTAGAGTCGGATTTATTTTCTGTGGAGAGGGGTCCCTATGCCAGGTGGTCTATACTTCGCTACTGCCAGAGTGTTAACAGTTCTATTCGCAACGTGTTTTTGATACCCATAGTGTATCGTTAATGCGAAAGAAATACTATTCTGTATTAATATTTATGACGGATGAAATAATCTTAGCAGAATTTTACATGTATTAAATGTTATTAAGTATATATTTTTTAACACAACAATTTCATATTTTTACATTTAATAAATATTCACTACATTATATACGTGGTGGCCTAGTTGGTTAGACCTTGGACTTAAAAAAAAAAAAAAAAAAAAAACGCTTAGGTCCCTGGTTCGAATCCCGGTGTGTACCAATGAGTTTTTAATTTAAAAATTTATGTACATTTGTTTGACAACACCACTATAGTGCCTCGGAGAGCACGTTAAGCTGTCGGTCCCGGTTTCACTATACCAACTTGTGAAACTGTTTATAGATGGGTTATTGAGTCTATCCAAAAACATCGCGACGAGCTAGCCACTTGTTCGGTGTAGACTCATACCATCGGCTACAACGAGGTGGGATTAAAACCCCTCCGCTGGGTACCCTGGGGCCGTCTAGGCGGTCTCGGGCGCCGTAAGGCACCCGTGATGATATATATATATATATATATAGCTGTAGACAGCTATATACATTTACAGAATATTTTACACAGTAATTTAATGACAGTAATTTTGTCGAATACCATAAATATAAAATAATAAGGCAAACTGTACCGAAAACGTACTAATATTGTTCTAACTTGGGTTAGAATCGAAACTACGACCTCTGCTGTCTACAGCTATAATGTAGTGAATATTTATTAAATGTAAAAATATGAAATTGTTGTGTTAAAAAATATATAAGTACTTACTTAATAACATTTAATACATGTAAAATTTTGTCAATCATAATAATTAATGGGACAGATTAAAATAAATAATATGTGGGGTTTGACTGCCTCTGTGGTCTAGTAGTTACGCCATTGTTGTATGCGGAGGTCGTGGTTTCGATTCTAACCCAAGTTAGAACAATATTAGTACGTTTTCGGTACAGTTTGCCTTATTATTTTTAATTTAAGATATTCGACAAAATTACTGTCATTAAATTCTGTGTAAAATATTATGTAAATGTACTAGTCTTGCTGGGTAATTATAGAATATAATATGTAGGTAATAATTTGTATTATTATTTCTGGTTTACATAGTACAAGCCCGAGCTCTATACTTTTAGTGAATCTTTTGTACAAGGGCAATAAGTTTGAAATGTTTAATAAGAAAAAAAAACTGCGCGAACTTTGACACAAGAAATCATTGTAATCGTGAATATTATTAGTTCAAACAAGCGAGTTAGCACATTAACCTCACGCTGAGAGCAAAACAAACAGCATGGACATAAATCTAGAAGCTGTAATGAAGCGTTATTGGGAGCGTTAATACAGCTAAATTGATTAGCGGTGGTCCCGCGCGGCAGGTATCGGGCCGCATTCCACTACCGCCCCGCTACCCGCACGCACCCTGCGATGGCGTACGCACGCGACCGCGACAAACGGAACGCGTCTTTACAGTGCCCTGGTTTATATCAGACTTTACTTTCTAGATAGATTTTACAATAGAATTATAAGAGTCTTTGAAGCAGACGTTAGGTGCGTTGTGTTAAACGTGGCATTAGACTAGTATGTAATTAGGTAATATTAAAAAAAAACATAAATTTGGTTATGGAAAAGTATATTTAGGTCGAAATTAACGACTATTTATAGATGGCGCTATAAATAGTCGTTGTTTATCCCTTAGAAATACTTATGAAAACAATCGGGAACTGAAAATTTACCTAAATAGAACCTGTACGAACTACAAAACTCGTGACATCACTGATATACCACCTTTGGCATGAAAAGTTATATAAAACTAGGCATATTAAATTTGTTAATTTACCTAACTAACGCAGACCTTAGACTAAGGGGTTTATTCTCACCTTGTTGCAGATGGTAGGTATTTGGTGTCAACACTGAACAAAAGGCAAGCTCGTCGCGGTGTTTGATACTTTTAAACAGTTTCTATAGTTGGTATAGTGAACCTGCTTATCGTATTCTCCGAGATATATATCTAGTGCTATTGTCAAATATCGTAAATAAAAATATTATTTATTTTTAAAATAAAAATGTTGGTACACACCGGTTTTGAACCCGTGAACTAACTGTTTTATATCTACGGTCTGACCAAATCACCACCATATACCTATACCGAATTAACAATGGTATTAATTATAACCTAACAGACATTAACTATAATAAACGACCCATATTACAATTAATTATCCCAACTAATTAAAACATGACCGCCCGATATTTTACCCATCATTAATCATTATAATAGCTAAACTAATATTTTCCAAGTATTTATACAAATTTCAAAATAAACAATAGGTTAGTAAGCAATAAAACCCTGTTTTGTAAACTTCAAGTTTCCTTTAAGAGGGCCGCTTGTACCGTTAACACACTTTCATAACGAACCTTTTGAGTGCTGTGTGACTTACTGCAAATATTATTCGCAGAATATAACCAAGGAGGTTATACATGGTCACTTTGAAAGGTTGTAGTTTGGACTAATATGTTCTACTAATCAAATCGAACAACTTTTCTAAGGAACCAGCTGTAAATAGCTGTGTTATAGTTACACGCATACAGACACAAACTTACACAAGTAAAAATATACCTACACACACGCACGCACAAACATAACATCACAACTATACATATTTATAATTTCAACTAATAATTACTAATCAATGGAACAGAAAAGTGTATAAGCCTGGATCAGTGGGCTTAAAAGGAGAATCTCAAAGATAATTGTAACTTTAAAATTGTACTTGAATGAATAAACCATTTTTACTTTATTTTTGTAAAATAAAAATTGCCTTCTTCATACAAACAATGTTAAAATAATCAATTTGTATGGGGAAACTAAAGCCTCAGGGTATATTATTCTAAAGTTTTCAAATTTTTTGTAAACTGTTTTGCCCATTTTACTTTTCACTCGGGATTTGCACGATTTTACTATTAATTACCGAGCATTTAAAATTGCAATAACATACTTTATATAATAACTATTTTATAAAAAAATACTATTTATCCTTAATTACCACTCTATTTAAACATATCTCATTGGTAACCGACCCAAATAAATACCGTAACTTAAGAAAAAGTTAAATTAAAGTTTAGCCTTTAAAATATAAAACCTGAATTTAAACTGCAATAATTTAGCGACAACATAAATTCATGTTAGTATACAGAAAATTGGTTCCATTTTTATGTTTTTGCATTTAGCCTTAAGCCTCAATTGCAACAATGTATAATGTAGATGCGGCTTAAAGCTTTATTTTTTACTTTGTCAAGTAGTAAATGCGAGTGAGATATAATTTAGGTGGGAGGAAGGTCTCTATAACTCCGTTAGGCCGACCGACCGGTCTCGTTACCACCACCCATACAGATGCAAAAACCGTCAAGTGACCTAGTCATGTTTCGGTTTTAGTCTGTGGGTTCACCGGTTTTCTGGAGACTACTGCATCGATTTCTTGAGGTGGTAGTCTCCTTTCAGGGTGCGGTTACGAAATGGGTGGTTGAATTGACGATAAGGCAGCGAGTATATACTCGTAATGCAATTCTTCATTGTCGCCCCCCATTTCGTAATCGCATTATTTAGCCGGCATAGTGGGAGCGATCAATATTGTTTAAGAACAATTATTGATTGACCCCATTTATGGACTTTGTAGATCTGCTCACCACCAGGTAGATACAGAGTCACATGTAGTGCTCCAATAAAAAAATAAAAAAAAACTGCAATGTCAGTGTATTAATTATTAGACAACTGCACTTGGTAGCAAGTTATCTAATAGGGTTTTAGGTCACAAAATCTAAATTTAATTGCAACGTTTTATTTTTCCTATTTGATGTCAACTCTCTAGTTGTAAAATTGATTTTAATGATAATAACATTAATATGTAGGACAATTTACACATATTGCTCTGGTCACAAACTAAGCTTAGGCTTGTACTATATACATATACCTAGGTTACATAACATCATGCTACATTGACAGCCTCCGTAGACTAGTGGTTGCGCCTTTGTCGTTGTATCCGGAGGTCGTGGGATCGTTTCCCACCCATGGCAAAAAAATATTAGTACGCAATTTCTGTACAGTTTGTCATGGTCTGGGTGTTTATAAAACATAATATGTATTATATCGTTGTTACTGGTACGCATAGTACAAACCTAGAGCTTAGTTTGTGACCAGAGCAATATGAGTAAGTGTCCTACATATTATTAGTACTATGTGTACCAGAAACAATGATATAATTACATATCATATTTTTATAAACACCCAGACCATGACAAATTGTACAGAAAAAAATATAAACAAATGTATGTAAATTACAAAAAAAAAAGAATAAACTGCATCAGGAATGTGTAAATCTTGAAGAAACTATGACCTTTTTTATTTTACAATAAAAAATATTATATTTTAGAAATCGTTTACGACAACTGGTCGTCCTTGCCGTATTTACTCAGACCGAGTGTTATTTTCAAGTTTGCTAAGAGACCGAGTCGGTCGCGTAGGCGCAATAATACGACCTATAAATTATTGCAGCTCATAATATAAAAATACTATAATCTAAAAGATTTCGTATACTTTGATTTTGACTTGTTTACGCAGATCAAAGCTTTTGAGCATAAAGTTTATCATATGCAGCCGGGATAATTTCATAAATTCCGTATATATATTAAACATCTGGTTTCCTATGTTGTGGCGGACATAAAACAGTTTAGTTTGTGTTTACGCGCTTTATTTATTTACAGTCTGCAGATATTACCTGCTCCTGTTTTTGTTGCCTGAAACTTTTACGTCATTGCTTGTCAGTTTTTTTCCATGTTAGCTTAGTTCTGTAATAATTAAATGTTAAAATAAATAATAATTAGATTGAATACTGTTAACACTAATGCAGACATGAATCGCAAATAATTGCAACGTGCAATGAGAATATTTGCAATAAGATCTACAGAATGTGATCGCCATATAAAGCAATAGATAGGAACAGTAAAGCCTAAACTAAAAAAATCGTCTGCCTTGTTTTTGCTGTTATAAAGTAACTACTTGACATTACTTTAAAAACAAATGCCTCTTGCGATTTGTTTCTGTCAAAAAGCTGTTGAGAGTAGGTGAAATTTAAAGTTTGTTAAAGTCCGGTTGATAATGATTTAAGCAATAATATGATAGATACCTAATATAAAAATATATACCTAGCCTGTGTAATCTGGCCAGAGATCATAATTATATAGAATACAAAAAAAAAAATCGAAAATAGAAAATGGGATAGGTACTTCTTGAGTTATAATTACATAAACAGATATACACATAGATATATAGACGTTGTATTTTATAAGTATTAGAGATATTTATTATAGTTACTAAATAATAGCTAAAACATGACCCAAATCTCAAGCAGGCAGTGATAAAATTAGGATCGAAATAATTATAGTAAAATAACGTGCGTCGCCCTACTTGACCGTTTTATGTCGTCTGAACGATGATGGTCGACACGCGGTCCCTTTCTCATCAATGAAACCATCGATCCACACTCTATTCAACCAGTTTGGTCGCGCACTGATAATTCCGATCACTTTTAATCTTATCTAAAACACGACCAGTTTTAAAACGAAGGAGTATAGAGTAATACCCTTTGCCCGTGTAAGCAATTCATTCAGACGTGTAACAACAACAAAAACTTACTGTTGCAACCGACGATGAGTTTCCTTTTTTCATTCACACTTTTTTTAATGAATGAAGTCGTGTTCGGGATAATTATTGAATTTCAACGATTCGCTTCGAATATCGATTAGCCGGAAGCCAATCGGTATCGGTACAGGTTATTGGTTCTGAGGATCACATTCCGCCGCGAAGCAATTTTATGGTTTTTACACAAAAATTGTGCTGCGGATAGATTATGTCGATGTTCTTTATGCTACAAGTCGTGATCGATGAAATTAATGAATCATCTTGTAATTTCATACCTATACTATAATTTAAGATTTTTTGTGTTTCGTGGTTTTGAATTTTTGGGTGAAAATCCTTGTAAATAAAAATGTGGTTATTAGTATCTGTTTTAGTATTCGGGTTTTAAATTCCCGGAACCAACTTCTACCGAAAAATTTTGGAATTTTGTCGCTTTTGTTATTTTTTATTATAATTTTGTGGGTTTCTTTTGTACAATTAAAATATTTATTTATTTATAATTATTTAATTGAATCAGGCGTTAATTTGCGGAAGTTCATTATTTAAATGATAGTATAATTATAATATTAATTTGCAATTATTCCGCTTATGATGTTGGTGTACTAATTATGTGTTACATGTAACTACACAAAGAACTATCACCAACAAACAAACACTTTTGTCGACACGTGTTTCACCTCTCAACGAGACATCTTCAGGACGAACGATCTTACTATGACGTCGTTATGTATGATTATTGACTGGCTTGAATATATTTAGTATAGGTGAACTGGAAATATTAATTTGGTCATTAAGTAATGTTAGAGAGGAATTTTTAATTATTTCTAATTGTTCTAATATGTTTAAATGTAAACCTTTCTTTTTATTGGCGTGAAGAATTTTGAATATTTATAATTCTTTTTGCACAAAATTGCACATAGGCAAGCTTAGGTAAATATAGTTTTAATTAAGCAATTTTTTATAAAATACAAGTATAACACCATTTTTCTTAACGGAAAAGAAAATATTATAAATTAACTGGTCGGGAGTGCTTCATTTCCGTCTTTATTTTATAGCATTATTTTCAGCTGAAATTCTAGTGAATTACGTTCTATAAGGTCTAAACTGTGACTGCAGACTGTTAACTGTCATTTTCAATAATCGATCTATATTTATTTAATCTATAGTATAATAACTCCTAGCGCCTGTACTGGAGTAGCAGTAGTTACTATGGTTACTGTCCGGATTGGTTATTAAAAAAGGCAGTAAGGACTGCTAATTTTATGATAATTATACTTATATTTCGACAAATAAATTATTATTAAAATAGTTCCAGAAAGTATCAAAATACAATGAATTATTATTCAAGTAAGAACCGGTTCTAAAAGAACACGGTAAATTCAGTGTTTTAGAGGTTTTAATATTAAACTACTCAACCAATTTTAATGACAAAAGCTTAGAGCTAAATAAATTTTAGTTGTAGGTCACGGTTTTAAAAGCATTAGTTGATAACTATTTATAAATTATTACTATCTATACTAACATAAGTCTTATTTATCAAGATTTAATTTAATAAAAAAACAAAACACAACAAAGCTCAGTCAGACTTTTATTTTGAAATGTCACTTTTAATAAATAATGAAAATGCAGTTGTGCCGTATTACAAACGCATTACAAAAGGGAATCAGTGGTAATATTGCGAGGATCTAATTAAATTGCCCGCGGAATATAATGGCCGGAGTTCCCCCAACGTTTATTCCTGCTACAGTTTTATTGGAACTGAATGTCAAAGAAATGCTTTAAAATTTGATTCAAATATGATTTACAGTTCCACCAACTTCTGTGTAGGTTAAGGTGTCGTCATCATGTCGTTGTAAAATTTATTATTGACAATCAATAACCATAATAATCATTGTTTCTGTAGTTGAGTTTCTCTGCTTCAACTTCCAAATACATCATCAGATCCTGACAAAATTTGAAATGTATACTTTCAGAGAGACAATGTTCTTAGCAAACCATGGATTCACCGTGAGGGTGCCGGGTCCATCGCGTGGTTGAAAGGCAGGGGAATGAACTGCAGCGTTCCCGGACTTGAGACCGCGAAGTAGGTTTAAAGGCCTTTTGAACTCTCACCTGCACTGTGTTCACTACCCTCTCTACTCAACCAAATACTATATGATCCTGTTAGCGCCATCCTGGAAACACGCTCCATAAAAGTTCCGACGGCTGTTCTCGGAAGGCCAAGATCCTTCAATAGACGGTACAAAGATTTTGCTGGAATTCCTCTTGCACCAACTTCCACTGCATAAAGTTGAGTTTTAAATCCGTTTCTAGTAATTTCGTTTGTGAGCTAACGTAAACTTGATGTTGTGGTCCTTAGGTATGTTTGTTTCCCACGGAACGGTGAGTTCTAGAAGTATTACTTTCTTCAAGCACCACGAGTACACCAGTATGTCTGGTCTATAGGCTGAAACTGCTAGTTCGTCTGGAATCTTGTAATGTATTTTGAGTGTATCCATGAATATTTTCCAGTCTTGTGCTTTGTCCAGGATTGAGAAAGGTTTACTTTGACTTTTCTTGAGTTGTAAAATATATAAACAGACGTAAAAATCGACGAGGAAATGCGTCATACATAAAAAAATACAAATAAACTAATATAAGGGTCGGATTGTAGGTATTTTCTCATTACCCTTCTCCTTTGGAAGTCGGTAAATTAAATCATTTCACCTTCCGGACATCACTTTTTATAGTTTTCGGCCATGAAACTACATACATAATAGGTGCCTTTTTATATCCATGCTATCGAATGACATTTCAACATGGCGGCCTTTCTATTTAGTTCCTATTCTCGCCACTTCAAAGATAACTTGGTAGGTTTATAATTTTGAAGCTTTAGTATGTAGGTAGGTATATTTTATTAACTAAAACTTGTGAAGTTACCGTTTTTTAAGAGTATATTTTTTAAATATGTCTGTACACCTGTTTTTATTTCTTTCTGTAACTTACAAAATTAATGTAATTCTTAATGGCAACTAAAAAAAAACTAAATACACTCGAAGCAAGTTCAATTCCAATCCACGGCAATCCAAACACACACCTTTATATTATTATATCTCTCATTTCATTGCTCACAAGGGACTCCATCTGTTTCCCCTGCCCCTACGTCCCGTCTTAGGGCTGCGGTAAGTCCCGATGTAAAAGCTTTGTAAAAGTTTGCTGAATGTTTTTATTATTATTTAGCTTTGTAAAAGTATTTTTTTATCTGTTAAATTTGATTGATGATTTATTTTTATTATATTTAGGCAAGTCCTTCACAGGTTTTCTGTAACGTGTCAATAATATTTATGAGAACAGTTTGTAAAATCCGCCATTTTTAACAACTTGACAATTTATTTAATTGCATCAGGCGATATGCCGAATTCATTATTTAAATAATAGTAAAATTATAATATTACTTTGCAATTATTCCGCTTTTGATATTGGTGTACTAATTATGTGTATCACATAATGTAACTACACAAAGGAATACCACCCACAAACGAATATATGACAATTAATCAATTTGACGAATTTACAGTACGAGTAACTATTATAGCAATATCCTCGTTGCTTCATCAGCCCGACAAGGAATCGATGCAATAGCCGCCTGAACCGGTAAACTCACAGACTAAAACCGGACTTAACAGTTTCTCAATCAGTATTACCAATCGAATCTGGCCGAGCGGGGTAGAAAAGTTATAAAAACTATCCACCTAATTGAGCCTAATAATAAATGATTAATATATTAAAATTTTAATTAATAAAACAAATTTACATAATTTATTTAGCCTGATAATATCTACAAAAGCTTAATATTTAACAAAATATCAGACATGTAGCAATTATTATCTACCGAAACTTAATGTCCCGAAGGTTTGACTGTCAGATAATGCCCAACGGCATTAAGTCCGCGTTTGTATGTAATAAAGTTCGATAAATAAATAAATATAGTTAGTCGATATTTGTAAAATTATTAAAGCGATTTTTTCGGTAGGTCCTACTACTCGCCTTAATCCTTATATGGAAAAAAATAAACAATAAAAAATCAGTATTTATGCCGTCTGCACCAGTCAACACTATTAATACCTATTGTTAATTTAAAACGGACAGCTCGTCTAATTTTATTATTATTTTCGAAGCTCCCTTATTTTGGTAAGTAGTTATGGCAGCCCTACCCGTACACCCCTAGCCTGCGTCCATTAGTGTTTTGTGAATGATTTAAAAGCTCTTTTGGATAACTAGCGAATGTAAGTGAGTAATTTTGGAGCTGGAAATTCGTAGGATCCTCAAAATTTGACTAATTCTACGCAATTCGTTGAGTGGTTGTTGTACTATGTATAGAGATTATATAAATGTTTACAGTTGCTAAATAAATGTAATAGATTTATATTATAGGTAAGTGCTGTAAGTAATGTCGACTGGAAACTAAAATAGAATTTCACTTAGATTTTGTTAAACAATTTTATTAAAAAAAATAAGGTGTTCAGATTTTACAGATATTTTTTTGTTTTTTATTTATTTTGTACATGTTCCATGTGTCAAATAATAATTTAGTAGAAAAATGTCATTTTAACTAATTTTGATAATAGATATTTACCAGCATCGCCGATGACGAAATGGAAATAAACCCCCACCGCTGGGTATCCTGAGTGAGACAGTGCGGTTTCGGGGGCCGTAAGGCACCTTTGAAGATAAAATTAATAAATAAATAGACGTATCTATTTATTTTTATTAAAAAACTTTTTTTTATTAGAAATTGTACTAAAATTGTTATCCGATGAGGCATAAGATGAACTTTAGGAAAGCAGAAAAAAAAAATCCAACTTATTTTCGATATACTAATACTTTTTTAAGGACTTTTATATTCGATACATTTAAGTTTTACTTTCAGTTACTAAATAATCTATAATAGTTAGTCACATGCTATATAATAGTTAGGCATATAATCTATAATAGTTAGTCACATGCTATATAATAGTTAGTCACATGCATAATAATTTCAATGTAAATTACCATTTTTTCCTTATGCATTTCACTCTCTATCTACTTGTTGGTAAAAAGCTAGCTACTATAGGTACTTAGGAAGTTTATAATCAGGGACACTTTAAATCAATTACATAAAAAAAATATTTAGTAAGTAACTTAGACAATAAAACCTATAACATTAACAAACCACCAAAAACGGAAGTGCAAGCAAAGATTCACCGACCGAGGGCGAACGCTGAACGCGTCGTGATTACTGCAGTCGTAATCAGAAGGACTGTATCATTTGTATTTATAATATATATTATATTATATAATATAAAATATTATATTACTCATATAACAAACTAGCTGTGCTCGCGACTTCGTCCGCGTGGAATAGTTATTTTTTTATCATATAAACTTTCATCCCCTATTTTATCCCCTTGGGGGTAGAATTTATCAAAATCCTTTCTTAGCGGATGCCTACGTCATAACATCTACCTGCATGCCAAATTTCAGCCCGATCCGTCTAGTGGTTTGGGCTGTGCGTTGATAGATCACTATGTCAGTCAGTCACCTTTGAGTTATATATATTTAGATTATTCTTTAATACATATTTTTTGTGTATCTTGAACCGTTTTAACGGCGCACGCAACGGAAGGCTTCAAAGATGAAATAATTTCTCCCGTTTTTTACACATTTACCACTATATCTTTGCTCCTATTGGTCGTAGCGTGATGTTATATAGCCTATAGCCTTCCTCGATAACTGGACTATCCAACACAAAAAGAATTATTCAATTCGAACCAGTAGTTTCGGAGATTAGCGCGTTCAAACAAACAAACAAACAAACAAACTCTTCAGCTTTATAATATTAGTATAGATATAACCTTATATTTGTATATATAAGGTTATATTTGTATATATAACCTTATATTTGTATATATAAGGTTAAAACTAACAAATTCCATGGTTAATACTTGTATATGAGCACACTTGCGCTTATAAAATCCATAATAAATAAAACATAAATAAATAAAAGATTAGAATACAATATGTGAACTAGTAGACACCTACGGTTCCCAGGATCTCATATCATAAGAGCATATTATATAATTATATGTTAATATTAGTATACATTGTTATGCTACCTAATATTAGACAGTTTTAATGTATTATAATAACAAAAATATTTTTGCTTTCGCAGCTTGACGACGTACTTATTTACAAGCTATTTTTCATCTATCTAGTTCTGTTTATATGGACAAAAAACTACGAAACAAGTTTTCTAGGAGATCTAACTTTCGTCGTTAAGAGTAAAGTCGATCATTTTGTCTCTACTATCATTGTACAAAGCGGCTTGCTTCAACGTAATACTGTACTCTCGTTTACAACAGCAGCATAGGTAAAACAAGTAAATTGTAATTCATCTGCGGTTATCAGGATGGGCCCCACGATCGATAAGAAAAAGGAACTTTTGTCGTTAAGAGTAAAGTTGATCATTTTGATCCCTACTATCATTAAACAAAGCGGGTTGCATCAATCTAATACTGTACTCTCGTTTACAACAGCAGCATAGGTAGAACAAGTAATGGAAGTTATGGTAATTCATCGGCGGTTGTCAGGATGGGCCCCGCGAATGATAAGATAAAAGCTTTTGTAGAACCCTGGCTGCGGAGATACGCTCGGCGTGCGCCCGCGCTAGGGCTCCCGGGCGCTACACCGACGCGCTTCGTTACAGGCGCGACTATTTTCTACCTAAAACTAATTATTGTCTTTGCAATCTATTTTTGTTTAAAAAAATGTATTGAAATTTTAATTGAGGATGTTGTTAAATAGTAGGTAGGTATTAATTAAAAGTTCTTTGATGATTTGGGTTTGAGTAATTGGTTTGGGTGTTGATGGCTTAAAAAACTTTTAAGCATATTGAATTTTGTTTAATTGCACTGCAATTAGGAAACTTGTTTAATGGGATCTATGTATAGACATACTTGTTGACGTTGAAAATTCAAATTGGCAAAGTTTTCTTCACATATATTAAAAAGGATAAATTATTTGTTAGTTTGTTTGTTCCGGATTAAACCAAAAACTAGTGAACTGAATTTAAAAAATCATTCACCAATAGTAATCTTGTTTATATCTGGTTTTTTTAAATCTAAACGGTGGGTGAAATTGCGGGGAACAGATAGTAGTTCATAATAAAAGAAGTAGCCCGAAGATGATGATGTCGTTTTTTTAGAGCATGTGACCTTGTGATGGTAAATACAAACAAAGTCACATGCTCCAAAAAAACTAATAGAACTCTATTGTATAAGATACTAGATCCTTAATTAATTATAATTGAATTGCTACTCACTACTTTACGTCATATTTAACCTTGTCATCGTAAAGATGAGTACTTGAACTCCGTAGTTAAAGCTAGTAGCTTGATAATAATCGCAGCAACTCATATAAAAATAACATTAGCCTAACGAGTAACTCAGCGGGGAACCCCCTCATCCCATACGTGTCCCCTTTAGCCTGATTGGCACCCAAAAATTGTTATTGTAAATAGCATATGGGTCTCGAATTGCGCGCAGATAAATCAATTGCTCATCCGTTTGTAACGATTCTGTAAGTGCAATATGAGTTATTACGTGAGTGACATTCTTTTTTATTGCAAAGTTTTTGGCTATTTTTTTTATTTAGTAATGAAATTTAACTTTTCAAAGGTTAGCTGGTAGAAGCTTGCCTTTGTACAATTATGCGCGATAAAGAATTTTAAATAAAATAAATAATTTCGGAGTTTTTAGATAATGTTGCAATAGACTCAATGAACTTATGACAAAAATAAATTAAAGTTAATTTTTATTTATCGGTAGAAAAAAGTCCATTGGACTTATAAAAGTTTATGTATTACAACAAATTATTATTTGTAATTTAAAGAAAGTGGAATAGTTGAATTAAATCTGGTAAAACTTGTTAATAAAATTTTGTAAAAAATCTAATAAAAAGGCAAATTATAAACGCAAAAAAATAATTTCTCTGCTACCAAAATCACAGTGCATAAACATTTTTTCGCCATTAGAAGGTAATTTACTTAATCTTAAATATTAGAAATTTCATGATGCACACAATAAAAACTATGAATGTAACATTATTTTAATGAACTATGAAAGAAATAGGTACTGAACAAAAGAAAAGAATTAAATAAGATGATAGCGCGATTAATATACGCGATTTTACGGGACGCACAAGTCAATTAGAATAATAGGTAAGGATCATAAACGCTTACAGGTCAAATTAATAACTCATAATAAAATTATATTATTAATCATTAATTGAAAAAAGAACAATAATGCTTTTATAACAACTAAACTGACCCTAAAGATGAAAAAATCTGTTGAAATAATTATGTCGAATATCCAGTCGTTATTTGTACAAAATTGTTCACACACATTCATTTTGTATGCAAACTAATAGATAGGTGTAACCTATTATTGTGTATAGTCCGGTACTACGAGGAGCCTTAAACGAAACGATAACATAAAATAATGACGAGACTGTTAAAGGAATAGCGATGGTTTGAATGGAAGAAGATATAGTGGTAGAGGCGGTAGAAGATTGTGGTTGATAAGAGGAGCACGGAAACGCATTTCACGGCTCGCGGACTTACCCGTAATTGTACATCAAGTAAACGATAAAACACGTTACGGTGTATTAAAAATATGTCTCGTAGCTTAGAAATGACAATTGCTTGGTAAATTATGGGACACTAAACGCTCTTTTTCTGGGTGAAGAGTTTAGTTAATGGTATTCCCAAAAAACTCATATATTTTCACAAATATTACCTTAAAGCTGAACCTGATTTTGTTTATCATGTTCATCATCATCGGACACTAGTTTTTTTGGTTATAGTTTTTGGAGTTTATGTAATATTTTTGAAAGCCCATTGAAGTTTCACTAAAGAAGAAAGTAGTTAATGTAAATTCAACTAGCGCGGTAAGACATTACAATTAGCAAATAATACATTTACATATTCTTTCTAGAAAGAGGCTTAACTGATTGCATTGACGGTAGATTATCTGGCTTGATTGTGTAGCATCCAAATTGCGTATATTTAATGTGAAGGAACCCCTCGCCTCGTGAAATTGGCGCACATACCAATTTGGCCACCCTAGCTGTAGGGTCGCGATCTCTATAAAAAATTGATTGTTTCTCTTATTTGTAGTTTATTTTGGGACTCTGTATTTACCTAGAGGTAAGTAGAACTAGTGCAGGTTTAATCAAAAACAAATAAAAGATTGTTGTTTTTGGAATTACTGTATGTTTATGGAATATTTTTATAATAGTTTACGCCTTGTATCTTAGGGCTTATGCTCGTAAATAACTGATAGATGTTTGATGTAATCGAACGCTATGTGTTTTATTTGGTATAGTTCTCTGTCAAATCAATAGTAATTATTTATTTCATTTTTGAAAGCTCTGATAATTATTTGGTAAGGTTAACCAAGTTTAAATTCAGGTTCATATATCTACAGTTTTATTATTAAACTATCTAATCCGCATAACTTCGTTTGCGTAACTTTTACGCAGCGTACGCTCTCAAAAGGAATAAATTTTCCCTGTTTTTGCAACATTTTTCATTGTTATTCCGCTCCTATTGGTCGTAGCGTGATGTTATAGCGCGTTATATGTTTTAGCCTATGAGCCTTCCTGGATAAATAATTCTTCAATTCGAACCAGTAGTTCCTGAGATTAGCGCGTTCAACCAAACAAACTCTTCAGCTTCATCATATTACTATAGATTTACTTAGTTGTCCCCAATTAATCTTGGAGGACCTGAAAGACACCCTATGATAAAATATAAAAGAAAAGAAATAACCAAATGTTATCACTATTTAAATCGGATTTTAAAGCAGTAGTTTTTAACAAGAATTCGCCACTCCTTGAAGTGAGTGGAAATGATTGCAAAACCTGAACAGTTTTATACGTAGTTACAAAGGGCCGTCACCATTTCGTTACTTATTTATATCTTAGTGCAAATATTCATCTACCCTGGGGGAGATTAGATAAACTCAATACCTCCGTTTCTTGAACTGAAGACGTGGGAATTTCAAAGTTGCGATAAAAACTACTTACTTAGGTACCCAATTCATCATTATATGTTTAGATCGAGCCAGGTCAAACTCTGAAAAATCTTTAAATAGTAATAAAAATTGTTTTAACTGGTTAGGGCAACAAAAGCCAATATTTGTATCCAATATTTTAATTAGGTAGCAGATTAAAAAACAAAATTAAGTGAGTTTTTATTTATTTTGGGGTATCTTCTTTTGGTACCTATTTTGATAAAACAAATATTTTAATAAGGTAGTAAGTAGAAAACAAATATTAAACTAAAAACTTAGATTTGTCTGAAGATTTATGAAGCTTTTTTTGAAAATTTGGCATTTTATTGATTTTAAATAAATTTGGCAGTATTTAATTTCAAAATATTTAAAACTATGTGGTAACGTTAAAATAGTTACTTAACTTAAAAAAACTGAAAAGTCATGACATATTTTATCATTATTTTCAAAACTTTCATACAGGCTCTATCTGCGTTCTTAACTTGTTTGTAAATTGTTAATAGCACTTTAATCTAATTGTAGGCATTGTTTTAAACATTCTTCTTAACATCTATTGTCTTAAACGTTCATTGGTATTTTTTTATTGTACCTAAGGTATGCTATAAAAACAGTTTTATGAGTTCCACATAAATTGAGTAATTATATATTAATTAGACAAAAATTTCGTTCATTGTTTCTACTATATTATTCCATTGAATGTGTTGTTAATTTATATTTTTATAGATGGACGCTAATTACCTAAGTCTATCTTTAGACCAGAAATTTCTTTTAAAATAGGACTTAAAAACAATTTTGAAATTAATAATGAAACCACTATCTGCATAATTATTTTTATAATTAACTAACTGACCCGCGCAACTTTAACATGTTTACCGCAACGGAAGCTCTCAAAAGGAACAAATTTTCCCTGATTTCCTAAAATTTTTCATTGATGTTCCGCTCCTATTGGCCGTAGCGTGATGTTATAAGCTTCTTCCTCGATCAATGGGCTATGCAACTTTACCTGTTTATAATATTAGTATAGATAACTATTGACTATTGCAGAGCTTATCCATACAACAACAGATGCAACAAATTTAGGCATGAATTTTCCCGCATACATATTAATGACGCGTTTACTAATTGAAGTTGCAAATGAATGGAAACCATTAAAGGGCTTACGGTACTAAGTGTACACGTGTAATCCATGCAATTCTACTGCCTGTTAACAATGAAAATTAATACACCTACAAACAGCTTCCTTTATTTACCTATTACATTGGGTATTACTCAAAAATGGTTAAATTTATATAGGCTTATTCATAAAAACTTATTGAGTCCTTCAAGAACACTTTAGTTATAGAAGGTTTTGTCTCTTTTATTTAGCAACAAAAATTAATATGTGTAAAAGAGACTAAACATTCCATAACTAAAGCGTTCTTCGATAAGTTTTTATGAATAAGGACAATAGATTGTAAAGTAAAGTTTATATAACTAGTACCGAGTTTATTGGGATATGGTAAGTGGTTAAATAAAAAAACAAATGAACATAAACGAAATTCCCTATTTAACACTTCCTACCTAAACATCAAATATTATATATTAGATGTTTGCATTAGCACCCTACCTGTTATTGGTCAATCACCCAAAGCTAAGCTGGTAGATAATGCCTAAGGCATTAAGCTCGTCTATATACAATAGTGTTAAGCTTTTGTGTAATAAAGCTTTTTCCATTCATTCATTAAAATATATCGTCATAGTAACCATTGCGTCAAGGTACGTAGGAATACTCTATGCTGAATACAAATCGCGGTCGCGATCAAAACCGGCAGCGATGCAGATCTAAATTTAGTGAATAATCGCTTGTTTAATAATATATGCTGCTACCGGTCGCAAGCTGTGAAATCTATCTAAACTCAGAGCCCTAATTCTGGCGATTTCGACTTATATGTCGATTCAATATATTCGAGTAAAAAGTGATAGATCTCCATGTAAAAAGTGACAGTATATATCGAGCCGACATGCATGTCGGAAGCGCGAGAATTGTCTCCCAGAGCTTTTCATCGAGATTATTAAAATTACTTCTTTGGCGTTGAATCCGGAGGTCGTGTTCGATACCCACCCAAGGCAAACTAATATTAGTACGTTATTTTGTACAGTTTATCATAGGCTAGGTGTTTATAAATTATACATATTATGTATTATATCGTTGTTTCTGGTAGACATACAGTACAAGCCCAGAGCTTATTTTGTGACTAGAGCAATGTGTGTAATATTGTTATTATTACATATTTTTTTTAGAATAACATTTATCTTTTATACCAGTAGATACTCGTAGATCAATTAGACCTTTTCCAAAAAAAAAAATCATCTCCATCTAGCTAGATGATAGCATCATCCTACACTACGTACGCGAAGACTTTGACCGTCTTACGACAAAAATATTTGATACAGTTTTCATGAGCAATGTCTGTTAGTTTTGTATAAATTCTATAATTGAAGAACAATAAAGAACTATAGTTTTAAGATTTAAAACATAAAATAACAAAATAAAAGTAACAGAATAACATTATAAAAAAGCGAAAAATTCAAAGTAATGAAACATTAATTAAGCTTTAACAGAATAATAGTTCTGAAATTGAGATTAAACTTCGATAACAATAGAACGCGACTCCGTTTCAGAATCCGTTAATTTAATAACAAGGATGACTTAGCCAGTTTACCTCTATAGAACGATATTATGGCGAAGCGAACAATCTTTATAGATGTTACGTGTAAACTTCCAATTACTAAAGAACAATGTATAGGACATAGAAACATGACAAAAGTAGGAAGTTCCCGCGAGTCGTCATCAATCAGCGATCACAACCCTTCCTTATTCTGTGTCTTTACTCTTTACACATAATTAATCACCCGATATAATTAAAATTCCCGATGACAAGGCGCGATCACCGCACAATGGTGGAGCTGATGCGAAAGCGACGGCGGAAATTGCAACAACTGTGTGAAATTAGGTTATTGTTCAATTAATTTAGGATTTAAGATTTTTTTTGGTACATCGATTATGAACTATTTAATAACATTACTTAACCTTTTTAATTTATTTTGAAGAAATAATAATAACTTTGTCAGCTTGTACTTAATCTATTGTCGAATATAAGTAATTTTTTAAGCCATCACCTATAAAGTTTTTGTTCTCAACATTTTAATCTGGATAACCTAACACCACAGGATAATTAAATTTTAAAATAGGTATGCATATGAAAATCTTTTAGTTCTTTAAAGTTTATTCTAGTATTATAATTGAATGTCTTAGTATTTTTATAACGATTATTAAAATTAAATAATATTCATAAATTGTCACGGGAAATGTTTCCTAGTTAAAGCCTACCCTCACAGCCTTGCGGTTTGTTCCACCAATGATCCGCTCCACCAGCCGCTCCGCTCGTCTCGTCACCGCCGCCTAATTGTAATGAGCCACAAGATAATGTTAGATTTGAGGCGCCTCCCGGGCGTCACTACCTTCTCCTGTCGTAGTGTAATTACCCGGTGACTCAGCGCGGCTTTGTTCGACCTGCATACGATCCGCGAACAAACTTGTTTTAATTAATTTCGTGTCTCGAACAAGCCGCTGATTGTTATCTTCTTAGTTGCCTGTTAACGCGCTACTTGGGTATGCTGATAATTTTGCAATCCCTTGCACTATATCAAGGGCGGATCTAGGATTTATTTATCTTTCAGTTCTGCTCGGTGCTCTCGTGTCTTTTATCAATATTTTTAGACAGAACTTATATTACAGATGACCTCCTAAATTGTAACGTTTCAAATTTATTCGACGCGCATTGGATCCAACTCATTAAAACATTATAAATCTTAGACATTAGTAGATTTTAGGAAACTTTCAAGGAGTCATCTTTCAGGTTTTTGGAACTGTATCCTGCTGCTCCCTCTGGATTTGCTACTACTAGGTTATTTGCATGATCTGCTAGAATTTTGAGAATACTATAAGAGCTTTCTTAATTGACATTTCAAACAGCATTCAAACCTTCCTCATAAAGTCGCTAACACACCCACTTGTTTATTATAGGATGTTATAGTTTCTTTGCCATGTTTGGCGCGTTGGTTGTCATGGCGATGGGTGAAATATGACTATGTCTTTACTTCGCTTAGTGCTGTTATTAGTTAAGGATAACTATTAATTTCCTCGTACACGACGGAGAAAGCCGTAATTATTATATGTCTTAATTACAGTATCTTTGGTTATTGATTTATAATGTTTAAGATTCTATTTTAATAAAAGATGATATCATAGATATTAATAGACTAGAAGAAGACACACGCAACTCTATAAAATTTATCAAAAATAAAACTATACTTATGCGATTAAGATGAGTCGAAGCGAGATTCGTAATAGATGGTATAAGATGGCTTTCAAAACAATAATTAGTACCAATTACAACACAAAATTCCCTTATAACAAATCAAATAGAATGACTGGCAAAAGTTGAGTGGCCGCACGCGGAGAGCGATTAAGGAATATTGCCGTCCCTCTTGTACCTTTAACAGAATTGTTTAATCCGTCCCGTTCTTTTAAGCCGAGGTCGTGTTCAAGCTTTCAATCATTGACATCGAAAACTATTATTAGGCTTGCGAGATAAGTGCCTGTTTCAGATTTATTATAGATAAAGAAATTATCTAATGCTCCGAAGGGCCTCTGATGATAGGCCAGCAGAGAAAAGGCCAACAAATCACACTTGAGTTCACGAGCATACTCAATGAATGATTATGCGAATTAGGATATTTTTAAATAATATTTTGGATTTTATATGGTTGTAGTATTTATGAACATTTTTTTGATATCTTAACTGTATCAGCTTATCTTATCCAGCTATATCTTAGCTTTTTAAACTTTCTTGTAAGCTTAAAAAGCTAGTAGTAGAATGGGTGACCGCTCTATACAACGAGGCTATACCATCATAAAAACCGCAACAAACTCGTCACTTATTAGGTGTTGCCTTCGAAAACGATCGGCGAAATGAGGACGGGTTAATCCTTCCGCTATATAGGTATTCGAGGCCGTTTAAATAGTTCTCAGGAGCCAAAAAGGCGCCCGTGATGGTATTTTTCTTTAACTTACAAGTTCGGTTTACCCTGACCCGAAAAGTTATAGGTTTTTGTATCCTTACCAAATCCTGGGACGAGGAAACAAAACCGAAAGCTTAAAATGCTCTTAATTGGTCGAGTACGAGTATCATTTATTTATTTATATTATATTATTTATTCCAGAAAAAAAGTCATTGCAAATTTATGCTTTTACTACCAACTTACCCTTGAAAAATAAAAGAGTGCAGAAAATATGTATAGGTATATTATATAAAAAAAAAAAAAATTGGTCGTCAATATAAAGAGGAATGCTTATAAAAATATAACTAATAAGGCTATTAAATAAGAGGTACTAATCTACCAAGTGCTAAGCACCACCATAAACGTCAAGATTAATCCTAGCAATATACTTCAGAAATAACAATGTCTATAGAACAACTATTAGAAGAATGTCGTTAAATGGTTTTGGATGTCCCAAATTACGTGGCCTCGGCGTTAGTTTTGGAACGATTCCCCACTCGACAAATAAACCTCTGGGCGACTGTTTATTTTTGTAAGTCTTGAATTGGCCCTTCCTAGAAATAATAGGTAGCGTTGGTAATCGTTCAGTAAATAGCGTTGTGGTGAAAGTCAATATCGTTATCCGAATAGGAACGCCTGGAACTAGAGTCATCGACTTTAAAATGTTTAAATTCGAATGCATGATAAAAAGTGTCAGTTTTTATTTTTTTTATATAAGAGCACAGGCAGCAGCAGTAGACCTATAAAGTCCATGAATAGTTTCAATAATTAAATTATTGGCTAAATGATGCGGTTACGAAATGGGCGGATTAATTGGCATTATGAATTTATTTTAATAATATCCCCGCTGTTTATCGTCAAATCAACCGCCCGTTTCGTAAACGCAACCTGAAAGGAGACTATCACAAGAAAACGATGCAGTAGTCTCCTGAAAATCGGTGAACCCATAGACTAAAATCGAAACATGACATGGTCATTTGACAGTGTTAGCATCTTTATGGGCGGTTGTAACGAGACCGGTCGGTCGGCCTAGTAAAATTATAGAGGCCTTCCTCCCACCTAAGCGCAGTTACTAAGCGTTTAAAATTTGTGTACTTCTAATGGTTTTAAAATTGTTTCTTTTACTTCTACTAATGCACCATCACAGGTTGTTGTCTAAATAACGATGCCCTATATCGCTGAAATAGCCAGGCAGGATTTCCCAGCGGAGGGGTTTCATTCCCATTTAATTGTCTGAATATACATCCAACAACTATGTCGCTTCATGTTGTTTATATAAACTTAATGACCCATCCATAAACAATTTGACAAGTTTTACGAAGCGGTATTATTAAACAAATGTATACTTTTTTTTATTAAAAACTGATCCATACTGATGTTTAAACTTGGGGCCTATAACTATTTAATTAATTAACTATACTAGTCACGTATTTGTTTTATGTATTCAGCAATATATTAAAACTATTTTTCCTATAATATAATGTATCTAAATTAGCGGTTGTATCATGAAATTTTGACACGATTTTGAAGTGATTTTTAATATCAAAATTTGATTTGTGTCTTTAATTTAAATTTGAATATTAGCATATTCGGTACAGTCAAAATATTTACCTTTTACCTCTAAGGAAAAGTATTACTTTATATAGAGCTGTAATAGGCATATTTATATTTTAGGTATAATTTTATATGCAGTGATGTTTTTTTAATTGTTTAAATATATATATATATCTATATTCTCTCGACTCGCGCAAGTTAAAGCAGTTTTTGGTATAGGTACATATATCTACACCAAAAAGCTCTTCAACTTGCGCTCTCCTAAATAATTAATTAGGCATATTAAGTGTTCCGTTTGAAATCTAAAACTCTTTATATTTAACCTTAACCATCTGAGTAAGTAGTCATTAATCTTTTAAACTACTTCCAGTTAAGTTTGTTGAATATAATTAAACAACTAATAATACAATACAAAATAAATGATGAAGCAAAATAAAATAAATTTAAATAAAAACAAAGAATTGCTTTTTTTGCAATACTTTCGTT
Source organism: Monopis laevigella (assembly GCA_947458855.1). Taxonomy (NCBI): domain Eukaryota; kingdom Metazoa; phylum Arthropoda; class Insecta; order Lepidoptera; family Tineidae; genus Monopis; species Monopis laevigella. Next base: position 22,970,977 of record OX381583.1, on the reverse strand, counting down.
CAATTAATTACGTATACCTTCCTTTCAGAATTAAGTCCACATGTTTTGCTCGTATAGATTAGTATAATGAAACAAACCTATAATGATTATAGTAATTGTTTTACTTTTTTGAAATTTTTTTTAAAGAAAATTTAAATATGTTTTATTATATATATACTCTATAGAACTTATATAAGATCTGAGAATAGTCTGATTTCTGTAATAGAGCCGAGGCTATTACGGGAGTCAGGCAAATCATTTTGCAATTAGTTTTTTGATTAAATAAATTATTTACTATTATTATTAGTAATTAGGTAAACGTATTCTTAAATAGCTCAAAACCCAACAACCGCTGAATCAGGCAATTCTTTCAAAGTAGACTACGCGTTAATGGCTTATGGAAAATTGTGGCGCGAAAAACTGAATGGAAAACTAGCAAATGATAACGGAGTAGTTAGTAATTGTGGTGTCTTAGTAGACATCTATCTTCTGCAGTTAAAGCCTTCGAAATATCTTTAAAAATGCTAATAATGCTGCAGATATAACATATACTTCTATAAAAATACAGAAGAATTGCGAATTCCTGAAACTAAACCCGTTATCGCAGCCTAGAAAACCTTGTCTATCGAAACAAAAGATATCTACAGCCTATCACGAGGAGCGATATGAAGTACATTTCCGCCAAACGTATAGCTAAGGCTTATAACCTGTAATCCGAACCGGTTTCGTTAATGTGGAGTTACGGGCCGACAGCGCATGCGCACGGGCAGGTGTTCTCCAATATGGTTCTGCTTCAATGAAATTTTTAACTGATATATTTGTATTAAAATTAATATTAATATAATCACCAATAACATGACAGTTTATTAATTGTTGTATGTTGTTTAAATTATTTAGTTCGTTTTTGTTGATGCGCAAGAGTTTGTTTGTGGGTATATCTAGGTATGGTTGCATTTCAATTAAGTTTTTAAAACATACCTTAATTTGATTTTGCATTAGCAGCTGTATGAATGCGTGAAACAGGTCCATAAAAGAGAAAGGATGGATTAAAAACTCGTTCTTTAGGATTAAATTTGTTGAATGACAATTCTTTGAGTTCCAAGATTGAAATGTCTAGATTCTTGTTTACTAATGAACTAAAATATTTTTCTTTTATATTCATATAGGCATAGGGTGGCCACTTTTTTTCGAATACGAATTTCCCTGACTATTCCAGATTTTTTTAGATTTTCCCTGACCTCAATGAGCTTCAAAAAAAATCCAAAAATATATTCGTCGAGTTTTTTAATTGATTTTTGGAAAAAAAAATAGTATTTGAGATAAAAATTATTAGAATATAGAAACAATTATTTTTAGCAATATTTTCGGAATATATAGAGCAAAAAAACGAACTTAGATGGAATCGCTCCGGTTAAGTTGCCATTCGTTTACAGTAACAAGTTGTGTGTGTACTTTCCATATTTTCCCTGACTTTTCCAGTCTCCGAAAATACCCTGACTTTTCCCGAGTTTCCATGTTTTCCAGAAAGTGGCCACCCTGTATAGGGTAATATATATATATATATATATATACACCACTTATTTTCATTTGTAATTATTAACTTTTAGGATATGGACTTTATTATATCCAATTTAATGTTTGAAGGCATAGCTTTAACAGCATTAGTATATTCGGCGTAGATAAGCGATAATAACTCTATTATCGCTTATCTACTTGGCATAATATTAAAATTATATTTCGTAATAATACATAATACCTATATTTTGATTTTAAAGAAAAAAATACACTAAAATTATTAATTCTCTCTTTTTCGTCGCCAAAAACCACATTATGTAGAAGCAATGAATACTATGCATATATCTAGGTGTATATTATATACCTATTGTTTTATGAAGTATGCAATGCATGCAAGGTGCATAAAATCGAATTGACTGGTTTATATGACTAGGTTCGGAATCTAAGCACAAAAAATATTTTATCCAAAAAGCCAATCGAACACAAATTGAATTGGTTTCAAAAAACAACGGTCAATTTCTATTGCACTCATGAAATTGGCATGCACGCAATAAACCGGAAGATTGACAGGTTGACGTTTCCATCAGAGACTGCCTGGGGATGTTTAGGTTGACATTAATAATTTAGAAGCAGAGGCGAATGCAGGCGATCCCATACAGCCCTGCGGTAATGAAAAATGCACAATAATATTTAAAGTAACAAGACGTGTAGTCTTTCAAATATTTAGATTAAATAATAAAAAGTAGCTTGTACTTTTGGTACAGTTTTTAGGTTACTTTTTTAAATGAAAGGAGATACACAAATATTCACTATTTCGAGAACCACTAGTTCGGTATACATCAAATTTGGGATGGTTATAGGGTTTGTGTGCCTATTTTTTCCCCAATGAGTCCATTGGTGAAAAACCCCAAAATAATAATAAAAAAAAACAAATGACGGAAAATTTCCAAATAGGTACCGTACCCAAATATAAACTCAAAAATAATATATTTACTGAAAAGTGAAAGATTCTTCAGGAAAAAAAAAATGTTTTTGGTTTTCTTATATGTATGAGTATATTAGTTTTGTGGGTCAATATTATTCTTAAAATAATCTTTATTTTGTACTAGCTGTGGCCTAGGGTTTCAAATTTTAACCGACCCGTCTCGTCCATTCTGCGGTGCTTTTTTAAGTAAAGTAGGTACCTAACTAAAACGTTAAGTTTGACATCTGTACCTTCAAATAAACCCTTTTGGTGCAATGTGACTCCGGTGTCCGTCTATTTGACTGTCCACATTAAATACTTTTTCTGATTTCCATATTTATGTGCATTTTTTTTAATTTTTCATTCCGTAAGAACCTCAGTACAAGTATTAGAAAACATTTATAAAAGAGATGAATGAAATAAGTTAGTCGTTCTCAACTTATGGCGTGACCAAGGGAAATAGCGATTCATTTTTATCACTAGGTACCTACATAAATAGTTAAAGATATGCATTGACTATATTACCACCATCTAGTGATAATTAAAATAAGCTTAGTGCGTGCATTGTTTTAATTGACACATTGAATAAACAATAAAGTTTCTTTGGGTAGGTTTTACCTACGGTTTTAACAAAATAAATTGTTATTGTTATTTCACAACAAAACTCTAACGAAAAGATTTTGTATTTTGTTTTATTTAATATAGCAGCTGAATAATTTTATATTCGGAACGGAACCCTCTGTGGACGAAATTTCTGTGTCTTATTTTTTTTTAAATCTTGTACGATTAATTGAAATGAAATAGGTAGGTACCTGTACTTACTTTTTTAAAACTATTAATATTAATAAATTAACGTTTTATTCCAAGCACGTATTGTTAGTAATTAATAAGATTTACGCCGAATTATCTTACTTATGATATAAAGAGAAAATAGGTATATGATTATTTGTTTATGCTGGATAAACTAACCTACTGAACCGATTTTAAAAAATCTTTACCAAATCTCTATCTCTATTATAATTATCAGTGACTAACATGGGCTGGTTTATATTTAATTCGATTCTTTTTAAATTAAACTGCGAGTAAAACCGGGGAACAGAGCTAGTTTTTAATAAACATCTATCTGGCTAATCTTTGGATAAATTAAGTTATAATATACACTAAAGTTTTTTTTTCGTTTTTATGTTAAGGTAATAAGTACGTAGGTAGCTTTAATTAAAATAGAAAAGTAATATTGACTTTATTTAAAATAGGGTCAAGTGGGGTAATACAGTACAGAATTCGTATTTTAATTCAACTGTTAGGTAAATGAAGTAAATTTTAATTTTAATAATTTATATATACGTTTATATTGGTATAGTATAGTTAAATAGTTATTAACTATGCATTTAATCTTCGATACATATTAATCAACACTTGATATCGCTATGCTTACTGCGTAAATTTAATTAAAATTTAAAGCATTATAGATACGTAATATTTTTATTTTTAAAACCAGGTTTGTTAATACATATCATATTATTTAAAATTATTATGTTATTATATTAAATAGTAAAAAATCAAAGTGCTTGTCTATTGGAGAATGCAATGGAGATGAGTAATGTTAGTACCTATCTAGAAAATAAATCGCATAGTTAATTGCTTTAATAATACTATAATTGCAATAATAGCTTAATAAATAATAAATATGATGAACTACAACATTTAATAATAATTCAACTTATCTGATTAAGGGCCGATTCGACCAAAAGTGGGTTTAACTTATACCGAGATTAGTAATGTCAAATCACATATAAATAATTATTCTGAGTATTAATAATTTAATCTACGAATAAATATTTCTATGGAATTTGACATAACTATCCCCAGTATAAGTTATGCACTCTTTTGGTCTAATCGGCCCTAAAGCAAGCAATAGTTATCCTAATATAAAAAAAACAGACAAAATAGTACAAGACGTGGTAAAATTAAATCTAAATCACTTAGTAATTTATTTATTTAAGTATTGTAACAAATATTGTAAATATTATATTAACAACAATAATTTTCTTAATTCAAGTCTGAAACTATAGTTATTTTACTGTCGTTCATAGGTAAACGAATGTTAGATATTGTTACCATTTTCTCCTTCTCTGCATATTATTCAGTAAATATGATTTACTGTGTTAGTCACTAATACAGTAAATAAACTAATTATTTACTATCTCAGTAACAGTTACCGTTCGCAATTGAGTACGCGGCTTTAGAGCGTAGGTAGAGAGTTGGCTCCATCATAGAACAGGTTATGTTGTGCAAATAGTTGTAATTACTCAGTAATTGCGTTAACTTTTAAGCCTGTGTGAAAATCCTTACCTTGGATTGTAGAACGAGGTAAGCAAAACTCATTAAATGGATAAACATTTTCTAGGAACTATAGGTCGCTTACCTAGGTTTTTAACTTATATTTTATTTTCATAGTTAATTGTAAAAGGATGTGGAACGGATTCTACTCTAAGTATATGTAAAGTTTCCTTATACTCGCATATAGGTATGTTCACAACTAAATCAAGGCTTGATAAGGGTGGATTGTTTTAAAGAGATGTTCTAAATATTTAATTCTAGTTTAACTAAAAAATATTTGAGTAGGTATTTTCACTTTAGTTTTTATCGTATTTCAATATGCTATAATTTATTTATCATCATCATCATCACCACCTAGACGACCTCAGATTTGCCCAGTGATTTTGTTCTCACCGATATCATCGTCGATGTATTGTCAGTCTACATAGAATAAAAGCACGCCCGGGTAAACTCGTCGCGGTGTTTATATTACTAAAATGTTTACAAGTTACTATAGTCATAATAATTGTGCATCTACCATATTCGCTTCCATTACTTTTTGAAAAAATACAAGTAGTAAAATCCTACATTCCATCGCACATTAAATTAATTAAGCAGATAATTTATTAACGACGATGGTTTCCATTATTTCGCTTTAAAATTATTTAATTATTTTAACCAGTAAATTAATTTGATTAATATAATACTCCAAACCTGCCCATCCAACTTTGTAAATGTATTCAATATCTAAGTGCAATTTGTTGGCATACAGATCTGGGTTGTATGTAGGATGCATTGAGTATGCGTTTAATTCGTTAATAAATCAGGCCGAGGGTGGGGTAAGGGGTTCATTAGATGGATCGCCCCAAGCCTTCCGGGGTGCACCTCCCCCCATACTCCGGGGCACCCTGACCACTCTGTACTACTTAATATCGCTTGCATATTAACGCAATTATTTATACGAGTAAAGAATAGGGTTGGGTTTCTTTGTTTATAAAGAAATTTAGTTACTTTAAAATAAATAAATTAAGATAGGTTATTTATTTTCTTCAAATTAAAATTGGCAGTTTCTAAAATAATTAAAAATTGATCACCATATTGTTCTTCTTGATATAAAAATATCTCTCAGTGTTGTATTTGGCAATAGTAAATAGTTTATTTTTGTTGCAAATTCAATTCCAGGGAGGTACAGATAAGTCTGTAATAAGAGTTATGGGCAGGAATCGGCTAATTGGATAAACTAATTTAATTTGACGTGGATCTTATTTCAAATGTGTGTTATTAATTGGTTGTTATAAGTTGAGCTTATCACCTGCATAAATTAAGGTGGCTCGGTAGTTATCCCGCGCCCGGGCCACGTACGCAGTGCAACTTTTAATTGAGTTGCGTTCTATCACTGGCGTCAACAGTGCGAGTTATGAAGCGCCCGAAGAGATTATATTCTCCTTTTATCAACTAAGCAGGAAATTAGCTCCATTATTTGGTTAGACGAGAATGATATTAATGGTAAAATCATGTTCGAAGATAGAATTAATAAGAAAAAATAACTGTTGGTTGGTTTTATATTTAGTTTAGTTATATATTTTTGTTACTTAGGGCCTATTCGACCAAAAGATATACAAATAATTATTCTGAGTATTAATAATTTAATCTACGAATAAATATTTGTATGGAATTTGACATTACTATCCCCAATATAAGTTATGCCATCTTTTCGTCGAATAGACCCTTAATATAACAAGTAATAAAATATTATATATTATAAAATATTTTTGTACCTACTTTTGTAAGGAAATAAAAAACATTAGTGCAAAAAGTAAATTGTCACGTCAAAGGTCCGGTATTCAAACAATACAAAGTATGATACAATAGAGGAGAGCCGGACGAGAGGGCTCATTAATTTAGATGATTGTACAATTATCTAAATATAAACGGAGCGAGACGCCCACGCGGGTGAGGGGGGGGGGATCCCGAAAAGGAGGGAGAGGTACGGGCACTCGTTTTTAATTAAACAGCAATGAAATGAAGTGGTCGATGTTATATTACTAAGACAAGCATTCAATTAATTTTATATTAATTAACCTCAACTATTACTTAGAAACTCGCATAAATTACAGTCTCTACCTATAGAGAAATGTAATTAAGAATTAAATTACACAAAGTGTCGCAATTTGGGGGGATTGCTACAAGCCCAAAGACTGACATCGAGCTGGGATGCAAATAGAATTGTGTTTTGTTTTCGTAATAAAAACAAATGACGCATCTTTTCAATGTATAAATTGGCTTAAGGATTCAATATCATTAAAGCGACCCCATTGTGACAGAAACCTGGAAGGGTTACCCCTCTCCTCTATTTGTTTTTCGTTAAAGCTTTAATTAAAAGTAGGTTTATTTTGAAGAAAATTGATGTTCAAAGTAAATAAATCTTTGATGGTTTAATTATCTCTTTGTAATTGAGTTTTACCTGGCGATAAATTTTAATTAGATATGTTGTTTTCATACAGTGTAATAAAATTTATTAGGTATTGTAAGTAGATATAATTAATGTCTAATTTAAAATAATTACTAACATTTCAAGATTTCTTTCATTCAATTACGGTCCCTAGTTCTTTTATTAGTATTATATTATGAGGAGTATTATATTATGAGGAGTATGCACACTATTATTATTACAATTATTTATTTTATATAAAAGATTTACAGCACAATATCATTAATAATAGGTAACTATATAAACAACTATGGAGTAATTAAGGTATTTGATTTATAAAGATTTGTATAGATAGATATTAGATTTATTTTCTTGCCAAAATTAATGACATTTAATTTGTTACCACATTTATCGTCGCACGCACTTACTCCATTAACTGACTTCCCCAGCTTACCTCATTCATTATTGATACACGCACAAAAACTAAATGTAATTTAAATAATATCGTAACTTACCAACAAAACTGTTTATAAAAAAAAACTTTAACTTAATAAACATAGTTTTAGAAATACAAAGCATAGTTTGCTATTTTAATTATAGTATGTACCTATATACCAGATGGCTCACCCTCTTCAAAAAATGATAATTTTAAAGTTTACCAATCACGGATATATTGTGATTGTTACAATTAAGTTAAAGAATGTTATTACCGTATTTTACACCTCATTTGTTATTATTAAATACTTAAGTGATTTAGGTCTTTAATAAACATTTTGTTATCTTTAATATAATTTCATGCTAGTTGAAATGTTTTTATTTGGGTTTGTTTACAAACATACACTTAAACAATGAAATATACCAAGAAACTGGTCTCCAAATTATTACCTAGAGGCTTGTGCGCTGAGATGTGTCCGTCCAGGGGCTTCGTGCCGCGATGGGTCCGCTGGCACGATGCACCAAGTAAAAAAAAAACTTAACAATAACCAAAAAAAAACACAACTGAACGAAGAAACTTAATGAACAACACCGTTGAGAATAGTCTCGTTTTAAATTTGAGAACAAAAGTAGCACATAAATTAGTTATATAAAACTTTAAAACAAAACGTAAACTTCGAAAAAGTGTTTCAAAAACGGAGAATAACAACACCTCCCACTGCGACGCACCGGTGGCAACTGAACACGCGGTCGCGTCCGGGGGTGCGGGGAGGGGGCCGCGGCGCGAGCGGCAGGGTACGGTCCCCTCACCTCCGCGGTATTATTTGATTAATTCGCCTCCCCCTTGTATCCGCGGCGAGTCGCCCGTTAAGTTTTTAAATTGTATGCCGAAGATGATTCAACCTTCACCTACTTCGTTTATACTGGTGTTATTAATTGAATTAATTAAGATTCCCAGACGTCAACAAAGATTAGACGTTAATAAGCGAACGATGGATCCGTCCCGTTCTCGGTTAATTACGAAGGTTGTGGCATACGAGCGAAAAAATCCTCGAGACAAAATAATGAGTACCGAGAAATGTAAGTCCCGCTAATTGGAGTGCATTTGCATATTGAAGTAAACGCAGACGTAGTGAGTTATTTGACAGAGCGACTCGCCAACTGTTGCTAATGAATACAATATATCTATTATACGACTGCAGTAATACAAAAACGAGTAGTCCTTGAGCTTTATTAGCTAGTATGTTTCGTTAGTTATCTACCTACCTAATTATTATTTTAATCTTCCAATAATATTTATCCGGTTTGAGTCTTTTTTGTAATTTTACTAATGAGGTATAGTCTCGATTACTATGATCGGTTCCCACAACAGGAAACTGTGTCGTCTTACAAGAAAAAGGTCGGATCCAATTTATGAACTAATTTCGAGTTAATTTAATAATATAATGACGGGCTAATTCGGTTTAGACTATCGATCAGCGCGGGCGCAGGTGTGGCGGCACCTTTACTCCAAGTAGTTCAGGATGTGTATGCAAGGATATTATGCATTGGTACATACATTTACGCTAATACCCTTTAAATATAATCATAACTAAAGTATATTAGCGTATATGTATGCACAGAAAATTAGTAAAACAGAAAATTAATAAAATGTTTAAAACTGCTCCAGCCTCCCCTAAAAATAAACGTTAACATTTGATAATTCATATCATACCTATTCTTTTAATTTGTTTTTGTTTTATTGAAGCATGAAGTCTGACTTTGGATCCACCTGATGGTAAAGATGCTTGTAAAGCGTTATATTTTTTTAATTTAATTATGTATAATAAGTTCATAATACGTACATAAATAAGTACATAATTATGTAAATTATGTACTCTGTAGGTACCAGGATTATACATAAATTAATATATAATTCGCAATCATTACACAATAATAGGTAGGTATATACCTAATAATTAAGATTTCATACAAGTGTAAGAGTTAAGATACAATAGCTTATATTATTAGTGGGATTGATCAATCAAATCCTACTATCCCCGCTAAATGATGCGGTTACCAAATGGGTGGCGACAAACACGAATTTACATTACATTTCGTAATCGCACCCTAAAAGAAAACTACCTATCTCCTCCACCAGTAACTGGTGAACCCACAGGCTTAAACCGAAACATTACTAGGTCACTTGACGGTTTTTGAAGTGTACCGGTATGGCGGTTGTAACGAGGTTTGATTATTTTATGGTTATCTATTAGGTATTTTTTAGTAAAGATTATTAGGTATCTTTAAGGGGGCCCTTAAAGATACCTAATAATCTTTACTAAATTACTATTAATCTTTACTATTAAAGAAAAATAATGACGATTCGATATTTTTGAACGAAAAATTACATAATATGTAATTTTTCGTTCAATATTTATATATTTATTATTAATTAATTAATATTTATTATTTATTTAGTTTAATGTTCGATATTTTTCGAGATCGAATCGAGATGTCGAAAGCGCGAGAATTGCCCCCCTGGAGTCGACTTGACGCCCATACAAACGTACACCAGTATTACAACTTGGCTGTTGGTCGAAGTTCAATTATGATTTAAATGTTCGTAATTGTACGCAAAAATCTATGTTGTTGGTAATATTTTTTTTTGTATATTATTTTAGTTATTTTGACTTAATATCGAATAAGCACCCTAAATTTCTATCGAAAATTCTCACGTTAAAATATCTGCTTTTATTGTCTGTGGGCTTTTTGTTCATTGGGATTTCTACTTTCTGATCGTATAAAAAAATATATACATTACTATGGTAAATGTTCTCAGAAAATGCAAAGAAACGAAAAAAACTCGAAAAGTTAGGCCCAGACCTTTCAGCCCCTTCCCCGTTTCTCTTTCACTTTTCATCACTTTTTCCCGATTTTTTTATATTAAAAAAAATATTTTCATATAAAATTCCCGGGATTCTTTATATGAAAAAATATTCAAAAAGGCAATTTTTTCTGGAAAAATAAGATTATGTATAATTGCACCGATTATTAGTAATAACTAATAGGTACCAACTTAGATACCGATCTATATACCTGGATCTTAGTAGAATAAGCTCTATGGCTAATGGTGCCGTCGAATTATTATCGCTGGCAAATCATATGAAGCATCATTGCACCAAGATTTTTTTTTTGTGAAGCGATCGAACATCGAAATCATTGGTCTATGCTGCGCTTGCGCAACCGTAGGCACATCATTGAGGATAGGAATCCTCAATAATGTATAGGTGTATATGTATAGGTGATTCCAATCCTCAATGATCTATAGGTACACCTATACATTATTGAGGATTCTTATCCTCAATGATGTATAGGTACACCTATACATTATTGATGATTCCAATCCTCAATGATGTCTGTAAAAGACTGCAACTTAGATCTCCTCTATGAGTGAAGAAGAGATATACAGGTTGGATTTAAAAGGTTATAATTTGGGATAATATAATGAGGTTCTACTGATCAAATCGAACAACTTTTCCCATAGAACTTATAATCTTATCCTCAATGATGTATAGGTACACCTATACATTATTGAGGATTCCAATCCTCAATGATGTCTGTAAAAGACTGCAACTTAGATCTCCTCTATGAGTGAAGAAGAGATATACAGGGTGGATTTAAAAGGTTATAATTTGGGATAATATAATGAGGTTCTACTGATCAAATCGAACAACTTTTCCCATGGAACCGTGAGTCGCAAATGAAAAAAAAAAATGTTACCCATACAAATTGGTAATTTTACTAGTAACTATGGAGAAGGCTTATTTTTCATTTAAGACACTAGGTTCCATGGGAAAAGTTGTTTAATTTGATCAGTATAGCCTAATATTAGCCTAAAGTCAACCTTTCAAAGTCACACTGTACCTATAAAGGTTAATAATAATAATAATGTGTAGGACAAATTACACATATTGCTCTGGTCACAAACTAAGCTCAAGGCTTGTACTATATGTACCAGAAGCAACGATATAATACATATTATATTTTATAAACACCCAGACCATGACAAACTGTACAGAAAATACGTACTAATATTTTTTGCCATGGGTGGGAATCGAACCCACGACCTCTGGATACAACGCCAAAGGCGCAACCACTAGTCTACGGAGGCTGTTCTACGTAATGTGTAAAATTTTTACCAATTTTGGTGGGGCTGGCACAGGATAAAATTAAAAAAGCAGCTATATATCTAGTATAAATCTATATCTATACTAAAATTATAAAGTTAAAGAACCACCATGAAATATATGTACACCAAATGTACACTATATGTAAAGTTTTGACAATAAAAAATATTATTCTAAGAGTTTGTTTGAACGCGCTTATCTCAGGAACTACTGGTTGGAACTAAAATAATACTTTGGTGTTGGATAGCTAATTAATCGAGGAAGGCTACATAACACGTTAACGCTACGTACAATAGGAAAAAATATTCCTTTTGAGAGCGTAAACGGTTACAGTTACGCAGACAAAGGTAGGCTAGGTCAGTTAGTCTATGATATAATGTTTTAATAGTTTTTATAAAATAAAAAAATATAATATGAAGGATATTAAACACATATTGTCCTAGTCACAAACTAAAACATATTCTAAGTTTGTAGTAAGTATGTGTATCGGACACAAAGATATTAATATTATTTTTTTATAAACACCATGACAAACTGTTCAAAAAACGTACTATTATTTTTATTAGTGGTCGAACCTCCGGATACAACGACTGATTTTTACTTGACCCTTTAATATACTGGATGTATTTAGTCACGGTGATAAAAAAATTATATTGTGTTCTATGATGAAAATAATGAAGCACGTATTTTTTTCTTTTAGTGTCGCCTATATAAAAACAAAGATAAATAGGTAACAAAAAAGATCTACAAATCACGTTAACTTTCATACTAAACTCACGAATAACCTATCACTTGTCTAATTGTATTTTACTTGTTAGATACGAAGACTGTTTTTGTAGGAGTAATTTTAAGCTTAAAATTACTCAGCAAATGTTCATGACTTTTTTTTTTGAAGAAAAAAATACTCTTCTACCTTTTTTATTTTAAAAATGGGTTCTAAAAGTGATACTGGAGGCATCAAAAAAATATTATAATTTTTAAAAAACACCCAGTATAAATAATTCATAGCATTTTTTTTATTGGAGCATGTGACTTTGTATATGCCGTTTAGTAATGAGACCTACAAAGTCCATGAATGGGGTTGATCAATACATTATTGTTTGATCACTCTCACTATGCCAGCCAACTGATGCAATTACGAAATGGGCGTAAAATCAACTGCCCGCTCCGTATAAGAAAAGATAAGAAAAGTTGTAGATAATTTAGCCTTTTGAATCAATCAAATTGAAGCAAAAAGGAATCTTTAAACTCCATGTTAAAGTAATTCTTCAATGGGACTTGGCTACAAAACAAGAGCATAATTAAGGTGACGGAATAGCAGAGTTAAGGTCGGTCTGCTCGCACAATACGCCAAATGACACCCGCCCGCCCAGGCGGAGGCACGCAAATGAAGAATATTGTCAGACAGCGTGAATACTCCTTAATGACGTATCTACAGCCGTCATGTGCCCAACTTAAGGCCGGTTAAAGGGTTAATTTGTCTCACGTTTGTGTTCCTAATTTGCGGATGTGAGGTCTTCCTTTATTTTTTTCACGCAATGGTATGTATAACTGTAGGTATAATTTTTAGGGTTCGCATTTTTATATACGTTTTTAGGAGACTACTGCATCGATTTCTTGTTGAGGTGGTAGTCTCCTTTCAGGGTGCGGTAAACAGGCAAGACGACAAACCGACAATAAGACAAAAAAACAATCTTCTTTTACTTATTACTTGCGCACTTACTACTTTTTTAATCTACAGACACATGTAACGTATGATGAACGCATACCTCTCAATCGCATAATGTCAAGTTATAATAAATATCTTCATGATGTGGAGCTGTTTCGGCTTACAAGAAAGCCAGTCATGGAGGTTCTGTCAATCTAGATGTCAGGTATTATGTACATAATATGTTATTGTTATATGCTTTTCCCTTTGTGTCCTTCATCTTACATAAATAACCGTGGATAACGAAGCTGTTTACACAATTAGTAGCTCAGATACCTATATTTAAATTGTAATAAATATTGTGTAATTGTTTGTTTTCCTGAATAAAATCAAATAAGACAAGGAAAGTATACGATTTTATTACATGCATAGATATATTTTTGTAAATAAACGATCTATATTTAATAAGTTTATAGGTATGTAAAGTAATTAATTGTGACATGTATACGGGTCGGCCATCCATCACCTAGCACATGCTCGGCGACGGTAGACCGCCAGAGTCTGGGCTGTCTGCCAAGCCGTCTGCTGACGCGGCATGTAGGAAGCTGCGACTACAAATAAAGGAACCCAGGTATGGTGATTATGCAAGAGTTTGAGACATTTACCAATGAGTTCGTCTGGTGAGGAAAGCTTTTAAATTATTATACAAGCTTCTAGATCAGGTAGGGTAGGTATAAACATTTTTATTAGTTTATTTTCCATGATTGGTGCTAACGGTAAACTGGTTCAAAAGTAGAATACAATACTAAAAAAAAAACATTATTTTATAGTTTTTAGTAATCCCATCTTTAAACATTTTCAAAAGTTGTTATAGTGAAACTGGGACTGATAGTTACCATGCTCCCCGGAGAACTATTTTTGTGTTGTCTAAATAATATTTAAAAATTGTGACCTAGTCATGTTTAGGTTTTAGTCTGTGGGTTAATCGGTTTTCAGAAGACTACTGCATCGATTTTTTGTTGAGGTAGTCTCCATTCACGGTGGGTCTAACCAACTCAACAGCTAGGCTAAGGAATATTTGTCTATAGCCGTCCATTTCATAACCGTATTATTTAGCCGGCATAATGAGAACGACCAGAACAACCAAGTATTTATCGACCCCGTTCATAGATTTTGTAAGTCTGCTTACCATCAGGTAAATACTGAGCATGTAACTTTGTATATAGAAATGTAAATAGAAAACAGATATAGCCCCAAAAACAATTTACTAAAACTTTTTTTTTTTTCCTTAAATATGTTGAATATTTTGAGTGTGTAAAGCAAATTTGTAATATAAATTTATTATTCGTTAGCTCTATTGTAGTTAACTGCCTACAAGTAAATAAACCCGACTTCTTGTTGTAGACAAAATACTTTAACACGTTTTAAAGTAAACATAAAATATTCCATAATAATCGTAAGTTGTCAACAAATATAGACTCACAAATTATAATCAATGTTACAAAAAGTGACATTGATCAAATAATAAAATCGAGTTGAAGAATTGATTGGTTGATTCGATGAGCGTAGTAATGTTTGATCGCATAACATTGGCGTACGAGTATATTCCATTTAAGTTACTCGTAGATAGACCACAAACTTGCTTTCAGCTTATGATAATATACTTCCAACTGAATGAACAAGGTGATTTTGACTATATATATATATATATATATATATATATATACATTATTGGAGCATGGCATGTGTCTCTGCATCTACCTGGTGGTGAGCAGACCTATAAAGTCCATGAATGGAGCAATTATTAATTCAACCACTCATTTTGCAACCTGAAAGGAGACTACCACCTCGACAAGATAACGATGTAGTAATCTCCTGAAAACCGGTGAACCCAGAGACTAAAACCGAAATATGATTGCATCTGCATGGGCGATGGTAACGAGACCGGTCGGTCGTATAATTTTAAGTTTTGTTTCCCACTCCACTTTACTAAAGGAACGGTATGTCTCTTTCCACCAAATATTAAATTATAAAAGATAAATGAGACAGACTATCCTTGAGTGAAAGTGGACTTTAGAATACGGAGGTAAATTTCCTATAAACCTTAGAGGAGTCGTAATAAAGATTATTCTGTAATATTCCAGTCTCATCATCACAGATCACTCTATTGAATGTTATATTATTTATTGTTTAAATAACACAATTTCAAGGAAAATCCGAAAAATTATGTTTCTTGCTCGAGTTTTGGTTTGATTTCTGCGGGGTGAAAAGGAACTTTATTTAACACTTTCGCTTTCGTCAGTGGAATCGTTTTCGATCTGTCTATGGTCAGAACTGTATGAATAATACACGGAAGTGCATCTTCAAAATTATTAGGTTGATGATTTTTCGATTGAATTCTTCAAAGAAACGAATAATTGATATTTATCTCTTTTCTAAAGTTGAATCGAAAGAATTATGGTACAGTTTTAATAATTTACATGATCTGTTACAGCACTTCCGTATATTATTCATACAGGTTCTGGCTATAGACAAGACGAAAACGATTCCACCGACGAAAGCGAAAGTGTTAAATAAAGTTCCTTCTCACCCCGCTGGATAAATTTGAATTTCATTAATAAACAATTTAAATAAAATCAAAATGGCTAAGATTTATCAGTTATTCATTCGGTTTTTTACCACCTAGAAAAGTGCTTGCGTTCTCTATTTTCATTAATATCATCTAAAATCTACATTCCTATGGACCCATCGGACATTCATCAGCTGGCTGCGTTCCGAAGTCCGCTCTCGGCTGCGTAGAGTCAAGTGAAGTCACATTGATTTCGATGCCAATCGGTGACGACGCTCTTGTCATTCCTGGGCACGTCTGGGAATCTCTGTGACGTCTCATGGATCTGTTAATCAGTTTTATTAGATTAATCTATTACTTACTTACAAAGCCAGGAAACTCTTCATCGGAAAGCAGCACGCGTTATCTCTATAAAATCTTAACCGATTTTGTTGTTTTTTTTATCTTAAATCAGGTGATTTTTTCTGGTGCTTCCTATATAAATTATGTTATAAGAAATTTCAGAGCTGGAAAGAGGAACAAAAAAAACCTTTTAAGCATTTTGATTTTTAATTATTCTTAACAGTATCTAAACGTAAGATTAAGATTTTTTTTATATTATTAAAACAACCTAAACCTACCTGTATATAGTTTGCCAAAGTTAGAATCTAGTGCTAGTGCTAAAAGCGTCGAGGCGGCCATCTGGTTAATCCTTTCTTTAATCAAATATCGGAGATCCAATGGGAAACTAGCTTTCTATAAACATATAAATGCAGAAGCTGATTACGGAGTGGATTAAAAAGGCTTCATTTCTTTAAAAACTTTATTTCCTTAAAATCTTATTATTCAATTAGTTAACAATAAAAGAGTAAGGTCATAATTCCACGTTAAAGCTTAACCACGTATAACGGTTGGTATGAGGAGCAACTCTGTTTTCTACGAATGGTTACATGTTGTGTTATTTATAAATTCATCAGCGTGCGTGGGAATGTTTTTAAAAACATATGTTTTGTTATGAAACATTCAGTTGCCTATGACAATAAACCAACTTAAATGTCAAAATATGACCCCGACAGGCGACAAGCGTTGACAACCAAAACATAAACATATCTCAAGCTTACATATATGATTCATACGTAACACACTCCGTCTGACCTTTGTGAATAAACCGCTTTAGACCGGCTGACGAAGTTCAGAAACGCTGACCCCACGGTCTTCGGCGTCAGTTTGACCTGCAGCTGTCGGCACGTGCATACCCCTCGCATACAATAATACTAATAAACTCAACTAAACATTTAAGCATTACTTACAACTAAACTAAAAACAAGTTCCCAATCATAAATTCGCTATAATCCAGATCAGCTCCAAGGAAAGCTACGGCATCATCGAACGAGCGCGCATTAAGTTCGATTGTGGGACTGAGCGAGGCCTAATTGCCAGCATTGTGTCCCATGCAGATGTGAATGGGCTTTGATTTGGAACCGGGACGAAGGGGCCGGGGGACAAATCGCTCGTTACGGCTGCAGGTAAACTTTCATTGAGCATCGGAAGGCGTCGGACGTGAGACTCGGCCGACAAAATGCCCTCGTTATTTGCCGCCGAATCACTCGGTCATTGTGTTCAGGGAAACGGTAGACGCGGTCGCTCGGATCACGAAAAAGACTTTAATGAGGCGTGAGAGCGACCTAAATGAACGATTGTCGCCTTAGGGCATCTTTTAATGAAGGATTGAAGTTTAAGTTACTTGGATTAACTTGCATATTGTGCCGGTAATTATGTTTCAAACAAAACAGAAGTTGTATAGAAAACATGAAGTGAACTTGATGTATCTTCAATAATAAACTTCCTTTTATCTAAGTGAAAAAGCACCGACCCAATGTACTACTGATTGTTTCCTTTTCAAAGTTCTTGACTGATTCCTTCTTAATAAATCGATGCAGTAGTGTCCAGAAAACTAGTGAAACCACAGACTGATACGATCTATATATGGGCGAGTTGGTAATCAAAACCTGTCGTCCTAGCGAGGTTATTGAGTCTTATGCATATTTTTTTTAAATAATAATATGTATGACAATATACACAAATTGCTATGGTCACAAAACTAAGCTTTAGGCTTGTACTATGTGTACCAGAAACAATGATATAATACATATTCTATTTTGTAACAACCAGACCATGACAAACTGTACAGAAAACGTACTAATATTTATTTGCCATATGATGTGGGAATCAGACCCACGACCTCCGGGTTTAACGCCAAAGGGCGCAACTACTAGTCTACGAAGGCTGTCATTGATCTACACGCAGATCCCACACACGTGTATATATCTCTTTACATGTTATTCGCTCGAATCGTCCACAATCTTACCTTTTCGTATTTTTTTCCAATTTGGCCCTCTTGATACATTTATGTTTTTGTCTGCAACGACCATGTTTACAGTTCATTTTATTTTGTAATAAACATGGGCTATTATTTTTTACCACTTATTCCAGATCGATATCTCAAAACTAAAACGGTGTTAAAAAGTGCAAATTTGGAATAGCAGGAATCTTAGGCCAGGAACAATAGTCTTAGCTTAGCCCAAGCCATTGCTTAAAGCTTACTTTTTTTAACAAAATTTACTTTTTTAATGCTGTTTGACAGTCCGAAGCAATGGGTGTTGAAAAGTCTTAGCGCTAGCTAATATTATAAGTTAAGTTGTAGCTTATACGTGCATGAACTATCTTATTTAAAATATCCTCCAAAATGAGAATAGGGGAAAACGTATTTTTCATATCCCAGTGAGAAATGTAAAATTTGAACTTTTGTATGTTTAGATACTAAGATTAAATTCTGGAAATTAATTTCCTTCCTATTAGCTCACTTACCAACTTCTATTCTGCGGAACTTTTAGTAAGTGCATGAACACTAAAAAAAAACATCTTTATTCATCTTAATTACTACTACTACAACACTATTCGCACTTGACCGCTTTTTTGTTAAGTATGATGCTGCCCTGATGGTACACACACGACTTTACATACTACCTGTGCTGTATCATTAAATTAATAATCATCATCATACCAGCCTTTCACGCGTCCACTGCTGGACATAGACCCCCCCCCCCCCCAAGGATTGCCACAACGACCGGTTTTAAATTAATAATAACGATGTACAAATTAATGAAAACACATCTGATGTAAGTCCGTGAAGTGTACATGTTACGTGAAAACCTGGAGTTTTCAGACCCTCGAGTATTCCATTCTAACTAGGTATGAAGATACAAGCCAATTAAAATCCACCTTACGGCTATTTCGAGCACTAAACCTGACCCACTACACGCTAAGTTCAGTAGACATGAAAAAATGCTAATTTTCTTTCATAACTAACGTACATCTAGCTAGATTCAATTAATTTTAGTATTTAGTTACTAGCGGCCCGTCCGGCTTCGCACAGGTTTGTATAACTTTAACTATATGCTCAGCGCACGCCACGGAAGGCCTCAGAAACGATACTTTTCCCCCGTTTTTAAAACATTTTTGGTTACTGCTCCACAACTATAGGACCTAGCGTGATATTATATAGCCTATGTTACTTCTGAATAATGCAGCTTTCTAATGGTGAAAAAATTATTACAATCGGTCCAGTAGTTTTTGAGTTTATTCATTACAAACATACAAAAATACAAAAATACAAATCTTTCCTCTTTATTATATTAGTATAGAAGTATAGATTAGTATAGATATAGATAGTATAGAAGTATAGATAGTATAGATTAGTATAGATTACGAGAGTCAAACTGAAAGTTCATAGAAAATGAAAAATTGAGAAAACTAACGTAAGTTTTTTGTTTTATTATATCTTTTCTAAATAGAATTCATTCACATCAAAACATCTCTGGAACCACTGAGTGAGAAAAGCATTTTGCCAACTCGTCCTTAGGGTTCTATTTGACGGCCTTTTGAAACGCAGCCACTGCTCTCTCCTCTGCGTCCATAAAACGTTTTCCTCGATTTTTTTCTTTTATTTTCAGAAATAAATACAAATCGCAAGGTCGGGGCTATACGGCGGGTGTCCCAGTAATTCCAAGTTTGACGTCAAATAGTCGATCGTTCGCCCGGCGGTGTACGACGAGGCGTTGTCGTGGTGAGGAAGGATCCTACTGCGAGATCGTTTCTCCCGAACTTTTTCAAAGACAAGTGGCAAACAATTGTTAGTGTACCACTCTGCAGTAACTATTTTTTGATCCTCTAAAACAATTATCGCGTAATAACCTGTCCTTCCGAAGAACGAGGCCTCCGTCTTTTTTCCCACACTTCCACCTCTCTTCACTTTAGTTGCCAACTTCTCGGAAGGAAGCACCCACTGAGCAGACTATCGTTTAGTTTCCGGATCATAACAGTAAATCCAGCTTTCATCACCCGTAAGTATGTCGACAACAGTATTTGAGTAACCTCCGTTAAATCTTTGAGGTATTTCAGTGCACCAATCAACACGACGGAGTTTTTAAGCCTCGGTCAAATTATGAGAACAGTTATCCACCGGGCACAAAGTTTCCTGACCGCTAAATGTTCATGGCGGATTTTGTGCACTTAACTCATACCGATGCCTAAGCTTATCCGAATCTGCTGATAGGTCACTCTTTTGTCAGTCTCTATCATACGCCGCACAACACTGATGCTATCAATACTATCGCCGTAGAAGACCGTCCCTCAAGCAGATTATCGGTGAGATTAGTACGACCACGTTTAAACAGTTGTAAACAGTGGCATGAGATGCGGCAGTTCTAAAAACTTTAAGGGGCAGTTCTGAAAACTGAAAACTTTAAGTGTGACCCTCGTTTTTTTCATTATTTCAAATTATGATACAAGTGACGTTTTTAGAGTTCCGTAACACAAAAGAAATGCAGTCCTTATATAACTAAATTTTTTTTAAAAATAAAATTGCATGGTCGTTTAGTATTCTTTTTATTTAATAGCACTGCATTCGTAAACGCGAAGTCCGCGTTCTCCATACAAAATTATTCGCATTTCCAATAATACTCGTTTACTGTTTGTCGCAGAAATAAAATAATATTTTTGTCGGACATTGTATTTATTCATCATTCTGTGTTGGATAAAGTTGGGTTATTGTTTTTATATATTCGAAATCAGAAAAAAAAACTTTATTAATACTCGTATTATAATACAAAAAAAAAAAAACTATTACGAACATATTTTTTTTTATTGAACTTTGACCAAACAACAAAGTTTCGATCAGTGTTTGTCGCAGAATTAACATACTATTTTTGTCGGTCTTTATAATTATTAATCGTTCTGTGTTGGGTTTTTAAAAACTTCTTTTTTCGTTATCAGAAAAAAAAAGTATAATACAAAAATATTCATTATCAACAGAAATATTTTTACGTAATTACCATAAAAATAATAATAGAACTTCGACTAACAGCCAAGTTGTAATATTGAAAGTACGTTTGTCAACTCAAGTCGACTACAGACTTAATAACAATATAATAATATACAAAATATTTTTAATACAAGTTTTTTAAGAGTAAGAGAAAGGTTTAGGTCGGTCGGCCTAACGAAGTTATAGAGACCGTCGTTACCACAAATGCAAAAACCATCAAGTGACCTAGTCATGTTTTGGTTTTAGTCTGTGGATTCACCGGTTTTCAGGAGTTTACTACATCGATTTATTGTCCTTATTGTCAATTTAACCCATTTCGTAACCGCACACTGAAAGGAGACTACCACTCTCCTTTCAGGGTACGGTTACGAAATGGGTTAAATTGACAATAAGGCAACGAGTATATTAAAATATACTCGTAATGCAATTTGTCGCCACCCATTTTGTAATAGCATCATTAAGCCGGCATAGTGGAAGCGATCAATTTTGTTTAAGAACAATTATTTATCGACCCCATTTATGGACTTTGTAGGTCTGCTCACCACCAGGTAGATACAAAGTCACATGCCGTGCTCCAATAAAAAGAATAAAAATAAGTTTCATTTTTTTTTAAGTATTTTTAAGTATATTGCAAAACCCCTGTGCCTCGAATACTAACGCACTTCACTGCCCTCGGTTTTAATTCTTAGGTACATTAACAAAATAATTGTGCAAAATAATACTTATTTTGCGATCTCATTAAGTATTTTTGATTATAGTTTTTGTATGTACTAAAGGGTTTTTAGTACGTATGGTGTACAATTTGTTTGCATGTATTTACGAAAGCGTTACGCCAATGAGGTTAACTTGTAAAGAGAAGTACGTAACTATGAGTATGTTAAAAATGGCAGCTAATATACAGGGTGAATTTGAATGCCCAAAGTACATCACTTTGGGCTAATATGAGGTTCTGCTGAAGAAATCGAACAACTTCACCCATGGAACCATATGTCGCAAATGAAAAAAAAAATTGGCTTCCCCATACAAATTACTTATTTTAACATTACTAGTTTGTATGGAAAAGGCATTTTTTTTTTTATTTACGGTACATGGTTCCATGGGAAAAGTTGTTCGTATTGATCAGTAGAACCTCATATTAGCCCAAAGTACAAAGTCACCATGTATAAGATATTACGAGTAGTACACACTTAGAGTCTGTTCCAAAATTGAAATATTATAGCCCGTGCGATCTCTCGGGGTATGAAAAACCGTTCTAATAAGAGTATAAGTGGGAATTAAACCCACTACCTCCAAACTACGACCAAGGAGGCGGTAAATTTTTAAAGAATGTATTTGTATACCTATCCCAATAGGATAACTCCTTTTTGCTTTTTTTTTAAAGGAGCTCGGCTTGACATGTGAATTTTTATAAGAAATAAGGAGTTTAATATCAGAAATTATATTATCGGAATTTCAGGGATTATTTTAATTTCTTTCTGTAATCAAACTTTCCTTATTATTTTTGCCTTCTGCATACACATACTGGTAATGTTAAAATTATCAATTTGTATGGGGAACCTTTTTTTTCATTTACGAGACATGGTTCCATGGGAAAAGTTGTTCGACTTGATCAGCAGAACCTCATATTAGCCAAAGTACATTCTTTTGAAATTCACCATGTACTCGTATATTATAATAAAAAGTGACAGATCTCCGTAGAAAACTGTCACTTTCATTCGAATATATCAAGCCGACATGTATGCGTGAGAAAGGGGGGATCCCCTTTATAGTGTTCAACTGAAGTGATCCCATAACCTTTCCCTTTTTCTTTAAATATACACTGAAACAGGAGAACAACATATTATAGTTTTAATTTATTGTGTATGTTTTTTAAATAAATAAATGTTTTTTTTAATTATCAAATATTTTGTAAATTTAAAAATTGCTTTTCTATAAATTAACCTCTTTGATCTACTGTATTTCATACAATAAACCCTAAGGGTAAGGTGCACAATTAGTTTTGCGTGTATTTTCGAAAGCGATATTGCCTTTTAGAATAATTAAAGGTATCCATATGTGAGTAGGACAGGTGCAATGTCGCCCCAAGCTAAAACGGTTGCTTTGCGTATACGCATATGCGTAGGAAAAAATATTTTATTACTAATTATAGTGCTGTAACTTTACAAAGATATGCTAAATGTTGTTATTTGAGATTTTGTTCTTACGATAACATTTTATTAGTAATGTTTTATTAGTTTACTTTTGAGTCTTCTTGTGAAAGAAAGACAAGCCATCTGTCTCAATCTTCGTTCGTAATCATTTCTATAATATGCATAATTATTTATAAGATATTCTAAATGTTGTTATTTGAGATTTTGTTTTTATGATAAAAGTTTATTAGTATTGTTTTATTAGTTTACTTTAGACTTTTGTTACAAAGGAAAGAAACTAGCCATTTATCAAAATTTTTGTCATTAATAAATTCTATATATAATATGTGTGCTTGTTTATAAGATACGCTAAATGTTGTTATTTGAGATTTTGTTCTTACGATAAACATCTATGACATTGTTTTTAATATTTACATTGGAATCTTCTTGCGAATGAAAGACAAGCCACCTGCCCCAATCTTAGTCATTAATAATTTCTATAATAATGTGTCTGATTATTTATAAGATGCTAAATGTTGTTATTTGAGATTTTGATCTCATGATAAAATAATATTAGTATTGTTTTATTAATTTACTTTGGAGTCTTCTTGAGAATGAATCACCAGATCATTGATCATTTATAATGTTTTTTTTTAAATAACATGACGAACATAATTATTATATATAAGTTTGGTTATTTATAAGATATGCTAAATGTTGTTATTTGAGATTTTGATCTCATGATAATAAATTATTAGTATTGTTTTATTAATTTACTTTGGAGTCTTCTTGAGAATAAAAGACCAGATCATTGACATTTTATAATATTAAAAAAAAAAAAATTACGAACACAAAGATTTCTAAAATTTTAGGTATTGAATTAATCTATGTCATGTTAGGTTTTTTGTAGTGAAATTATATTAAAGTATGAACATGCACGAAATACTAAATAGTCAGATGGTAGTCAGTGGTAATCCCTCACCTCTGAATCTGCGATTCGGTTCGGTTATTTATGCTCAAAACTTTTTTATTTTACCTGACCAACCATAAGTTACATACGTTAGTACCTATAGGTACAAAACACATGCTGTACTCCAATAAAAAAAAAAAAGATTATTTGTTATTATATATTTTATTGTCATTTTAAAAACACAATAACAGTTAATTTTCTTACATCTTCAACTATTCAACTAAAATTTTTCGTTATAAACCCTCTTCTACACACAGGTATATCCATCCAACTTCACCTAACAATCTAAAGCGGTTTCCACTCCCACAATTACGCACATGTGTCATATTTACGGGCCAGGTAATTGGCATTCAATTACGTTTGGGACCCGCTGCATGTGTGAGCGAGAGGTCCGATGGGCAGCGTATAGGTGCATCCCTTTCTGATGTACCGCGCAGCCGGCCGACTATCAATCATTGAGCGCCCCCCGTCGGGTGCCGTAGGGATGGGATGGAATGTAAATCAAAGTTATCGATAAATATGATTTTAATAGGTAAGTAGATTCTTAATAATAATCAATGTTTTAGGCTATATAAAACTAACACCTATACAAAGTATTTAGATTTATTTAGAACCAACTTTATTAGTGATGGAATATATTTCACGATGTCTCGTTATAATATTTAGTTTGTGCATTATAATAATGTAATTCTACCGATTATTTCATAATAAGTAATAGTAATAGGCAGTATTAAAATACTTGAAATCTTATGTAAAAATAAATAAGCCATTATCAGAAGTGCATAAATTTATGGGTATTTGTTTAAATTACAGGTCGACATGTTGCTTCTCCATCAAGGTAGGCGTATGCAGAGTCCATAATTATCTTCAGCTTGAGATATTAACCTTTAATTCTTACTTTTTCCAAAGGCACATTAGTAAAATGCATATGAAAACTTAATACTTTTACAAAATTGATTTTGTCCTGGACATAGCACTAAGCTCTAGGCTTGTACTAAGTGTACATGAAACAACAACATTAATTCATGTTATATTTTATAGATACACCATGGCAAGCTAAATAAGAAAAAGTCCTGATTGTTTTGCCATGACTGGGAATCGAACCCTTGCCTTCCCGATACAACGCCAATGGCATAATCACTAGACTATAGAGGCAGTCAATTTAAGTAGGTATAATTAATCAAATTTAATATCTGAGATACTTTCATTTAAGAGACATTCATTTTTATACAAATATAAAATCGATATTTAGTTTCAGGAACAACACTAAAAGCAGGTATACTTTATCCAGGACTTTAATTTGGAATCCTTTGCCATTCCTTTAGAATTATAAAACATACATTTAACGAGGGGTTTAATATTTTATACCTTTGTTATTGAAATTATTTTCATTTCCGTGACAATAACTTACTTAGTATTAAAGTAATAATTTTTATTAAAATTATAATATTGTCATAAAATTTATAACATAAGTACCTATTTTACACTCAATTATAAAATAAAATAAAATTCATATAATAACGCCTGTTTATTTGATAATCATTTTAAAATGTAATAATATCATGCAATTATAGATAGTACGGAAGAGGCCTAAGATTATTTTTATATGTTTTTCCCACAATTATTTGAATTTACATCCATAGCGTTTTTTTTTTAATGAAGCACTGCATGTGACTTTGTATCTACCTGGTGGTGAGCAGACCTACAAAATCCATGAATGGGGTAAATCAATAAATGTTTTTAAACAACATTGATCGCTCCCACTATGCCGGCTAAATGATGCGATTACGAATTGGGCGCCGACAAAGAGAATTGCATTACGAGTATATTTTAATATGCTCGCTGCCTTATCATCAATTTAACCACCCATTTCGTAACCGCACCCTGAAAGGAGACTACCTTTTCGACAAGAAATCGATATAGTACTCTTCTGAAAACCGGAAAACCCACAGACTAAAACCGAAACATGACTAAGTCACATCTGTATGAGCGGTGATAACGAGACCGGTCGGTCGGCCTATCGAAGTTATAGAGACCTTCCTCCCACTAATATATAAATAGCTACTTTTGTTTCGATTGATTTTCGAATGAAATGTCAAAGGTGTAAGTACGCTATATTCTGTTCTCATTCCTTGGGCATTGATTGGGTATATAATTGTCATCTTCTTTATTGATATAACTATTGTAAGTATTTATAACACTGGAAAGGGGGCCTGGAGATCTGTAGGACAGGCATTAGCCTTGTTCAGACTTCAGTCTCTCACAAGTTTAAACTAATGATATTACTTGTGAAGAGAAAATAAAGATTTTATTTATATTTTTTATTATTATATTTTAGACCTTAGGCCACTTTCGACGCGCATGAATTTATAAGTAACGCAAGTGATGGTTAGATTGTCAAAATAACGTAAATCGTTATTTTGACAATCTAACGCTCACGTTAAAAGAAACAGAATGACGCTTTAATTTAAAGAATGAATAAAAAAAAACGTTACTTTAATTAATTAATTATTTGTAACGAGAACCTTATAAAATTATATTGCATAGCGTTTAAATTTTCATCAACTTTGAAACTTTGGTCGTACCTAACAAGATTCGTCATGTAATTATTCAATTATAGTTTCAGAAATTTCAGGAACTGTAAGAAATTACTAATTAGCACGTAGAGAACTGAAACCTCGGTTTCTTCCCTAATACATTTAAAACTTTTTATAGTAATGAACTCGGTCGTGTCGGTAGGTAATCAACTCAAACGAAAATAACTTGCTATATTATATTTTTATCCTACCCGATTTTTGTTTTTCAGCAACAGATGAAGTCATGGGTTCGATTCCCACTCACGGCAGATAATATTTGTAAAGTTTGCTATTGTCTAGGGGTTTATAAAATATAATATGCATTTGTTATAAGATAGTACAAGCCTTCTAGGCTTAGTTTTTGACATGGATATATGTGACATGTCCTACATAGTACCTATTATTAGTGATGTAACATCACGGGTGCCTTTCGGTTTCCGAGGCCTCCAGGACGGCCTCAGGGTACACAAGGGTGGGGTTTTATTCTCACCTCTTTCGTATTTTGAGTCTGTCTGCATCGAATAAGTGCCCATCTCGCCACGTTACGGTTTTCCCATCTGTATGGGCGGTGATAACTGAAACAGTCCGGTCGAACTAGTAAAGTTATAGAGGCCTTCCTCCCATCTAGAAAAACGTTTATATTTTACTAGCTGTGCTCGCGACTTCGTCCGCGTGGAATAGTTATTTTTTTATCATATAAACTTTCATCCCCTATTTTATCCCCTTAGGGGTAGAATTTGTCAAAATCCTTTCTTAGCGGATGCCTACGTCATAACATCTACCTGCATGACAAATTTCAGCCCGATCCGTCCAGTGGTTTGGGCTGTGCATTGATAGATCACTATGTCAGTCTGTCAGTCAGTCACCTTTGAGTTATATATATTTAGATTGGAACACAGCATATGAAATTGTATCTACCTGATAGTAAGCAGCCCTACAAAGTCCACGAATAGGGTAGAACAATAAATTATTGTTTAACAATTATTGATTTCTGCCACTATGCCGCCTAAAAGATGCGGTTTTGAAATGGGCGGCGAGAAACACGAATTTGCAATACGAGTTTATTTTAATTATAACGGCTTTTATATTATTAGTCGCTGCTTTATTGTCAAATCAACCTCCCGTTTTCTTAACCACACCCCGAAAGAAGACTGCCACTTTGATGAAGTGTCCTAAAAACCTGTGAACACACAGTAGGTCACCGGTTGCATCTGTATGGGGTTATATATCTATATCATTTGTATTGCTTGTGTCTGTATTGTATTTATTTGTATCCTTATATTGTTATATAAATAAATAAATATCTAACACAAAAGTACAATCATGTCACAAGTTATTCATTATTTTATTTTACAGCAGATTGTCATCTGGACTCACTATAAAATATAATTGATTCATGAGACATGTTCATAAAACTGTATAATGTGTCTGTAATTGGTTCCTGATCTACTATAGAACCACTAATGTTGCATTAATTGATAAAAATAATATGCCCGACCCACGATAGAACTTTAAAAAAAACATTCGATATAAAATTTAAATACGATAGAAATCTAGACTACTAACTATTATGGTACCTACTAGTTTATATTTTTAATAGTTTTAGCTTTTTATAGTTGTAGGCACCTACTTACCTACTATTATATTATAACTTAATTACACTACCCAAAATACAAAACAAAGTGCAAATTAATTTTGGCAGACAAATAATTAGGCTGGCAACGCTTTTGAGTCTAATTAATAGGAAGGTAGGATTGCTATAAGCGTAGATAGGTAAACAGCGCCAGCCCTAATGAGAGAACTCTTTAATTAGCAACCCTGCTAATTAGACATAGGAACTGTATTATACATAGTACCTACATAGTTACGATGGTGGTTAAATATTGCTTAATTTTACTTTAGCTTTTGGCCGCAATAAGCCAGGAAAAGGAAGGATTTGCGTTCTCGAACGTCTAAAAATGTGTAAATGTTGTTTTCAGTGATATCAAAGTTTTTTTTTTATGAAATAAGAACGTAGAGGTGTAAATAATACTTACTCGATCCTAATTAGATCGTCTTTTTATAAACAAAAATAATAACTTTTGAAAAGACACCCAAAGTTTGATTTATTCTAAAAATATTACTTCAATTTTTCATTTCAAAACAAAACAGATTTTTTATAAATAAATTATGTAATTAGGATCGAGTAAATAAAATCTACACCTCTATGTTCTTTTTTTTTTTAAATAACGTTTACTGAAAACAAAATTTAGATGTTTTTTGATAAATGGGCCTCCGACAAATAATAAAAAAAAGTGTCTATAGGTACTTACTAAAAAAATCGTTTGTTCTAACTGACTATCAACGCATTTCCAAAACTCTAGAAAGCTGAAGATTGGAACATAGGTTTATTTACGCGTAAGCATCCGCTATGAAAGGGTTTTTAAATATTCCTACCAAGCATTACGGACGTGGAACAATTATACTAGCTTTTGCTCACATTTTTGCACGCATTAATAAGGTTAAAAAATATATATGTACTAAAGTAATTTTAGTTTTAGTAAGTTTTGTATACTAAACTTCAAAACAAAATGTCAATCTTTAAACAAAAAAGAAATCTTCAAAAATATAAATTCAATAATATTTTAATGTAGTTTTATGTCATTTTAATATACCCAACTTTGCTTCGTATAACAGTTTTCTGTTTATAGTGCATTTAAAAAATAATTCACAAATAGGTACTTTGTGACTAATTGTGCCTTAATTTTATATTTAAAAAAACTTATTTATGAAATAAAAAAATATTTGTATGATATGACGTCACATTCACTACTATTTTAAAATAGGTACTTATAGCAAATAACTTCTTTTAATTATTTTATTTATTGTGCTCAATGGATCACCTATAAAAAAGCCTTTAAACACGTACACTTTAAAGTCTATTAATATATCATTCTCGTACGCCTAATAAATCAAAATACCATTAATTTTTATCGATTATCGACTATTATTTAAATTCTAATGTAGGTACTTACTTATATTATGCACTAATGTAATTCCGCCCACGGACATGCCTCGGGCGTGACACTACAAGTTTTTTTTAAATTGAATACCTACACCTTTTACTACTAACTACCTAATATTATGTTGGCCAAGCACATTGACTTTGTTTAAAATCACGTCATAATAACAATAATAACACTTTGTTCATGCCACTTTGTTCATGTGGCATGAACAAAGAATGGATGAATATTTTTATTTATAGTTTATTTTATAATTTAATTTTAGTTTTTAATTTAGTTTCAATTTTTATTTGTTTTATTTTTTAATTTATAAAATACTGTATATTTTATGAAAATAAATGATTGGTTGAAAATAAACTTTATTCGCCAGAAAATCAATTGAACAATAAGACATTTTTGTGGTCCTCACACTAGGCTATACCTGTCCTGTGAGGCCTTACAGATTTATCCAAGTAAGAATTTTTGACAATAGACAAGAAAAATATTATTTTGTTAAAAGATAGTTAGTAAAGCCTAAATTTTAAGTAAAATATATAATAATATATATACTCGTATATATATATCATCACGGGTGCCTTACGGCGCCCGAGACCGCCTAGACGGTCCCAGGGTACCCAGCGGAGGGGTTTTAATCCCACCTCGTCGTAGCCGATGGTATGAGTCTACACCGAACAAGTGGCTAGCTCGTCGCGATGTTTTGAATAGACTCAATAACCCATCTATAAACAGTTTCACAAGTTGGTATAGTAAAACCGGGACCGACAGCTTAACGTGCTCTCCGAGGCACTATAGTGGTGTTGTCAAACAAATGTACATAATTTTTTAAATTAAAAACTCATTGGTACACACCGGGATTCGAACCAGGGACCTTAGTGTTTTTAAGTCCAAGGTCTAACCAACTCGGCCACCACGTATATTCGTTCCACGTGTATATAATAATACTTAGTATAAATTTGAAAATGTGTGTTATATACTAATAAAATAAATAATAAATACATAAAAAGGGAAAATAAGTGTACTAGCTATAAGCAAATCGACAAGTCCGCATAATAGAATATCAAAAATTATGCTTATTTATTGTCATGTACCGACAAACACTTCACGATTTTATTTTACTACGGGACCTTGTCATTCTCCTTTGTATTTTAAACTTGTCATACTAATTAAAATCGTGCCGTGAGCACTAATTGTCATAGCAACTATAATAATATGAAGGACAATACAAAAAAGCAGCCCCAGCCTAGTGGTTAAGTCACTGCGCAACTGATAACAAGGTTAAGCAGATGAAAACAAGGCCGGCCTGGGATGGGTGACCGCTTTATACAACGAGGCTATTTCATCATAAACACCGCAACAAGCTCGTCACTTGTTAGGTGTTGCCTCCGAATACCATCGGCGAAATGAGGACGGGTTAATCCCTCCGCTGGGTACCCTGAGTTTTTCCCCATGGATGGGAATCGGAGCGAAATGAGCAGAAAGTGCGGAATATAGCCGCACTTTCTGCTCATTTCGTCTCTTTCTCTACATTGTGTCTGTTACAAGTCTTTTAGAAAAAAACTTCATTAAGATTCATATGCAGATGATACGAATACTAAAATCACAATGAGTATCTCAACTTAAATTATAGGTGTGTACTTGAAATAATGCTTCGTGATTGAATAATTCGTGAAAACGGGTCCTATCAGCTTGAGTTATTTTTTCTATATGCGAATTCGTATACCTACTACTAATGGAGGCCTTGTTGTTTTATCTATTCCGTGGTTAGACCTTAGACATAAAAACACAGCTGCAACCAAATTAATAAATAACCTTTTAAAAAAACAACAACGACAACACACAATATAAGGCACTTATAGCCAGAATGCATATCATGACAATTCCACTAAACAGTGTTTGGGACACGGCTAGATTATCTAGTTTTATTACGGAGTTCCGGTGCCTTCCTTCCGCTTTCTTCATCATCATCATCTTCATTTATTATATGGTGATAAAGCCGGAAGGTAGGCAGTTCATCGGGACAATTGTAGTGACTGTAAACACCACTCAATAACATTTATTTTCCAGTTATTTTGATTAAAAAATTAAACTAATAAACCGATTTTGATTAAATTTATATGGGACCAATCTGAAAGGATATCTTTTTAAATAAAAAATAATAATTTTCCAAATCTGTTTATAAAAGACGGAATTCTGGGATAATAAACATAAACTCCTTGTTTTTTAAAGTCGGTTAAAAAATAGGAACCTACTGTAATGATAATGTTTCTAAATTGTACCCTGAAAGGAGACTACCACTTAAATAAAAAGTTGTAGTAGCCTCCAGAAAACAATCTGAATAAACTCACAGCCTAAAACCGAAACATGACCAGGGTCTCTTGACGGTTTTTGCAACTGTATGGTTAACATAACCGGTCGGTCAGCCTATCGTTGTTATAGAGACCTTTTTCCCACCTAAAAATGTATTATATCAGTTATATATAGCACCTTATGCCTACAGTGCAGACTGAAAATTGTTAAAAGCTATAATTTTTTAACCTATTGTTAGCGCATTCTCCCCGTCCTCCAATTGGAGAAAAATAAAAACTACTCTGATTGGAGGAGAACGTGGTTATAACGGAAATCGTTATTTTGACAACAGAATGTCACGTTATAAGAAACAGAAGGTAGGGTGGGAGGAAGGTCTTTTTAACTTTGTTAGGCCGACCGACCGGTTTCGTTACCACCGCCCATACAGATGCAAAAACCGTCAAGTGAATTAGTCATTTGTCGGTTTTAGTTTGTGGGTTCCCCGGTTTTCAGGAGATTATTGCATCGATTTCTTGTAGAGTCTCCTTTCAGGGTGCGGTTAGGAAATTGGTGGTTGAATTGACGATAAGGCAGTGAGTATATAAAAAAATACTCGTAATGCAATTCGCCTCTCGCCGCCCATTTCGTAATCGCATTATTTAGTCGGCATAGTAGGAGCGACCAATGTGGTTTAAGAACAATTATTGATTGATTGGACCCCATTCATGGACTTAGTAGGTCTGCTCACCGCCAGGAAAATACAAAGTCACAAGTGTGTACCAATAAAAAAAAAAAATGTAGCGGCTGGGTCACTGTCTACGTCATAGAAAAAGAACTACTTAGTAAGAAATCTGTCTCCCGAACGCCATTTTATGTAGCTACTAAAGAATTTATTTTGTAAATGTCTACGTATCTCTAAAAACACATTAAGCCAATTAAAATATATTATTACTATCGCGACATGCTCATTATCGTAACTAATGGGCTTGTAACCATAGCAACTAGGGCAGTCTTCATTATTTATCGTCAGCGATTGGAGAGGTGACCATCCGTCAGATTTGACAGCTCGACTCTGAGCCGGTGTAATACCAACTGACTTAGGCCGAGCTTACTCACTAATCGCGTGTTATTTTAGGGTACCGTATCCTTGTTGGTGGACCTATTTAACAAATCTTTATTTCTATTTATTGGAGTATTTAACTTATAACAGTTTTAACAATAACATTGGTTGTAAGAAAATAAAAAGGTGAAAAAAAACTAGATTATCACTTGGACAAGAAGTAGTGAAGTGCATGTCACGACATGCACCTCACTACTTCTATAATATGAAATCAAACAAAAATTCCCATGGAACCATGTGTCGCGAATGAAAAATAAATAGCCTGCTCCATACAAACTAGTAATGTTAAAATGACCAATTTGTATGTGGAAACCAAACATTTATTTTCATTTGAGATACATGGTTCCGTGGGAAAAGGTATTCTATTTGATCAGCAGAACCTCAAATTAGCCCAAAGTACATCGTTTCAAAGTCACCCTGTATAACAAAATGGTCCGCCGCGTCTATCTGACTGTATGTTTGAAGTTTTGAACACAATCTTAAATGTTAGCTGGTAGATAATGCCTAAGACATTAAGTTCGCCTTTGTACATAACTTTTGTTTACTGTGCAATAAAGTGTTTAAATAAATAAATGATTTCAGAAAACAAAAATACTTTTCATGCAGTTTTCATCTACCAACAGAGTTATTCCTGAGGCTATAGATGTATACTTCATTAAGGTTTTGTGTAAATTGGTTAAAATATGATGATGCTTGTTGAAGATGAAACGTTGACGGAAAAAAACAAGCTGTTTGGAGCTTTCACCGAAAACGCTGCCTAATCCGTTTGAAATATAACAAAACAACGTGGGATTGTTTTTCTTTTATAGGTCTACAAAATTGTATGCGATGGCATATGATATGATGGACTATTTTTTAAGGATAGATTATTATACCCTATATATATATATATATATATATATATCAGCACTTACGGCGCTCGGGACCGCCTAGACGGCCCCAGGGTACCCAGCGGAGGGGTTTTAATCCCACCTCGTCGTAGCCGATGGTATGAGTCTACACCGAACAAGTGGCAAGCTCATCACGATGTTTTAAATAGACTCAATAACCCATCTATAAACAGTTTCACAAGTTGGTATAGTGAAACCGGGACCGACAGCTTAACGTGCTTTCCGAGGCACTATAGTGGTGTTGTCAAACAAATGTACATACATTTTTAAATTAAAAACTCGTTGGTATACACCAGGATTCGAACCAGGGACCTAAGTGTTTTTAAGTTCAAGGTCTAACCAACTCGGCCACCACGTATATTATACTCTATATAAGCTATTACTATATTATATTCTACAATTTAATAGGGGAAGATTGGGAAGGGAAAACTGTATGAATAAAATGACGAGCGAAACCGGATCAACGATAAGTAGGATCTTCTGAGAACCAATAAAACCAAAGACTGGTACCAACTTATGATAAAGTCGCTGAATGATCCTAAAGGTATCATTGTTTCTGGTACATATATCACAAGCCTAGATCTTAGCTTTTAACCAGGGAAATATGTGTAAAATGTCCTATATACAAATTATTATTATAAAAACTTAACTGAATCTTGTAAAAGAAGTGTTAATTATAGATAAATGTTTTAGATTAAATAAAAGTAAAAGAGTTGAGATTTATTAAGTCAGGCCTAGATGAAGTCGTCTATAAGCTTGCGCAGGCGCAGATGCGAGCGTGAGTGGCGATATCTGCTGATGGTATCGCCTTCGCCGAGATGGGCCCATCTGGTAACGAGGCGATTACTTGCGTAAATAATTGCATCGCTATTTTATTAGTTATTTAATAAGAAAATGTATTTAATTAAATAGGTATCTACATTATTTTTATTATGGCGTACTATATAAACCTTAGCACACTTATACCTTGTTGTTAAAAACATTTTATTTATATTTTGACTTTTTATAAATGCCTGTTATAAATATTTCATATACTTAGGCTGAGTTGCACCAAAATGAACTTTCTTTAATTGTAACGATTACCTACAGTTAAAAATGGCGTCAATAGTACCAGCTGTCATTTGAACTGCAAAATAAAATTGGTACATTCGACGCCATTTTTAACTTTAAAAGTTAAAACTACAGATAGTTCATTTTGGTCCACATACCTACGCTAAACTTAGGATTTACGTAAAATATTTAAAAACAAGATACATCACATAGTGAATTGCATTTACGTATAAGCAGTATAGCCAAATTGATTAGACCTTAGAGTTAAAAATACTACAGTCTTTACACTACGGTCCCCGGTTCAAGCCCTGGTGTGCACTATTGAGGTCTCGGGCGTCGTAAGGCCTAGACGGCCCCAGGGTACCCAGCGGAGGGGTTTTAATCCCACCTCGTCGTAGCCGATGGTATGAGTCTACACCGAACAAGTGGCTAGCTCGTCGCGATGTTTTGGATAGACTCAATAACCCATCTATAAACAGTTTCACAAGTTGGTATAGTGAAACCGGGACCGACAGCTTAACGTGCATTCCGAGGTATAGTAGTGTTGCCAAACAAATGTACATATTTTTATTTAAATTAAAAAGTCATTGGTTCGAACCAGGGAAGTTGTTTTAAGTCTAAGGTCTAACCAACACCGCCACCACGTATAATATTAGTATAGATTATTTCGTCTATCCAAACACCGCGACGAGCTGACCGTTTGTTACACAATACCATGAAATACCATTGGCTATGACAACTTGGGAATAAACCCCAACCACAGGGTACCACGAGGACGTCTAGGCATTCCCGGTTGCGGTAAGGCACCCGTGATTGTACTAGGTACTTATTAAATATGTAATTAGGATAATTAACAGATTATTAGTGCCAAATACACATAAACATAGTTATTACAGAGTAATTAAAATCAAAGCAGTACCAATTTATCTCGTTATTGAACCGCCATATTGTAACTTACACTCCAAACTCTATCATACACTTGAAGAAACACCAATGAGATTGATATATACAGATAGAGAAGTAACTGAAACTATTAACAATTTACATATATTTTATGAATTAAGCAATTTTTATAGAGTTTTATCCAAGTTAAATTAAAAAATCAACGAAAAGAAATAAAAATTATATGTGAACAAGCGAATTTTTCAAAATTACCATTCTAAAATATTTAAAGTAGTAGTTGACATACTACTGCGACATCCAAGCAAAAATGTAAGCTACAATTACGAGCTACATAACCGTTGTTTGCACTCATTATGCTGGCTAGGCTTATATACACACGCTTCGTTTACGGACTCTAGGTTATAAGCGAAGGAAACACGCAAGCAGATAGAGCAGATATTCCACATTTTAAGAGTGCGACAGATGATAGATAAATTTTAGGCGGCGACAAAGACGAATTGCATTACGATTATATTTTAATATACTCGCTGCCTTAACGTCAATTCAACCACCCATGTAACCGCACCCTACAGGGAGACTACCACCCCGACATGAAATCGATGCAGTAATCTCCTGAAAACTGGTGAACCCAGACTAAAACCGAAACATGACTAGGTCACTTGACGGTATTTGTACACGTATCAGTGTGTGTGTATGTGGTGTTTTTAACTCTAAGATATAACCAACTAGGCGTATTTACATGGCCGCCAAGTGAATTATTATTTTAACTGCGGCTCTATATTTAATCTCATTGTCCTAATCAAGCTCTATCAAAACTCTGACGCATTACTCAAAATCAATTAAGGTTATTAGTCGGCGCGTCTTCGTTAGCCCGTGATGGAGGGTAATTTATTGGCATCTCTTAATTAGGGATAAGTCTAATTGGAGGCTTAGTCTAACGAGGCCCTCGAAATCTGACGTCCTGCCACAGAACTAGCATATACTTAGATGTGCCAGACCGTGCAATTTATAGACTGTCACCGCCCATTTCGCAACCGTAGTTCGCGACCCAATTCATAGACTAAAGGTCTGTTTATCATCAGGTATATACAGAGTCACATACCGTGCACGGCGGTGCGCATTTTTAATAAAATACTGTAATAAGTATTTGCCTGCTATCCCTGTCCACTCACTAGCAACGTGTAACAAGCGTCGAAATGAAATTCATTATTTGTTAACTTTTTAGGTTTAGGTTAATATATTAATTTGTAGTAAAGGTTAAAGTTTACTATTATCCGTACATATTGTTACTACGTACATATGTTTACTTATTTTGGAGTAGGTAATTCACTTGAATCAAAATTGAACCCTTTTTTTTCAGGAGACATTTGGCACTTCAGTTTGGATTTGTCACTGTTTTTCAAGTCCTGCCTAAAACTGAAAAAATATAATTTGACAGAAGCGCTGCTATAGGAATTGACTGATGGTTCCAACAAGCATGAAAAGGACGTGTCTATGTGTAAAACATATTGGTAAAAGGTAATACAAAATTTGGTGAAGGGCAATTAATAACAATAATATGTATGACAATTTACACATATTGCTCTGGTCACAAACTAAGCTCAAAGCTTGTACTTTGTGTATCAGAAACAACGATATAATACTTTATTAACAGCCAGACCATGATTTGGGATGGAATCGAACCCACAACCGAAAACAACGCCAAAGGCGCAACTAGTCTACAAAAGCGGTAATTGTTGAGTACCTTGCCGCAAAAGCGAGGGTCGTCCCACCCACCAGAAAATATGTCATTGCAATTTTATTTTATAATTTTTATCTAATTAAAAATCACAATTTACGTATCTAAACTGCAAAATTCTGTGGTCGAGACAAATAAATTGGTGGGCCACGGGTTCCCGTCGCGACTCCAGCCTCACGCATTGGAGAGTGCGTCTGCTGTAGTTAGTGGAGATATTTGACATGAAAGACTGATTTATAGAAGTGACTAGCTCGTTATATCCGGACCGCACTCATCATGAGCTGAAACCAGACCTCACTTGCAGTTTGTTGCTGCAATTTATCAAATAGAGTATTATTCTGTTTTGGGTCGGTAGTGGAATAATTTAAATTATGAATAATTTTTTAAGGTTCTGACATTTTTAGGCTCTCTATGTTTTTTTTTTTTAAGTAAAGTAGTTTTCACTGGAGTTATTATAGAATCTACTGGCCCAAAAGTTCATTTGAGCTTCTCCCTCAATAGAATTGGAAGAAAAACTTTTTTTTTTTAATTATAGGTATATGTACCAAATTTCAAGTCTTTACACCTTCTGTTAGCAAAATATTAACTTTCCTAAAAAAACATTTACCCCCTTTGGGGTTGAAATTTTGTAAAACCCTTCTTAGACCTACAACATAAAAGGAAATGATTGCAATTTTTTATTTATTTATTTTAAATTCTTAATTGCACAAAATTGTACATAGGCGAGCTTAATACCTAAGGCATTAAGTTTATCAATATTGCAGCTTAATGCCTTAGGCAATATTGAATAGATATATGAAATTGGATATGTATACACAGAAGATTATCTTGAATAGACCCTCAGAAAGAAATTACTAAGTCCAAAAACAAAACTTTTAAAAACATTAAAAACACTTAAGACATAATAATATAACAACAAAAACAAAACACCTCAAAAAGAGGCAATCAAAGTCTACAAGATAAACTAACTATGGGAAACATACTACAAGCGAAGTATATTGTAAAGAAAAACACACGAACAATTACTAAATTCATTAAGTAGAAGACCACGGAGGCTGTTGCGGTAAGAGCCGGTAAACGTGCGGTCAGTTGCGGTCTTCCTACTTATATTCCGGTAAAAGCCACTTGCAGTCCTATGTTGTATATAAATAGTTTATGTTAACCCAGTAGGTAATGGTGGTAATAAGAAATTCACTGTTTTGTTTGTTAATAGTTTAGAATTGATTTTATTCATTTCAGATGAAAATATAAAATCACTATATTAAACAATTACAATTTTACAAAAACACGATACTTTAAGAAATTAATGTAAATAATATTTAACCAGACAGTTTTAGAACAAAATTTTTTTCTACGTTTTTTAATGAGAGATTAGCAAAGGCATTTGCCTAATGTAGGCATAGAAACTTAGGCCTATTGATGATACAACATACACCTTTCAACTGTTGTTGAAGAAAATTTTAAATCTCAATTCCAACACAAATATATTTCACAATAATAACACAAAGAAATTTCACACAACCTTTAGGCGGAGTAGGTCAAATTCTTCTTAAGATAAAGCACAATATAATTTATTAAATCTTTATGATGAGAAAACAAAAAACGATATAGTTAATTGGCGAGCCAGTTAAGTGAGAGCCAATCGGCTCTCAGGTCCGAGGGAAGAGATCGAGAGCGTGCCACGAGACCGCCGAAGACTCGGTTTAATGCCAAATCGAATTACGATCAGACGAGCGGGCGGGAAGTGTTATGGATACGGCTATGGATTTTATGTTTTTGTATTTAATTAACCTTTTAAAAGTAACTTTCTTCATTTGTTTTCTGTAATTGAATTTTAGATTATTTTGTCCATCTATACAATCAGCTACAAATCTGAATTAAGCACATAATTAATAAAAAATTGAACATAATAATATTATATGTGGATTGTGGTCATTGTACTGTATAACAACTACTCTACATAATAATAGATTTCTAAAACGTCAAAAATCGAGACTGTTTCGGCGCTTGAAACCGTCTAGATTAGCATAATCGTAGTCAATAGTATTCTAAGTCTACAAGTGGTGTTTAAATGTGTTAATAATGAAACTAGGATCGACAACATGTGGTGTGGTCAAACAAATGTATATATTCTTTTAAAATTAAAAACTCATTGCTACACACACCGGAGTTTGGACCGGGGGGACCTAAAACTTAAAAGTGTCAAGTCCAACCAATTTGGCCACCATGTCAAATTGACTTCATAAAAATTTACGTGCTATATTTTTTTTTGATACGCGTCAATCATCTTACTGTATTGTAACTGCATTGTATTAAACGAACAGCATTTTATAAGCTCAAAAAAATAATTAATTGATCATACTTCACAAGCTAAAGTAAATTGCTCAACAGCAATAACAAAATAAAAAGCAATAGGTACGCATCCAACCTGAACTTTAACAAAATCACGACTACCTATCTCATAATCATAATAAACTAACCTAAACAAACCATCGCAAGCCATATTTACGCTCTCACTAATCCTCTCAAAGTGTATTATAGCATTTAATATAATAATAATGTAATGTAATGAAGTCTGGTGCAGGGGTGAAAGAGGCAGGGGACCAG
Source organism: Monopis laevigella (assembly GCA_947458855.1). Lineage (NCBI taxonomy): Eukaryota > Metazoa > Arthropoda > Insecta > Lepidoptera > Tineidae > Monopis > Monopis laevigella. Next base: position 22,930,315 of record OX381583.1, on the reverse strand, counting down.
AACCGGTTGGCAGAGGTCATCGGCTGAGAGCCTTCCGCGACCATTGGAGCTCAGCCCCAGGTTATATCATTACCTATTTTAAGGCATTTTGTATTCAAAAATAAAATTTGAATTATTACTTTTTGCAATATCTCTTCTGCGTGAAATTGAGGAATTTGATGGAATTCATGGACTATGGACCTAACTGTAATAAATTGCAAGGTAATAAAATAAAATAATTATAGCAACTTGAAGTAATGCCATTAGCTATAGTTTAAATAGATTTATAAAATACGAGCTTGTCAAATTGCTTTAAAAAGCTCAACAGTCTCTAGATTTTACTTGGGTTACTATAGTTTAGTTTACTTTACCTCCAACAGTTTATACTACACCTACAGTTTCATTACCTAAATTCCGATAGATTCCGCTTTAGATATAAGCATTAAACGTTCAGTATTTATGTATATATATATATATCTTCACGGGTGCCTTACGGCGCCCGAGACCGTCTAGACGGCCCCAGGGTACTCAGCGGAGGGGTTTTAATCCCACCTCGTCGTAGCCGATGGTATGAGTCTACACCGAACAAGTGGCTAGCTCGTCGCGATGTTTTGAATAGACTCAATAACCCATCTATAAACAGTTTCACAAGTTGGTATAGTGAAACCGGGACCGACAGCTTAACGTGCTCTCCGAGGTACTATAGTGGTGTTGTCAAACAAATGTACATAAATTTTTTAATTAAAAACTCATTGGTACGAACCAGGGACCTTAGTGTTTTTTTTAAGTCCAAGGTCTAACCAACTCGGCCACCACGTATATATGTCTACCACTTTAATTCCCAGTTTTAGAACAATAAACAAATTATTCAGTTCAAATTTACGTCTGCCTAGTTTGCCCTACTGCCTACGTGGCCCTTAGTGGAAAGCTTTTATTCCCATCTCGTTGTAGTATCTTCGATATTCTGAGTTCACCGAAAAAGTCGCAGGGTCGGTGTTAGTATATACTTATAGTTTCACAAGTTACAATGAAACTGAAATAGTCAGCTTGTGGTCTCCGAGGCACATATTATAAGAAAAAATATTCGTAGAATGTCATGTCACGTAAATTATCCACAACCCCTCATTACCATAGTATAATATGTTGATTAATGATCTTTAAACTGGGATTTGAAAAATTCTCAAGGAGATAAATATTATAATAAATACCATTACCCATCCTCATTTCGCCGATGGTAATCGAATGCAACGGAGAATTAGATATTAATTTAATTTAAAGTGTTCAACGACAAATTCACTACCAATCAGTAGGTATTTAAAGAACAAAATTATTTTATCCTTAAACAAAATTCTCAAGGTAACATCCTATTTTAAATTGTATAAAAGTCATATAAAAAAAGTAAATAACTTAATTGAAAGGTTAAGGTGGGTAACCTCATAAAGGCCCGCGTCGACTGAACCCGAGTACACAGCATATATTAATGCTCCATTAAGATTACACTAATTGAAAGCCAATAAATACAACCGCTATGAATAATAATTTTATTTGGCTTGGTCTCGATAACCGAGCGAACTCGTTTGACTCGCGTGCGATGGATTGACATAAATTTAAATGTCTCCGATTCATTTTATTGGTTACTTAATAAATATTTGGAATTTGTTAAATAGGTACTCATGATGAATTTATGTGCTTGGAAATAGTGAGGAATATATTTATTATAGTGAACGACTTTAATGGAGATGATAAATCATAGTAACTTCATGTTAATAATGTAGTTGGAGTTAGCTTTTTTTTAAAGATATAAGTTATTGATTGTATAAAAAGATAAATTAATGGAGAAGAAGTAGCACTTAATAGTTGTCTGCCTAAGGGCTCTAGTCTACTATCAAATTAAAGATCTCTAACAAAAGAATTGCATGTTTTATTGGCAGAACTTTTTTACAAGGCAAGCAAACCACTTGCTAATAATGCGTGGTGGCAGTCCTAACACTTTTTTTTTTGGTACCCGATTTGAACCCACAGTTTACCAATGAGTTTTTAATTACAAAAAAAATATTTTCTTTGTAAATTAATTTTATTTAAATGTGCCATGCCTCGGAGAAGAAGGTTAAGTTGTAACTCTGCCGATAAGCTAGCCAGTTGTTCAGTGAGATTTCCATCGGCTAGACGAGGTGGAAATAAAACCGCACAGCTGGGTATCTTGAGGCCTTCTAGTCCCATAAGGCACCCGTAATGGTACATACGAATAAGATTTCCGTACGATTTTATAAATCCTCATCAAAGATGCAAGTTTCTATTATTTGTTAAGAAGTTTTTATATAAAAATAAATTGTGCAGATCTAATTAGGAGGAATTTAGATCTCCTGTATCATTTATACAGATTACATATAAAAAGTTGTAAGAATTTCATCACGTACAGAAGACTTATACTAATCGAGCAAGACATCAGTAGTGCTGTCAATCCTCTTTAGGACCTCGATTACAGGACAAATCAATTATTGCTCGCATACCAATAACCAGTCCACAGTTCCTGTCACGAAGACTCCAATCATACCCTTCAAATCAAACCAATTAAACCCTATGCATTGAATGTTTAATCTGAGATGGATTAATTGAGCAAAGGAATTCGAGAAGCGATGTATACAGGAATGTAGTAAATTCTCGTCAGGGGTCTAATCGAGAACGGAACGACTAAGGCTTTGGGTTTGAATAGGGTTGTCATAGTTGATTTAGCGATAGTTTCGAAGAAAATTATGAAAGTCTGGCAAACGATCAAAATATTATCTGTTTTTTTATATGTTGGGAAAAACATTATTTAGGAAAACATTATTTTTTATTTGATACAAGATTTATAAAGGCATGTAAAAATTTACATCAAAATAATATTTTACTATATTATACTTTGATTTACCGTTTCCTATACTAGTTCAGTTAACTATACCTACAGTTACGTCAACCAGATAAGCTTATTTCGACATATGGGGCTATAAAACGATATGATTGGTGGATTGAAGAGGTAGTAACGTAAAAAAAAAACACACACTACAGCCACAGAAGAAGTTCATTTAATAGCACTTAGTTCTCCTTAAATTTAAGAGCTAGGCTCTTGTCGGTGAAGTAATCGCCACTCATGACTACCCTCGACCAACGTCTGTTCTCCCTGTATGATATGACACTTATTTATATTTCGCTTGATCTATGTATCTTCTTCTTAACCTTCCTCTTCCTCTTTTTCCTTTAATCTTCTATTATTGTTTTTTTTTTATTAGACATAAGTGTCATTACGTATCAAGTGTCAAAACAACTTCCCCCTCCTGCTCTCTATTATTCCCGGCACCTTACTGTATGTTCCTATTTTGATTACTTTTAAAAATACATTATTCACATTAATTTAAATATCAGCTAATAATTGTTGACGTAGGTACAGAAGATACACATGACGTGCGTGACGTGAATATTGCCACGTTTTATCGACATGGATGTTGTTTTTTAGCTTAAACTTAAATTTCCGTGAACAAATCTTTTGATGACAACCCTAAGTAAGTCGAGTACCGTACAGACTCACGGCCATCAAGAAGTTGGACTCCAGCCCCGGATCGGAATGTTATCGTACACTACATCGTACTCAGGTGATCGTCTGATATGTCTTCCTTTATAGATTTTAATAAACTCCATGTTTATTTAAGCAAATGAGTTGACGTTTCCTCTTTAAGAAACATTATGTCATTTGTTAAATAAACAATATATATATACACGATGTTATTAAAGTTTTTTGTAGTATATAACTACTTGCTAAAGAATTAAATATGTTTAAATGTTATTAACTTACTAGAAATAGCAATTATAGTTTAATTGATTTGGTGTTATTTGTTTTTGGAGTAGGGCATACGACTTTGTATCCTTACCTTACCTTTGTGTAGTATCTGATGGTAAACAGACCTATAATGTTCTCTCTGTGCTTTGAGCTCGCTTCCACAATGCCGCAAAATAATGCGTTTAAATCGACTTTCGTAATCGAATACGAAGACTACAAAAAAACGATGCAGTATAATTATACTGCATATTATGATATAGCTTTAAATAGTAGCTTAGTAAATTTCATGTACTGTATACTGAGGTGCCAGTACATTCTAAGGATGATATCAATTTGATGGCATGTACATTTTAATTATTTGCATGCTTCAAATGTCTCCAGGGGCCCTATAATAGAAACACGTCGATCGATCGAAGCCGAAAATAAAATGTATGCGATATGACATTTCTCTTTGGTCTAGTTCTAACCAAAGACAAATTTTCCTATACATTTTTATTAATCGACGTGTTGATCGGTTTGACGATAGGGCCCCAGGGTGCTTGCTTTGCCATACTAGTTCCCCAATTAAATGTCATATCTTGGTCTTAATTGTTTGGTTCTGACACATTGCATAAATTAATATAAACATGATTAAACCTACGGGCAAAGGGGAATCTCATGGAAGGGACTATTTAAAACATAAAACACTAAACTTACGTTTTGTTGTTCCAGTCCCTTCTATCAGAACATCCTCTGTCTACCAGTGATTTTCAAAAGCCAACTGTTGAATCCGTAGTTACCAGGTCAATGCCGGTGGTTATGCGGTTTTCCTTGGGCGGTGTATCGAGGCCAACTCTCTGCTAATTAGTCATTTTTGAGCGTTGCGACATCTACCGGAGACTGCTAGCGACTGCAATGTGATTATGGAAATCTTGTCTAGAGATCATAACTCTAATTGCCTGAGTCAAGTTATTAATGGATTATCATAAATATTTTTTTGAATTATGATTTATTGTAGAGATTAATTAGATATTTAGATTGTAGATTCATTTAGTGCCTATTAATTTTAATAAGTAGTTTTAAGATTAAAACAACGTTTATTTGGGGTTCATTGGAAGATTATGTCTTCGCTTTATTTTTACATTTTTTTATTATTCCGGTGTACGTATATTTAAAAATTATTGAATTTAATTTCTTGATAATCTTTTTTTTTAAACTGTCTCATGCAGTGACCACAAATTACCATGTGTTTCTATTATATTTATATTTATTGGAGTACGTGATGTGACTTAGTATCTCCCTAAAGGTAAGCAGCCCAATATAGTAATTAAATGCATTGTTGTTTATCAGTATTGATGCGGATACGAAACCGCGGCGTCAAAGTCGAATTTACAATACGAGGCTATTTATTTAAATTCTTTGTCGTTTCGTTACTGCATCTTTAAATGAAACTACTATCTCGACAAGATATCTATGAACTAGTCTCCTGAATACCGGTGAACCCACAGACTAAAAACATAACATGACTAGGTCACTAGACGGTCTTTGCACTTATAACTAATATACTCGTACCTATACTTCCCATTTGACCTCTTACCATTTATTCTTTTACATCGGTATTCATAAAAACTTTAGTTATATAAGGTTTTGTCTCTGTGAATATGCACCAGAGACAGACCTATTTTAACTAAAGTGTTCTTCAAGGAGTCAATAAGTTTCTATTAAAAAAAAAAACACATCCTTAAACTATTTTATTTATTCAAGTAGTTTTGTGAGAAATAAGCAAATAAATAAAGAGCTATATATTTTTTTATAATTGATTGAATCAAGCGTTATTTTGCGGAATTCCATTACTTTATATAATAATGTTGATGTAATATTTACTTTATTGCAATTTCTTCCGCTAGTTAAACGACGTCGACATGTTTTGCACGAAGTTTCTCCACGAAGCATCTTCAGTGAATTCAGTCCTGAAGATACTTCGTGGAGAAACTTCGAAACATGCCGACGTCGTTTAAGTCGTCGTTTAACTAGCGGAAGAATTTGCAATAAAGTAAATATTACATCAACATTATTATATAAAGTACCTAATGGAATTCCGCAAAATAACGCCTGATTCAATCAATTATAAAAAAAGAACTAGCCATAAGGAAGTGTATTCACTTATGAACCTTAGTATTGGACATGTTTTCTACAATTAGTGCTACAAGGTTTATATCTAACGTTATTAATCTTTTAACACGTTTATTATCATAAATATTTAAAAAAGAACAAGGAAATAAATCCTTAATTGCTTGCAAGATAAAAAAATAATTGGTTATAAGATAAGCTCAATTTGTACTGAGACTTTAATTTAAATAAATAATGTTTTACAAGAACATGTCGTGGTTCCGGAGAATTCCCTGCGCCCACGCATCAGCCAACCTGAGTCCATTTTATGGTAATCGAAAAGCTGTGTCTCTGTTCTCTATAAAACAACATTACCTATCTACCACCAAGTTATTGCAAGTGTGTAGGTTTCATTGGATAGGAAAATCTATAATAAAGCTTATATATATATATATATATATATATATATATATTTATATATAAAATAATATTGGTATACCTACGTATGATGCAGTAGGTTTTTTTTATTGGAGCATGGCATGTGACTTAGTATCTACCTGATAGTAAAGCAGGCCTACAAAGTCCATGAATGGGGTCGATCAATACATTGTAGTTTAAAAATATTGATCGCTCCCACTATGGCGGCTAAATAATGCGGTTGCGAAATGGGCGGCGAAAAAGACGAATTTGCATTATTCTATTCAATCTCCAGTTTCGTAATCGCACCAGAGATTACCACCTCGACAAGAAATCGATGCAGTAGTTTCCGGAAAACCAAAGATTAAAACCGAAACATAACTAGGTCACTTGACGGTTTTTGCATCGGTATGGGTGACGGTGGTAACGGGTCCGGTCGGTCTGCGAAGTTATAGAGGCATTCCTCCCACCTAAGATCACCTGTTTTAATAAGAAATTTAAGTGTAATAATTTATATAAATTAAGGAAATAAATGGCTTTATTAAATAATAAAGCCATTTAAAGATTTAAATAAATATTTAAATCTTTATTGCATACAAAATACAAAGGCGGACTTAATGCCGCTAGGCATTATCATCGTCACGTAACAAGAACCAATAGTTTTTAATTTCGGAGTGCATGTTAAGCTGTCCGTCCCGTAGAAGGAAATTTTCTCTTACTTTCTGTTGTGTGGGATTTTTACTTACTTTTTTTCAGGAGGAGTGCATAGTTTAAAAAACGTGTGGATCAGACACTTACCTGTAAAAGAAAATTATTATTAAATTAGAAATATAATATTTTTGGTAAATAATAATAATTATTTTGGAAGATTAATTGTTATTGTTGTAAATGTATACATTTATAATAAATACTAAATATATTTATTTTGTAAATAATTTTAATCTTTTATTATTGAGATTAATTTACTAAGAGTATAACAGCCTATAGGCTATATAATATAACAGCCTATAATGTCTCGGAGAGCACGTTAAGCTGTTAAAAATAATATAATGGAAGTTCAACTCACTATATGGACTATGTGTTACAGAAGGAACTATACTAATATATCTAAGCGCAACTTCGTCTGCGTCTCCGTAACTTTATATAACCGTTTACGCAGCGCACGCAACGGAACCTATTTTCCACGTTTTTGCAACATTTTTAATTGATGCTGGGCTTCTATTGATCGTAGCTTGATGCTACGAGTGTATAGCCTTCTATCCTTCCTTGATAAATAAGCTAAACAATTATAAAATAAGTTATCACAAAACCATTAGTTCCTGAAATTAGCGCGTTCAACCAAACAAACTAATTCTTCAGTTTTATTAAATAAGTATAGATACTTGTATGTGTATACACAAATTGTTTAAAAAAACGTGCTAAGCTACTAGAATGGGAATCAAATCCATGACTTCCTGATACTACGCCACACTGAGAAAAATATACCCAAGTTTTTAATATGAAATCAGCGCCCGCTACGCGTAAACCTCATAAAAAACGACTAGGCGTCCGAACCAATAATTTATCCGTATTCCTTTCTTGCATAAGCATTCTAATATATCATTACTCATCCTGTTAAAATCGAAATGAAATTACAGAAAATAGTCGAAGTCACACGTTAGCAGGAAAGTTTCGGTAAAAGTTGACCGGCATGAAATGATTTTCATGTAAGACATCATGATAACTTATCGTTGCAACATTTAACATGAAGAGTTGTGATATTTTCCCACTAGAAGCGCCTCGTAGTATCGTGATAGAAAAGGCATTAGTTAGTTTAACGACATTGCATTCGTAAAGACTGATCTTATCGGCGTAAAACTTAAAATTTATCGATTAACCGACGATTTTCAATTACATCAAATATCCATTTTTCTCAGTGCAATAGCGTAACCAACAAACCACAGAGGCGTTTAATTAATTACTATAGCAACCTACCCAACGCACTCTAAGACCTTATTGTTAAAAGTTTTTTTTGACTATTCATAAATATCTGTAAAGATTTACATAAAATAAATAATTTGAATTTGACCTAGGAATATTTTGGGTCCATATGTGTACTGTAAATTTCGGACTGTGGGTTGGTTCCCCACCCAAAAAAATATTCTTACCACAGTTTTCTATACATACAGTTTGTCATGGTCTGGGTGTTTATAAAATATAATATGTTCTTTCTGGTACACATAGTACAAGCCTAGAGCTTAGTTTGTGACCAGAGTAATATGGTGTAAATTAATTGTCCTACATATTATTATTATTAATTAATTTTGTTGACTGTATTACCTATTCAAACTTGAGTACTAACCAAAACGTAACTAATTGTTTGATGTGAGTCAGTAGGCCGAGTAAACTCTTCTAGGTACGTTTGAAGAACATTTAAATTGATAAGTTTGTTATAATTTTGGAGTTTTCAAACATTTAGCGTGGGATAGGTCGGGGAGGGGATGAGGAAACTAATTACTGAGAATGCGGCATGAACCTTACTGGTGTACTAATAATACCGGATAGAGCCCGCATCGCTTAAACTTGCCGTCAGATAAATGATACAAAATGTCTTAACTCATAAATATTGTTATAATAAATAACATATGGTGTATTGCTTGAATATAAATTTAGTATTTTTTTGGAGATTTTATTTTCAGATTTTTTAAAGGTCTAGTAGATGTTTTGTTGCTTGTTATTTTATATATAAAAAAGTTGTAACATGTTTTTTGATTTGTAATAATGAAACCTATAGAAACTGCAACTGGAATATAACTGTAAACGCAACCAGCTGACAACAGCCTTTATTCATAAATTTGTAGGCAACTAATAATATCTGTCTTTTACTGATATTAACTGTCTAACAATAAAGAAAATTGTTAATCTACAAAAAATATTTTAATCAGCTTTTAAAATATTCTTTGTAGATTAACAATTTGATTGTATATACGTACATATATATATATACATTAATTTATATTAGATTATTTAAATTACGTACCCGAATCATCTTCGTTCACAATAATAAAGGTTAGCTGGTAGATAATGCTTAAGGCATTAAGTTTGCTGACAAAAGCCTTTATTCATAAATTTGTAGGTAACTAATAATATCTGTCTTTTACTGATATTAACTGTCTAACTATAATGAAAATTGTTAATCTACAAAGAATATTTTAATCAGATTTTAAAATTTTCTTTGTAGATTAACAATTTGATTGATTTGTATATACGTACATATATATATATATATATATGTCGTGGATTTCGAAACGGAACGTCAAGCCGAACTGAATCGACTTGGGCGTATTCGGAAACGGGGGTTGGCAACACTGTGCGAGCTGTCATTGAAGATTCCGCCATTTTCACGCGCACTTTGTGATTAGACATCGAACTGAACGCACGTGGCGCAACCTCGCTCCGACCTCGCCGCGTTCCAATAGTAATCCGTATCCATCCGATTCCTGTGTGATTATTTCGAGATGATTGTTGAGTAAACTAATCTAATTATTTATACTGAGTGGATATCGAGTCTTATTTTCGTCTACCATAATGGAAGACGACCAGACCGGCAACGAAAGCCCACACATCCTGCCGACATCAGAAGTGGGACCCAAAATAAAATATGTCGACAACGTGAGTAAGAACATAAGGTCAGTGTGACAATATCGAAAAGAGAGTGTCTCTGTTACCATTATTTTAATACCAAAAAAGTTAAACCTGGTAGAGAACCAAATCAAAATGAATCACAATTCGTTTTAATGGGATGTTTCCCATATATCGCGGATAGCGATTCTAATAATAGTAGCATATTGTCGATTTATGTTTGCAATAAACTTAATTATACTGTATAGGTAATTTAATTGTGTTTTCTATTAGCCTTACATTAAAAAGGCCGAGTCATTGTTAGTTAAAACTAGTTTTGTTGGTGTTACTTGGCCACAATTAAGAAAACTTTTCCTATCTCGATTTTACAATACAAATACCGGGTGAAATTTAATTAAAAATAATGAATGATACAATCAAATAGGAAAATGTTAATTTTAGTAGGTATGCCAATAAAGTGATGGGAAATTTTGCTGAACCATTGGCAATTATAGTAAATTTAACAAATGATAGTGAATGACGATTTCACTAAAAGTTTCGAGCCCCGGTTGCATGAAAATTAATATTACAAGTGTAGAATGGTGTATCATCGTGTTGTAGAATATCATTGCGGCACCGCAACAATAGCGGCAATGCTAATCGATCCCTACCAGCATTTATTTCAGTTACTCAAAATAGTCAAAGAAAAACTACAGTGATACGCTCTGTGATCTAACCTGCGTGCGTGCTGAATCACATTGCTACCCTGTGCCCAGGAACCACAGATAGCTGAAGCCATAATAATGCATCGTGAGAGATAACCTGATAATCAGCTAAGTTGAATCTACACAACTCGGGTGAGAAGTTTTCATTTTATTTTGATTAGGGTGCTGAGTGCTCGTGAGAAATAATAATAATGATTTTTTAGTAAACGCAATCTATGATTTTAGGTTTAAGTAAAAATAACTTAAATTCGTATTTACAAGCTTTGATTGTAGTTTCAGGGGTTTTCCCTTGAATGATCATTTCATGCCGATCATGATGATTTCCTATCATTTAATACCCAGATTGGAATCGTTTAATTTAATTGGTGTTTTCAGTGAAAATTTGCCATGAAGTTTAATAAACATGCTTTAACATTTTTGGTGCTGACATTGTTACTAAGACAAACTCGTTACTTTCGCTACTGAAATGCGAATTCAAGTAGTTTTCGGAATATACAACCTCGGTTAGACGCGTTATAGTGTAAATTTAATTGTAATACCGTCTCTGACATTTTACACTTTCTCCTATTTATAATCAAATTCAAGAGTAAATGAACACTTAATAAATCTTCTTGGATATGAGTAGTGGCTATCATTAATTAGACATTTAGATGATTCGTGATCCTAGACGGTACGTACTTTTGCTTTCTTAATGGTGTACCGAATGATCATAACTACTAAATCGTTTCGGTTGTGTGCTTTCATAATGAAATAATCTAGGACTGCTGCTGCAGTAAATAAAACACTGTTTTCATAGCTTATCTAACAGAAAATTCTTCGGATTTGTCTAAATATTAATTTGTTAATACTTGAATACGAAGGATATGAGAGATTGTTAGGTGCTGGTAAAATAAAACCAAATATAATTACAGTGAATAGTCTGAGTTTAGATTTAAACATGAATTTAATACAGTTTCTACTATAGTAACGAATTTTTTACAATTAATTGAGCTGGGAATCTCCTTTAGGCATCTTAAGTTTTTCCGCACTGATGGTAAGGTACTGATTCACAAAAAAAGGGGGTTTAGATCCGGAATTCCGGAATAGGTAAAATTTGTAAAATCCTAAAAATTGGAAACACGTAGGCGGGCTGTATAAGTACCGTGTTTTTGATACTGAGCGACCGACTGGAATTTATACTGACGCCAGTGATGAACGTTAAGGGGTGATGCTACAAAAGGTATGTGCTGGGTTACACTATGTCTAGTATTATAGTCGTCGAACATCCAATGCAGAGTCCTATCAGTTTTACAAATTGGAGGCGCTGACTATGTTAATTTTATTAAACAATACATACAAGTATGCCCACGACCGTTTGAGACTAATGCCCTATAATGATATTCCTATAGTTTAGTGATGTGAAAAGTCTATAGTACATTGACCAGTATTTGGTAGTCAGAAGTTGATTTTGATTTAATTGATTTGTCTCACTTGCTTAGAATAGTGAGCTGTTACCACTCGATTTAGGTGGTAATGGCGAAAGTTGATGTTTGTCACTCGATAGAGGTGGCATGAGCTGTTACCACTCGATTTAGGTGGTAATGGCGAGAGTTGATGTTTGTCACTCGATGGAGGTGGCATGAGCTGTTATCACTCGATTTAGGTGGTAATGGAAAGTTGATGTTTGTCACTCGATGGAAGTGGCATGAGCTGTTATCACTCGATTTAGGTGGTAATGGAAAGTTAATATTTGTCACTCGATGGAGGTGGCATGAGCTATTATCACTCGATTTAGGTGGTAATGGAAAGTTGATATTTGTCACTCGATGGAGGTGGCATGAGCTGTTATCACTCGATTTAGGTGGTAATGGAAAGTTGATGTATGTCACTCGATGGAGGTGGCATGAGCTGTTATCACTCGATTTAGGTGGTAATGGAAAGTTGATGTTTGCCACTCGATGGAGGTGGAATGAGCTGTTATCACTCGATTTAGGTGGTAATGGCGACAGTTGACGCTGAAAGAGGCGTAGATGATGAAAAAAAAAGAGAGAAACTATTCGTAGCAAGCGGAGTTGATTTTTGAATGTATGGTCACTAAGAAGGATTATGTAAAGATTTTTCAGATCAAGCTGCCAAATGTAGTGATTGAATACTGGTCAATGGTTCAATGGGTCAATAGTTCAATGTTTCAATAGTCCAATGTTTCAATGATTCAATGTTTTAATGTGTCAACGGTTCAAATTTGTCTAACAATTTGAGTGATATTAATTAAGAATAGAGTTATTCTTTAACATGAATGTTGTTTATTTGAAGTAAAGCCCCGCCAATTAACTATATGCAGGATAGGCCGAGACGAGGCTATCTCATACTGTCGTTGAATTTTATTATTTTCAGGTACATCACACAGAGACGTGTGACGTGTCATGATGGCCGTGTCGTGGATTTCGAAACGGAACGTCAAGCCGAACTGAATCGACTTGGGCGTATTCGGAAACGGGGGTTGGCAACACTGTGCGAGCTGTCATTGAAGATTCCGCCATTTTCACGCGCACTTTGTGATTAGACATCGAACTGAACGCACGTGGCGCAACCTCGCTCCGACCTCGCCGCGTTCCAATAGTAATCCGTATCCATCCGATTCCTGTGTGATTATTTCGAGATGATTGTTGAGTAAACTAATCTAATTATTTATACTGAGTGGATATCGAGTCTTATTTTCGTCTACCATAATGGAAGACGACCAGACCGGCAACGAAAGCCCACACATCCTGCCGACATATATATATATATACATTAATTTATATTAGTTTATTAAAATTAAGTACCCGAATCATCTTCGTTCACAATAATAAAGCAGCTAACCTTTATAGATAGATAGATAATGCTTAAGTCATTAAGTTTGCTTTTGTAAATACCTTTTGTTTACTGTGCAATAAAGTATTTAAATAAATAATATAAATTTACTTGTATTAGCTGACTGTACTGCAAAACAGACGTGTCGTAAAAATACAACACACATTTAGCCTATTAATTTATATTACTGGTTTATTAATTAATCCAACTATTTCATTGGATAGTAACAACGCAAATTGTTACATTACTTTTGTCGATTTTGGTTATTTTACTACCGTCTATACAGATACAAAACCGTCAAGTGATCTAGTCATATTTTGGTTTTAGTATGTGCCGGTTTTCAGCAACCTACTTAATCAATTTCTTGCCGGTTACGAAACGGGCCGTTATTTTAATTCAAACAGCAAGGATATTAAGGTAGACTCGTAATGCAAATTCGTAACCGCAACTTTTAACTGGGTTTAGTAGGAGCGGTCAATGCTGTTAAATAAAAATGTATTGATAGATCCCATTCATAGAATTTGTAAGTTTGCTTTTCACTGTTAGATACAAGTCACATGTTTCTATAAAATTATTTTAAAAAACTATTTATTTGTTGTTATAGGAGCTTTGTATCCTGATGTTAGGCAGACCTACAAAGTCCATGAAAAGGGTAAACTAATAAACTGTTGTTTAACAATATTGATCACTCCCTTATGCTGGCTAAGCGACGCGGTTACGAAAAGGGCCGCAACATAGACGAATTTGCATAACGAATATAATTTAATAATATCCTCGCTGCTTTATCGTCAAATCAACCGCCCGTTTCTTAACCGCACCTGAAAGGAGACTACCACAAGACTACCAAAAGATGCAGTGATCTCCTAAAAAGAGAGTAAGAAAATAAAATGGTAGGGAATGATAACGATGTTGCGCTTTCTATCCAAATAGTATGTTAATCCCATGGACTTTAGTTAATTAGAGAGCTGAGCCGGTCTACCCCTCATAATTAATACTTGTGCTTAGAGACCCTTAGCCGCCTGTTTTGTTTCCACTATATCTTTAATAGATATAGAAATAATTATCTTCGAGGGGTTATTTAATTTTGCGTATTATTATTATTAAGCCATTAATTTCATTATAAATTACAATCAAATTCATTAAAGTTTAATATACATTACAAATTATCACAAAACATTTTTTTAAATATTTACAAGGTATGTTTGAATATGGACTTTAGAAGTTAGTACTTTGGGCTAATATGAAGTCGAACTCCATGGTAATGGTATGGAGAAGCAAGCAAATTTTTTGTTGCGACACTTGGATCCATAAAATAAGTTGATCGATTTGATCAGTATAGTATAGAACTTCATATTAGCCCAAAGTACAACACTCCGAAGTGACCATGTATAGGCTTCCTCTAGTTTGTTAAGGTCTGCCTTTTTTACTGTCTCTATTATTGCTCTCCTACTGTCTCCCTTATTCATTTGTCCATTGCTTTTATGTTCTTCAATTTTACTTTCGTCCTGTCCATTCCGATTTTTTATATACTTATGTTTAGTTATTATTATTATTATGTATGTTTATTTTGCCAAAAATACGGTACAATAGATGTTATAAAGCAATGGTGTTAAACATGTTTTGCCATAAATGGCATACAAATACATAGGTTATAAAATATTATAAATGTTGTTATTATAATTTATTATTATTATAATGGTCATGGAATCATATTTTATTACTATTATTCATATTAACATCATTAAAGATTACTTGATGATTTAGAATCAAACAAAAAAGGTTAATAAAATTAATTATTAAAGAAAGGAGCCTCGTCACACCAACTTATTTTAAAGCCAAAATAAGGATGATGTAGGAAGAAAATACCTTTTTGAATTTTTTATAGGAGCACAGCATGTGACCTTGTATCTACCTGGTGTTAAGCAGTCCTACAAAGTCCACGAATGGGGTTGATTAATAAATTGTTGTTTAAGAATATAGATCGCTTCCACTATGGTGGTTAATCGATGCGGTTACGAAATGGGCGGCAGCAATAACGAATTTGCATTACGAGTCAATTTTTAATTTTAATAATATGCCCGCTGCTTTATCGTTAAATCAACCGTCCATTTTGTAACCGCATCCTGAAAGGAGACTATCACAATAAAACCATGCAGAAGTCTCCAGAAAACCGGTGAACCCAAAAACTAAAACCGAAACATGGCTAGGTCACTTCGATCGGTCGACGGATTTTGCATCTGTATGGGCGGTGGTAAAATTCTACGACGAGGTGGGATTAAAAACCGCCTCCGCTGGGTACCCTGGGGCCGTCTAGGCTGTCTCGGGCGCCGTAAGGCACCCGTGATGATATGTATGTAATTAGAAAGCTTTGATGCATGCATCTTAGACCATAACTTTCTAAATATGTATTGGTTTATTTTTTCTAGCTTATAAGGAAGCATTCACGTAAGAAGGAGGTTGGAGGTCTTCTTTATTTATTTAGGATCTTGTTGCACGTAGTTGCCTGGCATTAGTTTTTTAGAAAAATGTATTAATTGTAATATTAATATTCAATTGTATAAGTTATATACCATTATATACTTTTCGTGTCCCGCCCAGCAAGATTTTTTTTATTGCATTTTATCTTTAAAATAAATATATAAGATTAGCCTTAAAAGTAATTTATAAAAATGCGTAAATACTAAAATCGAGGAAGACATTATAAATTAATTAAAGTAAGCATTAATTTGCGGAACACATAAAATATGCTTAGAAATCCATTTATATACGTGGTGGCCGAGTTGGTTAGACCTTAGACTTAAAAACACTAAGGTCCTTGGTTCGAATCCCGGTGTGTACCAATGAGTTTTTAATTAAAAAAAATATGTACATTTGTTTGACAACACCACTATAGTGCCTCGGAGAGCACGTTAAGCTGTCGGTCCCGGTTTCACTATACCAACTTGTGAAACTGTTTATAGATGGGTTATTGAGTCTATTCAAAACATCGCAACGAGCTAGCCACTTGTTCGGTGTAGACTCATACCATCGGCTACGACGAGGTGGGATTAAAACCCCTCCGCTGGGTACCCTGGGGCCGTCTAGGCGGTCTCGGGCGCCGTAAGGCACCCGTGATGATACATATTTCTAAATATGTATTGGTTTATTTTCTAGCTTATAAGGAAGCATTCACGTAAGAAGGAGGTTGGAGGTCTTTTTTATTTATTTAGGATCTTGTTGCACGTAGTTGCCTGCCATTAGTTTTTTAGTAAAATGTTTTAATTGTAATATTCATATTCAATTGTTCTACCTATAAGTTATATTATATACTTTTCTTTCTAACTAATATACTTTTCGTGTCCCGCCCACCAAGACTTCTTTCATTGCATTTTATCTTTTAAAAAAATAAATAAGATTAGCCTTAAAAGTAATTTATAAAAATGCGTAAATACTAAAATCGAGGAAGACATTATTAAATTAATTAAAGTAAGACATTAATTTGCGGAACACATAAAATATGCTTAGTAATCCATTTATATACGTGGTGGCCGAGTTGGTTAGACCTTAGACTTAAAAACACTAAGGTCCTTGGTTCGAATCCCGGTGTGTACCAATGAGTTTTTAATTTTAAAAAAATGTACATATGTTTGACAACACCACTATGGTGCCTCGGAGAGCACGTTAAGCTGTCGGTCCCGGTTTCACTATACCAACTTGTGAAACTGTTTATAGATGGGTTATTGAGTCTATCCAAAACATCGCGACGAGCTAGCCACTTGTTCGGTGTAGACTCATACCATCAGCTACGACGAGGTGGGATTAAAACCCCTCCGCTGGGTACCCTGGGGCCGTCTAGGCGGTCTCGGGCGCCGTAAGGCACCCGTGATGATACATATTTCTAAATATGTATTGGTTTATTTTCTAGCTTATAAGGAAGCATTCACGTAAGAAGGAGGTTGGAGGTCTTTTTTATTTATTTAGGATCTTGTTGCACGTAGTTGCCTGGCATTAGTTTTTTAGAAAAATGTTTTAATTGTAATATTAATATTCAATTGTATAAGTTATATACTATTATATACTTTAGTGTCGTGTCCCGCCCAGCAAGATTTTTTTTATTGCATTTTATCTTTAAAAAAAAAAATATAAGATTAGCCTTAAAAGTTATTTATAAAAATGCGTAAATACTAAAATCGAGGAAGACATTATTAAATTAATTAAAGTAAGACATTAATTTGCGGAACACATAAAATATGCTTAGAAATCCATTTATATACGTGGTGGCCGAGTTGGTTAGACCTTAGACTTAAAAACACTAAGGTCCTTGGTTCGAATCCCGGTGTGTACCAATGAGTTTTTAATTAAAAAAAATATGAACATTTGTTTGACAACACCACTATAGTGCCTAGGAGAGCACGTTAAGCTGTCGGTCCCGGTTTCACTATACCAACTTGTGAAACTGTTTATAGATGGGTTATTGAGTCTATCCAAAACATCGCGACGAGCTAGCCACTTGTTCGGTGTAGACTCATACCATCAGCTACGACGAGGTGGGATTAAAACCCCTCCGCTGGGTACCCTGGGGCCGTCTAGGCGGTCTCGGGCGCCTTAAGGCACCTGTGAAGATATATAAATCCATTTATTTAGTCAGTTTTCAGATGATTGGATAAAACAAAAACACAGCAGGGGCCTATTTCATAAACGTGACAATTGTAATTTACCATGACAATTCATAATACATTGCTCAGTTTAGTTGGAATTATTTACTTAGAACTAACCAAACCAAGCAATGTATTATAAATCACATGGTAAATTACAATTGTCACATTTATGAAATTAGCCCCTGGTGTAACTTATGCAACAATTATTAAATAATTATGTCAACTGAATTACGTTCGGATATTAGATATCAAATTAACTACTTTTTGCGGTAAGTTACAGTGACACCATTTTCTTTTTGACGGAGTGTTGACTATGTTATATTATAATGTTATGACATTTAATAGCTTGGGTTAGGTTTTTTTTTATAGAAGCACGACATGTGACTCTACCATCCTCTGCTTGAGTTAGATTTTTTTTTATTGAAGCACGACATGTGACTCTATCTGGTGGTGAGCAGACCTACAAAGTCCATGAATGGGATCAATCAATAATTGTTCTTAAACAATATTTATCGCTCCCACTATGCCGACTAAATGATGCGATTACGAAATGAGCGGCGAGAGGCGAATTGCATTACGAGTGTATTTTAATATACTCGCTGCCTTATTGTCATTCAACTATCCATTTCGTAACCGCTCACCGAAAGTAATCTACCACCTCGGCCAGCAATCGATGCAGTAGTCTCCTGAAAACCGGTGAACCCACAGACTAAAACCGAAACATGACTAGGCCACTTGACGGTTTTTGCTCTGTATGGGCGGTCGTAACGAGACCGGTCGGTCGGCCTATCGAAGTTACAAAATAATATATATTATTTTGTAAATATGTTTAGAAAGTAGAGTAGATTTTGGGCTTTCCAGATGCCCTATAATTTAAAGGATTTTCGGCTCAAAATATAGATAGTGTCCCTTATTATGAAATAAAGATTAGAGGAATACTCAATACTTAAACTTTGGATAAAAATTAACGCTGCACGCAACAAACCATGGTTTGTTGCGTATTAAAATGTGATTTTTATTAATAAATATCTTTACTGGCACTATAATACTGAGCTTTATTAAAAATAACATCATATCCCTTATTTCTATCCTTAGTCTTTTATTTTCTTTTGGCAAATCCTCTACAACAGGAAACGGGAGCTGGCAACCCTAAGTAGGTTATACTAAAGCAAAATAAAAGCTTGCATATTACTACTATTTTGTAAAATGTTGCAAATGAAAAAATTACAATTATAAATAGGTACCTATCTAAAAAAATATTTAAAAAAAATTTTTTCGTCGATAATGTAACTACTTACTCGTCTATACTTAGGTACATCATTGTAAAAGGAAAAATAATTAACTATTATTTTTAATAATAGCCAAAAGTGTCATTTTTTTTTTTTTTTTTTTTTAAGTTACTTAATTCGAAACATTTATTTTAAATTAGTCATATATACCTACTATCTACTTATAATTTATATTGATTACACTGAAAATAAAAAAAAATGTCATATATATGTCGTAAGTACTGAAAGTTTACATATATCGGCAAGTTTTGTCTTTGTTTTCAGACAAAATATATTTTATTTTACGAACGACTGTTATTAAGTTATTTGACGGTATCTACGCATATAACATATGTAAGTGCCATTAATTTAAATTACATATAAACTACAGGCTTTAAACAGACAGGCAATAAAATATTGGATGGTCCGTACTATTTTTATATTCACTGCAAATGTAAAAGATGTCATGTCATTACATTCCACAAGCTGCCTCATCAGCAATTTGTCATCGAGCTACGTGCATCGACTATTAAAACTGCTGAACCAATTATGTTAAACTAGCCGTGTTTATTTTTCTCCATATTGGAAAAACTGACTTGTTACTATTACTAATTCACTATGACTTATACGTAATTTTACAAATGAGGTGTTAAAATTTAAAACTCAGTTACATTTTAGATGGGTTAGAGATCTTTATAAATTCGCTAGAACGGCCGAACGGTTTCGTTATTCCGCCTAAAAATCGTCAAGTGACCTAGTCATGTTTTTAGTCTGTGGTTTTCTGGAGCCTATCGCATCACTTTCTTATATATGTAGTAGTGTTATTTCGATATGCGGTTACAAGACTTGTAGTTGATTTGCCGATGATTTAAAAGGAGACTCGTAATCCAGACTCGTTTTAATCGCCGTGCATTTTGTAACCGCATCATTTAGTTCGTATATGCTTTTAAATATATAACACCTGATGGTAAGGAATCTATAAAGTCCATTAATGGTGTCAATCGCCCCTATTCATGGACTTTGTAGAACTGCCTACTATAAGGTAGATACGAAGTCACATTCCGTTATCCAATTGCAGAGGCAAGTAACTCTACATTATTAAATGTAGAGTTAGAGACTTTCCTCTCTTTCCTTAAAAAAATATAGCTCCCTTACGTAAAGATGACATATTCATTTTTTTTTTTAGAAACTTTAATATGAAGAATACTCTCTCATATTGTTAAGAGAAGCGTCTGATCAAACATTTCCCATGCATTCACGACTTTTTGATCTTAACTGTTGTTACCCCCCCCCCCTTCCCTCCTAAATATTCATAGATTTTTATAAATTTTGGAGGCGTTATAAATAAATATATCATAAATATATCTAGGCACGTACGTTTTCCTTTTTTTAAAGTTTGGCATACGAAAAAAAAATCTAACCCTGAAAAACAATCAGCATGAGCATCGAAGAGCCTCATCAGACACTCTTAGCCCAAGTTATATATATAACCCTAGGTGTTCCTTATCTCCCAACTTTAATAAATTAGGGACCTGAGGCTCTACCATGGGTTTGCGCATTGTAGCAACGTAATGTGGCCGCTTTATTTTTGTTAACAGGATTGAATAAAGCGATCATATTGGTTGTTGCTTACGTATATGTATACGTTACGTTGCTACAATGCGCAAACCCATGGTAGAGTCTCTGTAGGCCTATTACCTACGCCTCACAACATTAAGCTATTTTAACCAAAATGACGTAGTTGTCTGTAAATTTTTAAGGTTTGAATTACATCAGAATTGCATAATATCGATAAAAGTTTAGCTTAGTGTTGTGCGCGTAATCACCCCGTAGTATTATGTCAGTACATACCTACTCAAAAAAATGTTTGTTTGATCCAGGAAGGTTCATTCCAAGATCCTACTCAAAAGTTTAGCTTAGCGTTGTGCGCGTAATCACCCCGTAGTATTATGTCAGTACATACCTACTCAAAAAAATGATTGTTTGATCCAGGAAGGTTCATTCCAAGATCCTACTCAAAAGTTTAGCTTATCGTTGTGCGCGTAATCACCCCGTAGTATTATGTCAGTACATACCTACTCAAAAAAATGTTTGTTTGATCCAGGAAGGTTCATTCCAAGATCCTACTCAAAAGTTTAGCTTAGCGTTGTGCGCGTAATCACCCCGTAGTATTATGTCAGTACATACCTACTCAAAAAAATGTTTGTTTGATCCAGGAAGGTTCATTCCAAGATCCTACTCAAAAGTTTAGCTTAGCGTTGTGCGCGTAATCACCCCGTAGTATTATGTCAGTACATACCTACTCAAAAAAATGTTTGTTTGATCCAGGAAGGTTCATTCCAAGATCCTACTCAAAAGTTTAGCTTAGCGTTGTGCGCGTAATCACCCCGTAGTATTATGTCAGTACATACCTACTCAAAAAAATTTTTGTTTGATCCAGGAAGGTTCATTCCAAGATCCTACTCAAAAGTTTAGCTTAGCGTTGTGCGCGTAATCACCCCGTAGTATTATGTCAGTACATACCTACTCAAAAAAATGTTTGTTTGATCCAGGAAGGTTCATTCCAAGATCCTACTCAAAAGTTTAGCTTAGCGTTGTGCGCGTAATCACCCCGTAGTATTATGCCAGTACATACCTACCCAAAAAAATGTTTGTTTAATCCAGGAAGGTTCATTCGAAGATCCTACTCAAAAGTTTAGCTTAGCGTTGTGCGCGTAATCACCCCGTAGTATTATGTCAGTACATACCTACTCAAAAAAATGTTTGTTTAATCCAGGAAAGTTCATTCCAAGATCCACCTATCTGGAGGCACAGTTAACATTGCCCAGCATTTCCTGAAGCAAATCCACAAAGGAGACAAATACATAGAATAAATCAATTCAAAAGGTTTAAAAAAAAAACAACACCTAGTTAAAGAATCTAACTTAGAAAATACTACCTTAAACATGGTGTCATTAAAGTTTCAAACATGTGAACGTGATTGATTAGTTTTCAATATAGCCATTAACTCTCAGGTTACATTCCTAAAAAGCATGTAACATTACAAAAAGCCAACTTGTCATGGACATAAACCGTCGTAAACGCAGGGTGGTCCACCATGTTGGTTAATAATTGTATACAGGATAATAAAACCACTTAAATACTGAGAACTCAGAAAAATATTAATTAACGCTTCGGAATCAAGTCTAACTTGCTAATTAACCATTCCTTATGGAACCCGGCAATTAAGGTGCGCTCTCACGGCCGTGTCTGCCGTGCGGTACTGTTGTCGAACAAACTTACATATATACGTATTAGGGTAGCACCACGACACGCACAAAAAAATAACCCAGCATTTTTGACGTTCCTTTAAATCAATATCCCGTGGAGACAAAACCTTATCGAGTGAGTGGACAGTTTTATTTTTTATATATTTTATTTTATTTTATTGGAGCACGGTATGTGACTTTGAATATCTATCTGAAGACAAGCAGACCTACAAAGTCCATGAATGAAGTCGATCAATACATCGTTGTTTAACAATATAGTAGACTCGTAATGCAAATTCGTCTTTTTCACCCATTTCGTAAACGCTTAGCCGGCATAGTGGGAGCGATCACTGCTATTAAACAACATTGTATTGATCGTACCTATTCATGGATTTTGTAGGTCTTCTCACCATCAGGTACAAAGATACAAAATCACATGCCGCGCTACATTAAAAAAAACAAATATTATTAAATTAACGTAGCGCAGTTAGAAATTAAAACTAATTTAGATAAAGTTTTATTAAAGTTAAGTTAAATTAAGTAAAGTTAAATTACTTTTATAAATCCTAAATAATAATAATATAAAGAAATGTATAATAAATAATAGGTAATACCTACTTAATGATTATTATTATATGTGTATTTTTTTGGTAAATACAATATTTATATAAACAATCAAATATCTTAATTATAAGTTAATATATAAACATGATATAGATAAGTCTATATAAATAAATAAATAAGTAAATAATAATAATAGGAACGCGTTGAATTTTCAGATCCATAAATTTAAAATTTCCCCAGATTTTATTACCGTTTATATTAATAAAGAATATAAAGTCCTTGGACATAAAGTTTCCATACACTCACACATAAATATCGCATTAAGAAATATTACACGAGTACATACAATATTTCCAATCATTGAGACACATTGAATATAGAGTGGTAACTAAACTAAACTGAAAAAAGCGTCCTTAGTTATATTATGGGCAAAGGGATATAAAGTATAGTTTTTTTTAATGGAGCCCGGCATGTAACTTTTGCATCTACCTGATGGTAAGCAAACCTACAAAAACCATAAATGGGGTTGATCAATATATAACATTGCTCCCACTATCTCTTTGTTTAAAATTCTTTGTTGCAAAAAGTTGTACATTGCCAAGCTTAATGCTTTAGACATTTTCTACCAGATAAGCTTTGGGTGATTGAAATATACTTACCCCCGTATTCTAAGACGTATCCTTAACTCCACTTTACACTCAAGGAACGTCTGTCTCTTTCCACCAAATGTCAACTATAAAAAGCAAGTTGAGACAGACGCTCCTTGAGTGAAGAGTGGAGTTAAGCAAACGTCTTAGAATACGGGGGTTAGAACCGGCTAAATGGCACGGTTACGAAATAGGCGGTAATGAAGACGAATTTGCATCACCAGTCTACTTCAATAGCCTCTTTGCCTTAGAGTAAACCTTACTTCCCTTTTCATAAAGGCACCCTGAAAGAAAACTATTACCTCGAAAAATAAACAATGCAATCCTGAAAAACCGGTGAACCCAGAGACTTAAACCGAACATGACTAGGACAATTGACGGTTTTTGCCGCTATATGTGCTGGCAACAAAACCGGCCAGTCAGTATATATATAGCATAGTTTTTCAAAGTATTTCTTTGTCACGCCTCCCTTCTGTAAGATGTCTATGCCACCCTTCAAAGCAAAGAGAAATTCAATGTTCTCGCCTTATTTTTTTAAATACGTAATATATTCTAAATCAAGCTTTAATCATTTTTATTTATTTAAAAAAGTTTATATATACTTAACAAAATATAAAAAAATACGGTTCTTATTAATTCGTTAAAGTTGTTAGCGTTAAAACCAAGTTGTTTTACCGATAACAGCCAAAGTTGCAACGAAAAGACTTCTTGTAATAGAAAATTGAATCGGCGTCTCTATACATACCACCTCATCGATTCCAATGTGATGGAAGAGTCTCTTAATGAATAACGAAAACAATTATCACCTTTAATACCTCGCCTTAATGACCACTTACGCAAAGCTATCGGCTCTAAGGTTACTTACGTTATTAACAGCACTGACTATGCGATATCGCGACTTTGATCGACGACTCAATGGTTGAGGTAATTAAAAAAGTCAATTACTCTTCATTGTAATTAACTCCCTACCGCTAGTCGGACAAAAACCTAATTGTTTTAACTCGCGTCTTTCAATCACGCTTATTTTATTCATTGGGTAACTGCACGTGCGTTACAACAGATTGGTACCTCGTTTCAGAATTACAAAATAGTAGGTTTAAGTAAATTTTGTTCTACCTAATTGTATTGTTAACACTATGGTAAAAAAAAACAAAAAATTGGAAAACTATAATCTCGTGAAAGTTTCCGATCATATTTACACAAAAATTTCTCACTTTTCAGTAAATGTTTTTTTTTTGATATTTTGGTTATTGCCTCCAATCCCTATGTTACGAAACTGTTTATAATAGTTTCATAAGTTAGTATAGCGAAACAGCTAACGTGCTGTCCGAGTCACTATAGTGGTCTTGTCAAACAAACAGTTTGTCTCAGTAATAGTTTTGAAAAAAAAAAACAATAATGTCCGAGAAAATGAAGTCCTAGATCCGCCGTGAAGTGCCGCTCTTAATCCTGAAAATTATTTAGCTGAAAATCATCTAACACTTTTAAAACCATTTCTATTTTTTTAAGAAAACTTATAAACTATACTTTAAGTTCATTATTGTCCTCCTCGTTAAAATATCCAACAAAATAGTCTATTTTGAGAGCAGATCATTACTACATATTCTAGTTTCGTTATCTAGCCGCGCTCCACGGTTGACTAGCGCCAAATTGGCATGGTCGCGGGCACTTGCGGCGTGCGCGGGCGCAGATGCGGGCCCAAGATATAGCTAATTAAGGGCCCAGGCCCACCGATCTATTTGGCGAGATCCCGCTGCTCTGACGTGTGAAAATACCCAATTAATTAACGCTTAAAGTTGTTCTAAGATCGTGGCCCAGAGACTGCGTGCTTGAACCGCAAGCCGTAAATTCTATTTTTGATCTCATTAGACGGGATTTTAACTTTAGGAGACGTAAATTGGATAGTAAAAAATATAAATATTAGTTTAGAAGTTTTACGAGGTAGTCGGTGAAACGTTAATATATATTTTTGAGAAGATAATAATGTTATTAGAGATAAATATACCTAATTAAATGTTGTAGAATATTCCGATATATACGTGGTGGCCAAGTTGGTTAGACCTTCGACTTAAAAACACTTAGGTCCCTGGTTCGAATCCCGGTGTTTACCAATGAGTTTTTAATTAAAACAATTATGTACATTTTGTTTGACAACACCACTATAGTGCCTCGGAGAGCACGTTAAACTGTCGGTCCCGGTTTCACTATACCAACTTGTGAAACTGTTTATAGATGGGTTATTGAGTCTATTCAAAACATCGCGATAAGCTAGCCACTTGTTCGGTGTAGACTCATACCATCGGCTACGACGAGGTGGGATTAAAAACCCCGCTGGGTACCCTGGGGCCGTCTAGGCGGTCTCGGGCGCCGTAAGGCACCCGTGATGATATATATATATATATATAGAATATTCCGAACCTGATTAACTAAAAACTGTTATAACTTGCTTACTCATAAATACCTATATTATATAACAAAGTAATTAAAAAGGATTAAAATAGAGTATAATAACGGGTGTTTTATGAAGCACGAGGCTGCCTAGAACCTACTCAGAAGATATATTTTTATTCCCACTTAGCCATAGCCGATGGTAGTCCAAGTTAATCCTGAATAAGTGGAAAGCTAGTCGCGGTATTTATAAACTTAGAAAACATCTATGTATGTATTAAAGTAATCTAATAACAGTTCCTGAAGGTGATAAAAGTGAAAATGAGGCTCTACCGCACACACCTATGCGCATTGTAGCAACGTAACGTATACGTTATGTTGCTATAATGCGCAATCCCATGGTAGAGCCTCTGGAACCTACAGCAATATAGTTGTATATTCAAACAATGTACTTTTACTTTATCAAAAACTCTTGTTAAAAGTCCTAAGTTCAAGCCTATAATTATTCAAACCCTACAAACAATAATTGTAGAGACGAAGAAAACAATCACCGTCAACTAAGATAAATAAAATTATAGGAACCAAAGATATTATTAAAATGCATATACCTACTAACAAATACTTTTTATAGCATTATATCAGGGTAATAATAATGACAGGGTCATAAAGTACTATATCGATAAATTAACCTGCCATTATAACACCGTATTGCATTATAACGTCTACCACGGACCACACACATGCAGTTTGTACTGACTAAAAGTTATAGAAAAATTTATGATTGGATCATATAAAATTAGATTGGAAATCAGCAACAAAGTATTTAAGGGGCTAACAAGACCTAATCTTCTTTCGTTCGATTCTTCATATTCATCTTATCCATGTATTTATTCCATTTGAGAAAATCTGTGTGTATTTTGACAGCCTCCGTAGACTAGCGGTTGCGCCTTTGGCGTTGTATCCGGAGGTCGTGGGTTCGATTCCCACCCATGGCAAAAAATATTAGTACGTTTTTTCTGTACAGTTTGTCATGGTCTGGGTGTTTATAAAATATAATATGTATTATTTCGTTGCTTCTGGTACACATAGTACAAGCCTAGAGCTTAGTTTGTGACCAGAGCAATATGTGTAATTTGTCCTACATATTATTATTATTATTATTTCAATCACGTTAAATATACAAAATATTAAAAAAAAAAGTTAAAATTATTTTGTTAATATAAAACTTTTCTCAACATTTAGATAAAGATTATATACCTATAAGATTTTTAGATAAAGGTTATATTATTACATATTTTACCATCGCAATCTAAGGAAAAAACATGCCATTAGTGGGAATCGAATCCAAGATCTCCAGACATAACGCCAATGGGCGTAACCACGGATGCGCTCATAATTATTAGTTAATTTTTGTCATTTTCCTTTAGGGTTTAGGCAGAGACCACTGAGTCCCACTTATCATTGTCTCTACACAGTCCTCGCCCACTGTCATAGATAACTTCTGACATACATAACGCTGTCTGAACGCTTTTTATGATGTCCGGATCCCCTGTGTCAAATGACAAAGGTCGTCAACAACTATTAGCCCCTTAACTATAATAAATAGGTATTTACGATGTGCCCAGAGTAAAGCGAGTGTTAATGGGCCATTAGCTGTGGTGCGAGGTTAGGCGGGCGTCTAATTGGCAGGCTAGCACGCGGCACGAAGACCTAGCACGAGTGAGATGGTATTCGGATACTCAGCACGCCAGCCAGGTCTCGCGTCGGCAACACCTTTAATTGTCTGTTTACACCAAATTTTGTTCTGGACGTGATTAATTAAATTTTACAATGCTTATTTTAACTGTGTCCTACCCTAGAACTTTGTTATTTTGTTCAGAAGTGCCTTTTTTAGTAGACGTGCCTATTTCATAAACTTTATAGGTCTATCAATACATTGTTATTTAAGAATATTGATCGCAATAAATGATGCAATACAAGTCTATTTTAAGATCATTGCTGCTTTATCTTCAGAAGACTACTACAAAAAATCTATGTAGTAGTCTCCTGAAAACTGATAAACCTTCAGACTACAATCGAAACATGACAACTCCACTTTACAGTTTTATGGCCTTATTCATAAAAACTTATTGAGTCCTCAAGAACACTTTAGTTTTAGAAGGTTTTGTCTCTTTTATTTAGCAACAAAAATTAATATGTGTAAAAGAGAAAAAACATTCCATAACTCTTTAGTTTTGGAATGTTTTGTCTCTTTAAAACATTACATACAACATAAAACTGTAGACAAAATATTCCATAACTCTTTAGTTATGGAATGTTTTGTCTCTTTTACACATATTCATTTTTGTATGTTTTGGTAGAACAAAAGTGTTCTTCAAGGCTTCAATAAGTTTTTATGAATAAGGCCATTAGCATCTATCTAGGGCGGTGGTTACGAGACCAATCGGTCTGCCTAGCAAAGTTATAGAGACCTTCTCTCCCACCTAAAGATGCATTCAAATTATTAAGTTAAAGTTTTTTTGTAATTACTTCATGTTTTGGTTCACCTGAAAATTATTTATTTGCTACCAAAAATAATAATAAGACAAATTATATGTTTTTTGACAACCAGACCCATTTGCTTTAACAATGCATCATGGCTTTTTCTATCCCATGGAATAAATATTACTTTTACACATTTCCACCATTTTCTATGATTTTTAAATCGATACAAACATAATATAACGAACAAACTAGAGGGGTACCATGGTTATACCATGCAGGCCCCCTCAGCCCTGGTTTTTAATTACTTAAACATAAGAAAAAGTTAAAGTCTTTAACATAAGAATCTCTACTTATTATCTCTTATTAAATAATGGGCTCTGTACAGTGTAATTTTAAAGTTCATTATTATTTATCATATTTTTTTAATAATACGTCATTACGGTTTCGCGCGCATGCTGTTATTATTCCATCATCAGCTGGGAGGGTTTGGATATTAAAAAGTGATTTGCAATCATCATCATCACTTGCTTGCAAAATTAATATTAAATTACCGAGAAATTTACCACCCATTTTGTCTGCAAAGGTTTAATTTCTCATACAGCAACATAATATGTTAATATCAATCTATAGTATCTATACTAATAATTAAAGTTTATAAATTTGTGAGGTTGTAGGAGCTAATCTCTGGATCTACTGAACCGATTTTAACAATTCTTTATCTATACTAATATTATAAAGAGGTAGAGTTTGTTTTGGAAATTTCTTTTGTGTTGGATACCCCATTTATCGAGGATGGCTTTTCGACTAATAGGAGCGAAGCAGAAATGAAAAATTTAGGAAAAACGGGGAAAAATTGGGAAAATTGAGAGTTTCAAATGCGCAGGTCAGCTAGTATAATAATATATACTAGCTTAATGGGTGTTTGACAAAGTTCTTTTATTATGAAATTTAATTGGGAGTTTTCCAGTAGTTATTATTTAATGCAATAGGCGTTTAATTGCTATCTACAAAAGCTGTTAAAACGGAAAGTGGTAATATAAAAAAATATACCAAAAATCTAGGGTAAATAGTCTAGAAAATATTAATCGGTAACGCCACCAGCCACCAATATCCTGGGCCCTATGCCGTACAGCACCAATGTTAGTAATTTTTTTTTATTTTAAAGATCATCATTAGAATAATTAAATTGGAATATCTATACAGTTTTTGTGGATATCACTCCTGCTGTCACCTAGTGGAATATTTTGGATGCGTCAAAATAAAAACTCATTTTTTATTATTAATATATTATAATATTGCTTATGTGGTACCGTATGCTAAAATCATGCTTAAATTACCTAAAATAGTTTGTGCCAAACAAAAGCAAACAATTCACACTAGGCTTGCTGAACTATGTTTACAAGGAACTGCGATACTAATACATATAACATGGTAAATTAAATAGTAAATATCAAGTGGAAATAGAACCTACAACCTCCGGATACAAAGCCAACATAGGGCCGGCTTGACCAAAAGAAAGCAAAACTTATACCAAGATTAGAAACGTCAAATCATATAAATAAATATTCTAGGTATTAATAATTTAATCTATATAATAATAATTTAATATTTGGATTAAATTTGGCTTTACCATCCCCAGTATAAGTTATGCCTTCTTTTGGTCGAACGGCCGGTTCGACCATAGACATACTCGTATATTTTCTAGTCGTAGTTTGCCCGGCAGGCTATTCACTGCCAGTAGAATTTCAGTTCGGAAGTTCTTGTTGACAAAATCCATCGGAGATGAAATGAACGGATCTCAATCTCTCATACGCATAGCTTCGTTACATAAGGGTATAGCATGGTATATGGGAAAATTAGAACTAGAAAATTTCCTAGAAAGGTCTTCCTATGTCAGGCTCTACTGATAAAATCGGACAACTTTGCCCATTGAATAATGCGCCGCAAAGATTGAGTTATTATTATTAGATTAGATTAGAGATTGGTTATTCTAACTTTACTAGTTTGTATGGAGAAGACAATTTATTTTTCATTTGCGACACATGGTTCCATGGGAAAAATTGTTTGATTTTATAGTAGTATTCATCAAAGTCAAAAATATTTATTTCATGTAAACCTTTACAGGCATTTATGAAAAGTAAAAAAAAAAGTATAAATAAGGCCCTGTGTGCACTTGGCCAGTTCGCCATTCCTCCCACATCAGTAGGGTCTCATATTAGCCCAAAGTATAACCTTCCAAAGTCACCCAGGGTATAAATAATTAGTTGACAAATTCCATCGAAGATTAAATGAAAGTATCTCTATCTCTCATACAAGTTTCGTTACATTTAGGGATAGCTTGGAAATCAGAACTTCACCTGTATTCTGAGTCGTGTTTTCCATTCCACTTTTACTCAAGGTTAGTATGTGTCTCATTGTCTTAATCTATCTTTCTTAGTTTGATATTTGGTGGAAAAGGACAGAAGGTCCTTAAGCGAAAGTATAATGGAAAACATGACTCAGAATACGGGCGTTAGATGCTCTTTGGTAGAGAGCATCTTCCTATACCAGTATTAATTGTAAATCATACTCAAACTTATGAAGTCTTGGGATAGTTTTTCTTGTTTCTTGTTAACAAAATGTGAAATAATAAAAAATCTACAAACACTATCTGACTTCCAAGCTTCGATTAACAATATCATACATGGCTTCATTATTATCATACATGATTAATATATACAAGAGTTTTTGTCTAGCGTAGTGGCTCTATAACTGTTTTTCTTTTGCGAAAAATCTACACTTCATATGGGCCCCTCAATAATTTTGATACAGGCAGGCTTCGCCACTGATATAAAATAAAGTGCAACAATTGAAACTTTTATTAAAAACAAGTATTTACTGCTTTATGTATGGTTTATCATTCACCACCAAATAATCTAACTACCGACTAGCTATTCTCTTGGGCTATCTATCTCTTTATTTCATAGAATCCTAGCTGTCAGTTAAGCAGTCTAGTGTTCAATGAACAACGAACTACGCGCAGATGAAGGTAGTTCTTCTCTAATAATGGATGTGTCAGCGTAGAACCGCCTTTAGACAATTAGCTGCAATGTCACCAGGAAATTAAATGTTCTGCAGGACGGCGGAGGCAAAACTCTTGTCTATCTAATCCTGGTAAGGGGGGAACTTGTCTGGCCAAAACATTTGTACCTATCTGAGGACTACCTTCAGGAGACAGGTTTTTTTTATTTATAATTTAAAATATTTATCTAAAATTATGAATTTATGTAAAGAAATAAATAAATTATAAATTATTAAGAAAAAGGGAAAAAATACAACAAGGGGAAAATACTAAAATTGAAAAGGGAATACTACTACAAAAAAAAAACATTGTGGTGTGGGTATTTTTATAGTATACTGTTACTGTTATATTTACTATTTTATTATTAGGTTTGTATGTAAGTATTGGTATGTATGTATATGTAGATTCTATTTTCAAACTCATGTTTTTTTTTAAATACACCTATATTACCTACTCTTTGTCCCGAAGGTTTCAGTGGCAAAGTATGCCTAGCGGTATTAAGTCTGCCTTTGTACTAATTTGGTGCAAAAAGTTTTTAATTAAATAAATGCATAGAGAAAATTTGTGTGGCATAGTGGCCAAAATCCTGGCAACATTTCCTCGCTGAATACCTAATATATTTCTTTTTGCAAGGATATGTGCTTGCATAAATCCTTTGTTTCTTAAAGACTGCCCCCACGGTCATAGTAGGAGCAGTGGATTTTCAAAAACCTATGAGTCCCGTCTGAGACAATGCTAAGGTGTCTACGCAGTTGACATCCCACACTCGACTCATCTTCCACGGGATCAATGACATTCTATCAGAGCCCTAATTCTCTTAAATTAACTTGTATCCGTATTATAATAGAACCAAACACGCTATTATTCACAAGTTTCTATAAAAATATTCAGAAATGCATTTTTTTCTAGGGAAAAGTGTAGTTTAAGCACCCGAATCACCAATAATAATATTATCACACACGCTATTTTTTGACCGTTTTCAATGTTAGCAGATTACGAAATATGATAAACTAGGCGATGGTGATTCTAATACATATTAGCAAATAAATATTAATATTTATTGAGTTAATTAAAAATAATTGAGTCCCAGCGGGTACATTTTGTTTCCTTTAAAAGGTAACATTAGATTGCCAAAATAAAGAAATCCTTTAAGTACCATTGTCACCTCACGGAATGCTAAAAACTGGCAAAGCAATAGCATTTGTAACACAAGGGAACAAAGTGCTAACTTTTTACAAGCTAACGTTTCCGTTATAATAAAGAATGTGGCCACTGCACTGGTTTCTTTAAATTATTTACTGATTTATCGTCGTTTGTAAATTTGTCATTATTGTGCCGACTATATTAACATCAAATGCATTTACACTTCACGACGACGACACGGCTACGACATTATGTTTTCTGTTGCCAACGGCTGTTGCAACACAATCATCTCCGACATCGTTTAATTTCCTGAACAGCAGAAATGGCGACAACTATCCAGATTAGAGATAACTTACATCGTCATATAATAAAAGATGATATCATTGTATAGGTATTATATTCTAGAAGACTTATATCGCCATGTAATTAAACGATGATTTAATTGTGAATATTCTCGAGAGCTCATAATAAAATATTTAAGAAATAATAGTCCAATTATTTTCAAAATAAAAATAAAATAAATACCATCACGGGTGCCTATTGGGCTCCCGAGAACCGTTTAAACGGCCTCAGGGTACCCAGTGAAGGGTTTAACCCGTCCTCATTTCGCCGATGGTATTCGGAGGCAACACCTAACAAGTGACGAGCTTGTTGCGGTGTTTATGATGGTATAACCTCGTTGTATAAAGTCGTCACCCATCCCAGGCCGGCCTTGTTGTCATCTCCTTAACCTTGTTATCAGTTGCGCAGTGACTCAACCACTAGGCTGGGGCTGCTTTCAAAATATTTTTCATTTTCAAAATATGCCTTTAATATTGCTATATCTATACCAATAATTATAAATGTGAAAGTTTTGAAAACTGCTAAATATTTTTTTATTAAATTTGCTATATCTGCCATCATCTGGTGCGAAATATAGGCTATAATTATAATAATTCATTTATTTCTCACAAAAGCTTATTAATAATTCACAACATACATTGATATAAAATGTTTGAGACTGGAGCTTCAATTAGGCACAAAGCCTGTGTCTCAGGTGTCCAGGATTCCTTTATTCACAAATTATACATTTTATCATAAACTATTTTATATTAGATTCAAATTTTAAAACAATTAATAAAACCACAAAGACATGCTCACGCGAATTTAAAAGGTAAAAAAAAAGAAGAACAATATGCTATAGGTAAATAAGCCACAATACGAAAGTATTTAAAAATTTAAGAATGATTTGAGATTTGAAATTTAAGACTAATTTAAATCCTGTTGAAAATACCATTTGGAATAATTGGAACATAAATATAATTAGTCCGTGATTCTATTAATCTAATTCAAAATTTCAGGCAGACGAAGTCGCAGACAAAAGTAGTAGTAGGTAGTAGTATTCTTTTTCCCGAAGGAAAGGCAAAGAGCATGTGCCCATACAGCCTAGTCGTAGATTATTCTTCTGTTTTAGATATTTTCTATTGTCTTGATTATGAACTTGCAGACAAAAGCTGGTACAACTATATACTTGACCACAGACTACATAAGTCAGATCTCACTTTCCTAATAAAGGATTAATTTCTTGAGACCATAAAAGAAAGTTCAAGAATGACGTTTAATTTCCTATTCACGCCCATACAGCTCGAAGCAATTTACGCGCGCATAGCATTTGATTCCTCGCAGATTGGATACGCCGCTGCACGACTTTTCCTTACTACATAATTAATGATATTGCTTATTTAATTTGTATAAATTTAATCAAATTTAAAATTAATTGTTTAATGTAAATCTTTATAAAAGTCGACGTTGGTATTCATCTCCAAAAAAATATCGACCCTTTTTAATTTTTAACATCAACTTAATTAAACATTTTTTTTTACGAAATTATTTATTTATATATACTTATTTATGTATGTCTCTGTATTATTATTTATGTATAGTATAATGTCTATGCATTAAGCTCGCCTATGTACAATAGTATTAGGTTTTTGTGCAATAAAGAATGTTTCATTCATTCATTTTACCCATAAATGTTTTTTTTTAATTTTTAGAAATGTTTTTTTTTTTTATTCCCAGAACCTTTAGACAGCCGATTAAAGGAAAGAAATTTCCTTCAAATAAAAAATCTAAAACAACATTTAGAATGTCAAAATCGGCCCCTAGAGTCCTTGGCTATTTAATATTTCATATCTAGCGGTTTAAAATTTGGCCATGAGAGAAGGACTACTTGAAAAACTCGTATTAGGTACACGAGTTTACTACTGCCCTGAAAAGTATAATTTAAATTAACTATGCATAACTTTAATATTATGAAATACTAAGCAAACCATCGATCAATAATCGAGTGACATTAATAATAGTTGTCCGCCAATATCATCGATGAATCGGCCGACAGACGAGCTATGGGATGTTCACGAAATGAACAATAGCCACGGGTTTCGATTTCAGTTCTAAACGAGTCGATTTCTGTTTGGGCCAGGTTCCAAAATTAATCAGAGCCTATTGTGAGGCCGTCGCGAGGCTTTGTCGCGGCTTGTACCACCAATTATTTGGCTGCAGACGACTTGTGTTCTAAAATTGAATGCTTCGAATTCCTGCAGTCCTAGTACTTATTGATTGCATTGTAGTATTAATTGGTTGGAGGAATATTAGTTATTTGTTTCTTTGATAATTTAGATAGTTTTATTATATTATAAATTAATTGAATCAGGCGTTATTTTGCGAAAGTTCATTTTCAAATTATGGTTAAAATAGTATTTTTTATTTTAACTATAATATTAAAGCTCACAATAACAAAAACAAACCGCAAGGCCTTTCCCCTATTATTTTATTATATATTATTGTGGCCTATTATTTTAATTAATTTAATCAGTTAATTGTTGTTTAATATATTATATTTATTATATTAACCATGTAGGTAAAAAAGTGGCCCCAGCCACTGGTTAAGTCACTGTCCAACTTATAATAAGGTTAAGCAGATGGCAACAAGACCGGACCTGGGATGGATGACCGCTTTATACAACGAGGCTATCTCATCTTAAAACACCGCAACAAGCTCACAACTTGTTAGGTGTTGTCTCCGAATACCATCGGCGAAATGAGGACGGGTTAAACCGTCCACTGGGTACATTGAGGCCGTTTAAACGGTTCTTGGAAACCAAATAGGCACCCGTGATGGTACGAGTATATATACCATGTAGGAATTGTATAAAAACTACCGTGATATGATGTCGCAACAAATATTTTTTATTAAATCAATCAAACAAAAATGCTTTAAATTACAGTTGAAAATAATAAAAAAATCTTGCGCCATCAAACACTGCAATTGTACGTTCCAATTTACGATATTTGTAATAAAAAATGGATGAAAATAGTGATTGGTAGGCACCGACAATACATCGCAATTTGTTGAATGTATTTGTGTTGAATGCTTCGCTGAAATGATCGTTTGAATAATTTGCATGTGAAACGCTTTTTTTAGATTTTTACAAATATTCAATGTGTTTCTGAATCAACGCAAAATAAAATAATTATTTATTTTATATTAATAATTAATAGTATTTTATTACTAAATAAAATTATAATACTTGTCGATGTGGTAGTCATCTTTCATTTGGCGATTTATCAGTAGGTACACCGTCTTTGTCGCGCCACCCATTTCGTAACTACTTTAATTAGGCATAGTGGAAACGATCAATGCTAAAATTTATGAATGGACTCCATTCACGGACTTTGAGAAATATAAAAAAAAAACGAAACAACTTATAAATACAAAGTCACATGCCATGCTCCAATAAAATAAATAGGTTTTCTTATTTATTAGAGCACGGCATGTGACTTTGTATCTACCTGATTGTAAACAGACCCTCAAAATCCTTAAATAGGGTCGATCATGACAAATTACATATGCCGGCAAAATGATGCGGTTACGAAATGGGCGGCGATAAAGACTTATTTGCATTTTTAATCTATTTTAATATCTTCGCTGCTTTATCGTCAATTTAATCGGCTCGTTTAACCACACTATGAAAGGAGAATATCACCTCGACAGGAATTCAATGCAGTAGCCTCTGGAAAACCGGTGGGCTAAAACCGAAACACGACTAGGTCACTTGACGGTGTTTGCATCTGTATGGGTTTTATAAGTGATTCGTATAAACATGCAAACTTACCAAAACAATGCGTTAATTTTAAAATAATTACAATTGGAAATTATTTAGCAATATCTTCCGCTTTTAAATAATAATGTTGTTTAAGAACAATTATTGATTGACCCCAATCATGGACTTTGTAGGTCTGCTTACCACCAGGTAGATACAAAATCACATGCCGTGCTCCAATAAAAAAATAAAAATCTTTAATTAACCAATTGTAATTAAAAATAGTTAATTTTGGCACTATTATAAGTAAATATGTATATACGTGGTGGCCGAGTTGGTTAGACCTTGGACTTAAAAACACTAAGGTCCCTGGTTCGAATCCCGGTGTGTACCAATGAGTTTTTAATTAAAAAAAAATATGTACATTTGTTTAACAATACCACTATAGTGCCTCGGAGAGTACGTTAAGCTGTCGGTCCCGCTTTCACTATACCAACTTGTGAAACTGTTTATGGATGGGTTATTGAGTCTATCCAAAAACATCGCGACGACCTAGCCACTTGTTCGGTGTAGACTCATACCATCGGCTACGACGAGGTGGGATTAAAACCCCTCCGCTGGGTACCCTGGGGCCGTCTAGGCGCTCTCGGGCGCCGTAAGGCACCCGTGAAGACATAGATATAAGTAAATAATAGTTAACAATCCAACAAAGAATAAATCGTGGATAAAAGACACGAGAGTCGGTTTAAAAGAGGATCGATGAAAGAGGACATGTTATAATCCCTCGGTTAATAGACGTTGTCGGCACTGTGCCTAACCGAGCAAAGAGAAGTCTAAGGGCCTTTACAACGCCCGACTAGCTGATGATTTATTCCGCTGCAAAATTTGTGCAATTTCTCTTGAAAATAAAAAATAAAAAATGGCGATAATAAAAAGCTCTTCAATCATGTACCAAACGAAGTATATAAAGATAAAGTTAATGGAAGTCATTCTGAAAATAAAATTAATACGGTAAGAAATAATAATAATATATTGGACAATTTACACATATTGCTTTGTCACAAACTAAGCTCTAGGCTCTAGCTCTCCACTATGTGTACCAGAAACAACGATATAATACATATTATATATTATAAACACCCAGACCATGACAAACTGTAACTGAACTGAAACTGTAGAAAAAACGTACTAATTAATATTTTTTTGCCATGGGTCTTGTAAGGCCGAAAATAGAAATCTCTTCATTCATGTACCAAACAAAGTATATAAAGATAAAGTTAATGGAAGTCATTCTGAAAATAAAATCACTAATAAAATTAATACGGTAAGAAATAATAATAATATGTTGGACAATTTACACATATTGCTTTGTCACAAACTAAGCTCGAGGCTCTAGCTCTCCACTATGTGTACCAGAAACAACGATATAATACATATTATATATTATAAACACCCAGACCATGACAAACTGTAACTGAACTGAAACTGTAGAAAAAACGTACTAATTAATATTTTTTTGCCATGGGTCTTGTAAGGCCGAAAATAGAAATCTCTTCATTCATGTACCAAACAAAGTATATAAAGATAAAGTTAATGGAAGTCATTCTGAAAATAAAATCACTAATAAAATTAATACGGTAAGAAATAATAATAACATGTTGGACAATTTACACATATTGCTATGTCACAAACTAAGCTCTAGGCTCTAGCTCTCCACTATGTGTACCAGAAACAACGATATAATACATATTATATATTATAAACACCCAGACCATGACAAACTGTAACTGAACTGAAACTGTAGAAAAAACGTACTAATTAATATTTTTTTGCCATGGGTGGACCTCCAGATACAACGCCAAAGGCGCAACCACTACGGAGGTTGTCAAAAAATATAAATATATTTTAAGTAAATTAAATATGCCTTTAATAAACCTATACATACCTATAAAACCTGTATTTTTTAATACAGTATTTTATAATCTTTGTAAGAAGTGACTGACTACCTACAAAAAAAAAAATTTGGTTTTACATATATTAATATTCATTTACTGAAAACTTGCTCCTACAATATAATGTCTCTTTTGTTGGTGATCCTTTAATAAATAAAAATTTAATATAAAAATAAAAAAAAATAAAAAAATGTCCCTTTCGCTGTGGAGACAACTGGTGTCTGGGGTTCCGAAGCCAAGGACTTTGGGAAGAGATTGTGTGCTCTTCTGAACGAGACCTCTGGCGATTCTCGATCCGGATACTACTTTAAACAGCGAATATCACTGGCAGTACAAAGAGGAAATGCTGCCAGTGTTATGGGTACATCGGATCAGAGTTTGAATTTGGTGGACATGTGTGTATGTGTATGTGTATCATCACGGGTGCCTTACGGCGCCCGAGACCGTCTAGGCGACCCCAGGGTACCCAGCGGAGGGGTTTTAATCCCACCTCGTCGTAGCCGATGGTATGAGTTTACACCGAACAAGTGGCTAGCTCGTCACGTTGTTTTGAATAGACCCAATTGCCCATCTATAAACAGTTTCACAAGTTGGTATAGTGAAACCGGGACCTAAGTGTTTTTAAGTTCAAGGTTAGACCAACCCAACCACGTATATAATGTGTGGACATGAAATATTATTATTACTCTTATATTAGATAGTCAATTTTATTTGTTAGGTCTTTTATTTTTGATTACATATAAAAAATATCCTGATAAGGAACTTATAAAAATGCATAAATATAAAAATACTGAAAAAGGTAAAAACAAAAAGCAGACTCCTCTGCCATCTAGTAATATAAACTAGGACTTCCAACTTCACCCATAGAGTTATTAGAAGAAAAGCTAATAGAGGGCGTAAAAGGCTGTATAAGTAGATAACAAGCAATGACAAAATTCGTGAGGGGTGACTGGAACCGGGTTGGTTGAACATTTGAGCTCAGCCTTGCCGCGAAAGCGAGGTACATGGGTTCGAGTCCCGCCCACCAGGATTTTTTCATTGCATTTTATCTTTAGAAAAATAATATAAAAATTATCCTAATAAGGAATTTATAAAAATGCGTAAATATATTAATAAATAAAAACAATTGAAATGACGAAGGATGGTAAACAATTTTAGATATCTAAATAAAATTAGAAATTAAATAAAAATATTAATAGTTCAATTCCACAAGAAAATCGTGGTTTGTAAAAGCCCCAGTCTGTTCTGTGGCGGTCATTGTAGACTTTTTCTGGATTAACACGATCCTAATGGAAACTTCAGTTTTGACAACAAAATGTGCATTCTCATTTTTTTTCATACAGTGGAATGAAATCAATTTTTTTTTCAGTTTCGTTTTTTTTTTGAAGTTTTAGTTAAAAATGAATCGTAGAAATAGACAAGTTTCAGGTGTTTTTGGTTTTGTTTGGTTATTTTTTTATTTGTTTTAATTAAATAACTAGCTAGTATAATTACTAAAATAAGAACTAAATGACTGAAAATGAAAATATTAAAAAAAACAATATTTTTTTTTATGGCCTTTGTGTGCGATACAATTATAGCAACCAATATTATTTTTAGATACATTAAAATAATACACATTTTCGAATCCTGAAAACATTACTAGATCGTTACCTTTGTTTAAACGACACTAATCAAGTATTACTATTTTAGGAGGAATGTCTAATGAGGCTCTTTTTTAGTGGTCGGTATTTTATAGTATGCTGATTGAACTCCGAAATATTACCTCTCCCCGCGCATGATAGTAACCGTGTCATTCACGCACACATACAGTCCGCACGCACACTTGTATGTTAAGCGCCCGCGCCGCGCCGGTGCACCTGATTTTGGTACATATTTTTCCTACAGAAAACATAAAAAAAAGTAAAACGTACTAAACCTAGATATCGGTCATATTTATGACTCCTTCGAAAATCATAAAAATTCATGAATGTTTAGGGGGGTAACAGTTAATTTTTTTTGTATGGGAAATATGTATTAGACACTTAATTCACAATATGGTAGGAAATTTAAACCGAAATAATATTTTTTCTGTATTTAATTATTGTTTAAGATTTAAATAGCAAGAAAGTTAGATAAGGTTAAACAGGTAGCTTTAATTTCCTGGTCCACGATTGCGACGCTTCCTTACCGTTGTCTTGCTTTATACATTATTCTAGTGCACCAATGTTGCCTAGAAGATTTTAATGAAACTTTTCACCTTGTAATAATATTTTTTTTTTAAACTGCCTCAGTTTAGGTACCCATCGGAGAGAGTAACTAATCCTTATTGCGACGATGGTATTCGGAGGCAACACCTAAACAGTGGCGAGCTTGTTGCGGTGATTGATTTGATGATGGTAAAGCCTCGTTGTATAAAGCGGTCACTCATCCTAGATCCGGCCTTGTTGTCTTCTATCTGCTTACCTTGTTATCAGTTTCCCAGTGATAAATACCAGGCTGGGCCGCTTTTTTTACATATAAGTACTTAGATAAAAGCAGTTTTTGAGTTTTAGGGTGACTAACAAATGGCGATTCATCTATACTAATATAATAAAGAGGTAAAGTTTGTGAGTTTGTGAGATTGTAGGGGATATATCTCTGAATCTACTAAACCTATTTAAAAAAATATTTATTAGTGTTGTATAGCCCATTTATCTAGGAAGGCTATAGGCTATATAACATCGCGCTACTACCAATAAGAGTGAAGCATCAATGATAAATTTTGGGAAAACGAGGAAAATTTGTTCCCTTTGAAAGCTTCCGTTGCGTGCGCAAACAAAGTTGCGCGGGTCCGCTAGTTTTTATATTTAGAAATTATGTAAAAAACCTTAAAAATATCTGCAATACTAAGCGACTATAAAAATTAAAATACGTTTAAATACTCTAGTCTAACGGGAGATTTTGTATTTGAGCCGTTTGGGGTTGAAACCATGGGGCCATAGGGACATAGGCACATAGAATATATAAAGAAATTTCGAAGCGTTTGGTCGAAACATCCGGTGACCCTTTGGTTGGCTCGTTCCTCGGACAGCGAATTAATTTAGCAATACAGCGAGGCAACGCAGCCGGTCTTTTGGGCACACTTTGGGCAGTGATATGGAAGAAATATATTTATTATAATTTTCGTTTTCTTTAGGTAAGTATTTTATTTTCATATTTTATTTTATTATTGTTAAATTTAATTTATTTTTTCTTGAATAAAATACGTTTCAGATAAATTTAAAATTCAATCCCACTTATAGCTATGAAACATAAATTAAGTTAGACGCATCTAAATAAAGTAACCCATTATAGAAGACGCAGTATAACTGAAACACCTTCGGGAATTCTAATTTTCGGAGTCTGACGTTTTGCCGCCAACGTAATATAAACAATAAACACAGTGTGCTCCAAAACGAGGCCATTAAAACAATGAGCGAGGTAACGGCGTTCTAACCACCCTGTATTTGCATTCCTCATTGCGAGGCCAGCGAGCAGTGGACATAAAAATACACTCATTAACCTGGGGTGGTCAGTGAGAGCGGACTGCCCAATGGACACTACAGGCCTTGCTATAAATAATGGTGAGGTTTTTTAATTAAAAACTTTAAGAGGGTTAATGTTGAAAGTTTAGGTTGAAATAGAAGGTCTCTATAACTTCATTAGGTCTCGTTACCACCGCCCATACCGATGCAAAAACCGTCAAGTGACCTAATCATGTTTCAGTTTTAGTCTGTGGGTTCACCGGTTTTCAGGAGACTACTGTATCGATTTCTTGTCGAAGTGGTAGTCTCCTTTCAGGGTGCGGTTACGAAATGGGTAGTTGGATTGACGATAAGGCAGCGAGTATATTAAAATATACTCGTAATGCAATTCGTCATTGTCGCCCCCCTTTTCGTAATCGCATCATTTAGCCGGCATAGTGGGAGCGATCAATATTGTTTAAGAACAATTATTGATTGACACCATACAGGGATTTTGTAGGTCTGCTTACCACCAGGTAGATACAAAGTCACATGTAGAGGTGTTGTCGAACAACTATACTTAAATGCTTATATATAAAAAATGCCCATATAGTGTTTTTAAATATACGCTCAAATAACGGGGCATGTATATAATAATTTATTAAGTATTATTATATTATATTGCAATAATAATATTTTTTTTAAGTAACCATCAGGTATTTATTTACTGTTGTATCAAAATAAAAATAAAACCTATAATTTTACTTTAATCAAAATCTTTTCAGTAGTTTTGACTTGAAACTGTCCTAAATATTTAATAATATTATTATTTCTTATTTTATCTTAGTTTATGTTAAAATGAAAATAAAACCTATAATTTGACTTCTACACAACGCACCTTAATTTAGCAACTGACTTGTACTACACAGGGGTCCCTTTCGACCATCGCAGACATCGGGCCGACTACGATGACTGTCGCAGCTCTGTGTGAATGCCTGCTCAGTTTTCATTACCAAACTGCTTAACATACCAGAGTCCAGTCGAAGCGGGCAGCCTCGACAACAAATTCCACAAGCATCCTATCTACCACGTACATTCACAATTACTTTTTTTATATTGTACTCGTACCTACTGAAAGTTTTTTGGAGCAGCCTGTATGTTTTATTTTTAAGACCGGTCCGGTAATCGGTGTTTATTACAAATGTTTAGCATTTTCACTGTGAAATATGTTTAAGAGTTTTTGAAAATTATGACTATTTAGAGTTTTTACTTTTTGTATAAATTTTAGCGTTGTAATGATTAAATTATTTAATTTTAGTTGTAACTTCTTAAATTTATTAGTTTTACATAATCCTTTTAATAAAAATTACTCTTCTTTAAATTATTATATTTTCATGGCCCCGATTTTTTTAATAAAA
Organism: Monopis laevigella; assembly: GCA_947458855.1. Classification (NCBI taxonomy): domain Eukaryota; kingdom Metazoa; phylum Arthropoda; class Insecta; order Lepidoptera; family Tineidae; genus Monopis; species Monopis laevigella. The sequence goes on along the minus strand of OX381583.1, from coordinate 22,886,504 downwards.
AGAAACCTTATATTCCACTAAAAATCTCATATCAGATTTCGAGATTTTTAATGCGAATATAAGGTTTCTTTAAAATGTATTTTTTTACAAAAAATCTTATACAAAAAATACAAGTATTTATTTGCCAAACTATATAAATAGTTTGTCGGCAGATGCTCTACAAGTTACTTAATTATAACACAGATTAAATTAAATAAATAAATTAGGCTACTTTAAGAAATTATGAACTTATAATTATGTTTTTTTATATTATTTATGTCAATATGAAAGCGCCACAATAGTATTTTTATCACGCTTAATTATTTAAGGTAAACACAGAAAAAAAAAGATTTATTTATTATAAATTTAACTACCAACATATAAATAAACTTTATCAGAAGAAAAGCCCCAATGTAAACACAGCCTAACTCCTGTGGGGTTTAATCCAGCAGAGTGGCACCTCGCGTCATTAACACAGTTTTATCCAGATATATTAAAATAATAAAAACTTATGCCTCTCTTAATTAAATAATTTAGCGGCGGAGCAAGGAAGATATGTAAATTATTTTGGGGGATAGATCAAATAACCCTTTTTTATGGGTTTAATATGCGGTCGCTGGGCAGAAAAGGTAACCCCTTCTGGAAGGGGGGTAAGTTATGAAATATTTAATAACGGCGCACACGATTCTATTTGAATTAGTTGCGACTTGGTCGTCAGGGCGGGCGCACACTGCCTACATGGTAAATATTTGTTTTGAGCAAATGAAAGTTCTACGCTAATGACTACATTTAAAATGGTTTTAGGTTTGTGACATCCGGGTTGTATGAGATTGTGTAAGTATACGGGTTTTAATGAAAACTTCTTATTACTTTATTTAAGATGGAAGGTAGTTTACGAGTACATATATAGTGCCTTTCTTACCACATACTAATTTGAGAGTACAAAGACACTAGTTGCTGTTTTACACGTGTTTAATTTTGATATTAAACTGATTAATAATTAAACAGCGGGGTGCGCGCACAACGCTAAGCTAAACTTATAATCAATATAATGCAATTCTGACATAACGCAAAACTGGTGACATTGAAAATTTACAGACAACTACGTTATTTTGGTTAAATTTTAACTTAACGTTGTGCGACGTAATAGGCCTACAGCAGGTGATCTACAACATTTGCTAGCATGTTTGAGAAACGGTCAAGAGACATATGGTTTTAAAAACGTTTTTGACCCTTTGTAAATGCCATAATTTTAGTGTTTTAATAAGGGGCATATCATTTAATGTATTTTAACTTGAACTTCTAGCTCGACGCGATATTTGGATAAAACCCATCTATAAAAAGTTTCACAAGTTGGTATAGTGAAACTGGGACCGACAGCTTAACGTGCTCTCCGAGGCACTATAGTGGTGTTGTTAAATAAATGTATATACATTTTTAGATTAAACACTCATTGGTATACACCGTGGTTTGAACCAGAGACCTAAGTGTTTGTAAGTCTAAAGTATAACCAACTCGGCCATCGCGTATAAATGTTGTTGGATGTACTAGTACGACAGTTGTTAAATACGCACCATAGGTATATCATGTATCATTTTAACCTTTTAATATCCATGATATTTTTAATAAGCTTATACATACCTTGAGTAAATATTTTAATAAATTCTTACATTTAAAAAAAACTGGAATCTTGCCGCATTTGTATTGCAACGTTTGTTGATCGAAGCAAGTAGATGTAAATTTTTTAATTTTATTCTAAGGTACCTTAAATAAATGAAATGATATTTTCATTATTTAGAAAATAGCATTTAGAGAGAGATTATTTGTAAAAATATTTAACCTATTATAAAGCTAGAGTTTGTATATAGAGTTAGCGTTTTAGATTTTGTAATAAGAAAACGAAAATAAAAAACTGTTTTTCTTAAACACTAAATGTATAAGTAGGATTTTTTATATATATATATTTTTAGGGTACAGCATGTGACCATGTATCTACCTGGTGGTGAGCAGACCTATAAAGTCCATAAATGGGGTCAATCAATAATTATTCTTAAACAACATTGATCGCTCCCACAATGCCGGCTAAATGATGCGATTACGAAATGGGCGACAAAGACGAATTGCATTACGAGTATGTTTTAATATACTTGCTGCTTTTTCGTTAATTAAACCACCCATTTCGTAACCGCACCTTAAAAGGAGACTCCCACCTCGACAAGAAATATATGCAGAAGTCTGACGAACGTGAGTACCTGTGATCTATAAGGTAGATGGGATATCTCCCCTAGGTATAGGTGCATACAACGCTCTTCCACCATCTCCAAGCACGACTAATTCGACCAGCGCCAACGCAAGGTGACGCACGTCGCTATCGAAGGTTTTTGCTGACGTCACCCTAACCCGCCCGTGGTCCAGAAGATCGCCTTGGTCTCCCTGGCTACACCGCCATAAAATATATATTCAAAGTAAAAACAAACTTTACCTACATCTAATAAACCCACAAAAAAATACAAATATAAACAAGTGTATAAAAGCCTTTATGTGTATATTCATCCTGAAACTCTGAGAACGGAGTATTAATTAAACTTTACGGCAAATTGTAATGAAAAAAAAATTGAAAATGATTACTAAGCAAGGCCTCTTATTCGTTAGGTTAATGTCATACATTTATGTAATATGACGTCATAACATTTTGGTTTTTCGCTGATGACAGTCGGAGTAAAATTTCTTGTTATTTTATAAGCCTTCATTAGTAAACGCTTTTACTTGCTTTATTTTATTTTTTATACTTAAGTTACTAATAGTCATAATTATTGTTATTGCAGTATAAGGGTAATTAACTTTTAAAAAAATATGTGAAGTATAGAATTACAAAAAAAAAAAAAACACATTTTTTCAGACGATGTTATTAGCGAATAAATATTTTTTGCCGAATAAGTTTTTTTCATATGCGTGTAGCCCGTTTTATAATTTTGTACCAAGTCTTCTGTTTTGCAAAGACACGCGCGTTAACACTCATACGGAAAACGTGTCACGGCTATCGGACTTGAGTGATGGTTCCGACTCTAAGTACCTAAGTCAAAGTAAAAATAATTATTTTATGTAAACCTTTACAAATATTTATGCATAGTAAAAAAAAACTATATTTAGTAAGGTGTGTGCGCTTGGTTAGGCCATGACTCCTCCCACACATACAAAAAAAAATGAAACCAAATACACACCACAGCTAACTAGTGTAAGACTAGGATCTGCCCTGCAAAGGTGCCACTGAGGCGACCAACCTAACAGACTATATATATCTACTCCCCAAATATCCAATTACATTTGTTAGTTGAGTTAGCCACTTGTTAGGTATAGACATAAAATAACATCAATACGACGAGGCGGAAATAAAACGATACCCTGAAGCCGTCTCGTCTCGAGGCAGCCGTGATGGATCATACCTAAAAACACCTTTACGCAACAGTTACTTAAGAATAAAAAATATATCTAATAATAAATCATAATATCAGTATCCACGTCTGATGAAGAGATCAGATGACAAGAAGGCCGGCAACTATTTTCGCCAAAGAATGCATTTCAGCGGGTAAACGTCGCCAGCCTTCTTGGAACTATTCCGGACTGTTCTTCATTAGAAGATATTTATTATTTACTAGCTAACTTCGTTTGCGTAACTTTAACCGTTTACACAGCGCACGCAACGGAAGCTATCAAAGGGAACGATATTTCCCCGTTTTCCCAACATTTTTCATTGATGCTCCGCTTCTATGGGCCGTAGCGTGATGTTATATAGCCTATAGCCTTCCTCAATAAATGGGCTATCCAACACAAAAAGAATTTTCGAAATCAGTTCAGTAGAGTTTAACCCCTACAACCTCACAAACTTTATCTCTTTATAATATTATTAGTTTAGATTATATTTATTTAGTTTTACTTTAATTTAGATACCTATATATAAAACCTATAGTGCCTCGGAGAGCATGTTAAGCTGTCGGTCCCGGTTCCACTATACCAACTTGTGAAACTGTTTATAGATGGGTTAGATTCTATTCAAAAATATCGCGACGAGCTAGCCACTTGTTCGGTGTAGACTCATACCATCGGCTACGACGAGGTGGGATTAAAAACCCCTCCGCTGGGTACCCTGGGGCCGTCTAGGCGGTCTCGGGCGCCGTAAGGCACGTGATGATAAATATATATATAAAACCTCTTGCAAATTATACTATCAGTTTCAAAACTATAAAATTACATACTTATACACATTGTTATACGTGTTATCAAATGTAAAACAAACGCGGTGTAAGTAATCATTATGATACATAACTTTCAGAATGATGGGCTCATCAAATACCGTGGCGAGCTTATCCATAGGGTTACCGAGGCACACGCGTTGCTGAACCAAATTATAAACGGTTTTTTTAAAATAAAGTAACTGAGGCATATGATTTTAAATTTATCGTTTGGTTAGCTTATTTTTATGTTTCCGACATTTCACACTTAATGCTTGAGCTACAAAGTAAGCGCTATTGAATGAAATACGCCTATGTTATGTGTACTAGAAGTAATGATGATAATATATTGTATATGAATAAGTGCCGAGACCGAAACAATTTTCCAAAAAAACCTACTTATATGTTTTTTTTGTAATTTGCTTCGTTCGGTGATACTTGAACTCTCGATACAGCGCTAAAGACTTACCCCCGTATTCTAAGTGGTGTTTTCCACTTCACTTTCGCTCAAGGAACGTCTGTCTCTTTCCAACAAATATCTAATCAAGAGAGATAAAATGAGACAGACGTTCCTTGAGCGAAAGTGAAGTGAAAAATACGACTTAGAATACGGGGCTTAATCACAAGACCACCAAAGCTTCCCCATGAAATGAAAAATAAACAATGGCAGATGACTGTAATTATAATAATATTAAGTAATTATATGAATTATATCTAAATTGTACATTTTTTAACTACGTCGGCAACAATTTTTTTTTCTTATGTATTTTTCGTATGTAAAGTATTTATTTGTGTACAAAATGTTTTGAAAATAAATCATTTTCAGACGAAACGAGCATTACAGAAACATAATTTAAGTACAAGCGTACCTAGAATAAAAGTTTTTTGTTACGGAACCAATTAGATTTGCTTTAGGTGATCGAACTTATAGAAATGTAATCTTTTTGGATAGGGCGCGGGTATGGGCGTCTCGGGTGATTCTCACGAGCATATTCCTCACTAACTCATGCCTCACCAACTCGTACTTAGACATAGTGAGGCATGAGATGCGGATGATGATCAGTTGAGTGCAGATATTCTCTTATACTACCTGGAGTATAGAAGAGATAGAGTTTTATATTTATTTTTCGAGCTAGTCATTTGACTTTGGATATACGTGGTGGCTGAATTGGTTAGACCTTAAACTGAAAAACACTTCAAACCCCGGTGTGTACCAATGAGTTTTTAATCTAAAAAATGATGTAGGTACATTTTGTACAATAGTGCCTCGGAGAGCACGTTAAGCTGTCAGTACCAGTTTTACTATGCCAACATGTGAAACTGTTTATGTGTTATTGAGTCTATCCAAATATCGCGACGAGCTAGCCATTTGTTCGATGAAGACTCATGCCATCGGCTACGAAGAATTGGGAATAAAAACCCCTCCACTGGGTACCCCGAGGCCGTGCAGGCGGTCTCGGGCGCACGGCACCCGTGATGATATTACCAGATGGTAACCTACAAAGTTCATGAATGGGGTCGATTAATACATTGTTGTTAAATAGTATAGATCGCTTGCACTATGCGGTTACGAAATGGGCGGAAAAAAAAACGAACTTGTATTTCGACTCTTTATGTTCAAATCAATTGCCCGTTTCGTAATCGCACCCCGAAAGGAGACGTCAACCTTGACAAGAAAACGATGCAATAGTCTCCTGAAAATCGGTGAACCCGCAGACTAAACTCGAAACATGGCTAAGTCACTTGACAGTATTCAATGTAAGAATAATATAAATATTTGTACTAAATTTATTTAACAAAATTTGAAATGACAGTCGTCGTAAAACGACAGTCACAGTAATTGTATACAGTCTGATTATATTTAAGTCCCGGTAATTCCAAGTAAACTGTTTACTGGGGTGAAAAATGTTGCACCAGGTATTACGCTGTGTGCATTTTTTCTAAACAGTGCAAATAAATAAAAAGATTTTTATATATGCTTTTTTTATAAGAGCGAGGCATGTGACCTAAATATCCATCTGATGGTATGATGCAGGTCCAATAGTGCGACAGATGTAGAAATCGCCGAATCTTTTAGCGTGGGTTGGTACATCGGACACAGTATGCGCATGCATTCTGTTACTTGCTCGTGAAATCCTGTGACGGAAAGGGGAAAGAAGAATAAGATTAAATAGTTCTTCAGAGAACTGTCCATGGTAAAGACTATAAAATACAGCGAACGACGCCACATCTCTACGAAGCTGCAGTGGCCCTAGGGTGTTAGTGAGGTCTCTGTCATTAATAATTGCTGCAGACCATCGAAGGCATGCAGCAAGTATTTGGCAGATTCATTCCAAAGGTGCGAACAAAATTCCACACAGGGCCAGTTCAGATGCCCGAGTCCTGAAGCAAAATACGTGGCACCTGAGCTTTTTAATTACGGTCTTGACAATGCTCTCAATATAATTTCAGTGGTTTATATATAGTTACAACCCCAATTTTGTGTAGGATTAGGTCCAGAGAACTCTTACTCTTTACTCTCTACTCTTCTTTTTCGAAGCAGCTAGGAGGCTGACGACTAAGGAAGTATTGCCCGTGGACAGTGCTATCGTCTGCATAGCAATGAATGTCTCTGTTTATTATTATTTGATGAAATAAAAATATAAAAATAATAAATACTCTACTCTCGAAATAAATTGTTAGTTTTGGCATCTTCTTCAGGCATATAATCAACTGAAATAAATTTAAAAAAGCTCCAACCCTATTAATACATCATAATTCTAGTCCAATCTCCATTTATTTCATTCCACATTTATTTTGAATCTTTTTTTTAGTCATTAATAAAAATCAAATAAATCAAACACCACAAGACCTTTGTTAAACTAACCTCAAACACTAATATCAATGGTTATTTGTCATAAATCAAAGGGTATAAGTTGCAAAAGAATGCCTATTTAGTTTGAGCCTTATGGGGTTTAATTAAAGATTGCATTGCATATCTATAAAGGTGAAGTCCGATTCAGGTCCAGGCGGCAAGGCGGCGCCTCAGGGCTGCGTAAATCACAGCACAACTGCTTATTAAGTTGTTACAGAGCCAGGTTTAAAAGCGGCCCACGCGTCTCTCCAGCACCAGTGTCCTTACCCTTATGTTTGGATCACAATAGGAGTAATTTTCAATTGTTTATTGTGAATTATATGAAAGGGGTTTTTTAGTTCATGTTCTTACAATATAAGTTTTTAACTGTTAATAGCAGAATGTGAGGCTAATTCAGCTAAAATCCTACAGACGACGTACGTGTTTTATAACTACAAAAAATTGGCACCTTTGACCAAAACTTATTTTTAACCGACTTTAAAAATCATATCTGCTCAAAATCTAAGTGGATATTTACTCATCAACAGATCGTCATAAACATGTTATGGGTCCAACTTGATGACCAACTGTTTCATTTAAAAAACTAGTTTTGGAAATTGGTTAGATTTGACAGATATATGAAGTAACATCACCAAAAAAAAAACATACTCGTTGAATTGAGAATCTACTTTTTTGAAGTCGGTTAAAAATAAGTTTTGGTCAAAGGTGCAGTTTGTCAAAAGTGCCAACTAATCTTTTTTTTAAAGTGTATTTATGTGGATTTGAGAATGGTTTTAATTCACAATTGAACCTGTAGCAGCGCTGCAATAGGGTTCTTGGTTTCGTTTTAAGTAGTATAAGTTATGCGTTATGCCTTATTTTGGTCAAACCGATCCTTAGTAACATTTGACATTGAGTTTGAGTTTGACATTTCATCTTTTCGTTTCGTCATTGATTTGCTGTTGCCCAAAGCTAGCTTAGCTTTGGGCATAATGCATAACTTATACTAAGATTAGTAACGTCAAATCATATACAAATAAATATTTTCAGAATCAATAATTTCATCTATGAGTAAATATTTGTATGGAATTTGATATTATTATCCCCAGTACAAGTAATGCTATCTTTTGGTCGAACCGGCCCTTAGTATTTTATCGAAATAACATTTGCTGAACCTGCCAATAGCAAACAAGCTAAAGTTCGGGCAGGTACGCTATTATATATGTAATCCATACTATTCATACAAATTCATACTATCCATACTAATATTATGCATACATACATACCATCACGCCTGTATCCCAGTTATGGTGTAAGCAGAGAGTAATGTACGCCACTTCGTACGATCCCTACATACTTCACTAGCTTCCTCAACATTCTTACATCTTCTCGCGTCTATTTCGGAGACTGCGACTGCGAATTTGTCCCTTTTTCAGAATATGATAAATATTATAAATGCGAAAGTAACTCTGTCGGTTTGGTTGTTACGTTTTCACGCCTGAACCGCTGAACCGATTTTGAAAAATAAATCTATTAAAATAGTTTGAGACCCTGGGAAGGACATAGGGTATAACATTTTTCGACATAACCATATATGGAGTGCAGATATATAGGGTGGTTGCGTTTTAAAAGTCTCTTAGAACAAGTTTATACAGCAGATTGTAAAGAGTGTTATATGAAGAAAAGTTGAAAATTACATTAAACTGCATTAAAATATTTTTGTACTTATATTGAGGAATATATTTTTTTGTGTGCGAATCCGCTGGCAAAAGCTAGTATCTCTATAATATATTCATGTATATACCTGTACCGTATTTTTTTAAATATATTTAATAATAAATTTATATATAGGTATTACCAGTACCCTTAGTGTGAGTTTTCTAACTATTACTTTGCGTTTGAGTTAACTAAAATTTGTATGGGAAATGGTTCAGCGCTCCAAGCGGAAATTTTAAGAACTAGAAATGCGGTCGTGTGATTGGTTAAAATGTTAACACAGTAGTATAGTTAACGCGAAAGTAAACGTTAAAAAAACTCACATTATGGCTACTGTACCATATTGTAAATAATGAAGCCTTATTTTAGAGAAAAAATAGCAGCACTGCGTGAGTCTAAAGGCAGGGTCGCTTGTTAATGGTAATTAGTTAGTGTTGTTCATTACCAACTAATTAACAGTTACCGCATGCGGAAGGGCCTCTGCCATGTTCTTACATTATTAAATTCATAGTTATGCTTTTCAAGACTTAAAATAAATATATCAAGATTTACGTTTCAAGGTAACTCCTTTGCAAATTTAATGTTTATTTTTGTTTACCAAAAAATAAACGTCAAATTGACGAAACGGTTAATTTATAAACGTTAATTTTTACTAAAGGCGTGACAAGATTTATGTGGACAAAATTTTTAATATGATATTTAAGGATTAAACTTTGACACTGGCTGACATGAAATGCCATCAGATTCGGTAAACCTATACTTCTTTACTGATTAACGAGGCCTAGATAAAATTGAATGGACCTGGCTGATCAAACTAAAGCTTTGGATTCTTCCAAAAGCGGTTCCTGATATAACAGTATTAAAATTTTACGGAAAACAGAACACAAATTACGTGTTAACGGTGGCAAATAGACCTGCACAATTTCTATAAAATTATCGTCATCATTGATGCTCCAGTTCATTCATTTTGAAATGGCGGCAACGCTTTTTGACGTCACGGTGTTAGAAATGTTGTGTATGCTAACTCAGTGACATCATGAAGCTAAAAAAACGCGCCCCGCGCCAACGCGTGGATTGGCATGTTTTTTACCTTCATGGGTGACATAGACAAAGTTATAGTATTCATCTCTTTATTCGCACCGTAATCTTAGGAAATTAATACTTTAGCAAATATTTGTCAATATTCAGTACTACCTATGACTAAGTGTGCCGGTAATAATACTTAAATAGCTAAATAATAAACAAATTAAAAGAACATAAAAGAATTACATACAACATAAAACATAAATAATCTTATCTCCAATATAAATAAATCTACCTGTACCTAAATCAGCTAATTGGCGTCACTCATGGACATCACTTCATAAATCTTATTCATTATTGTCCATATTATTGGTCGTAAAATACACCTCGACAGAGCATAAAGACGGTCATTCGCGGAGTCATAGGCCATAGACCCCACTCGTCGAGGAACGCGGCAAATTGCCGATGTGGATGACAATGGATTCCTTCAAGTAATAATAATAGTAATAATAAGTACCATCACGTGCTTTAAGGCGCCTTAGACCGTCTAGACGGCCTCAGGGTACCCAGCGGTAAGTTTTTTCTTCCCACCTAAAACCGATAGTATTCTAAGTCTACGCCGAACAAGTAATCAACTCGTTGCAGTGTTTGGATAGACTCATTAACATAAACAGTTTCACAAGTTGATATACTGAAACTGGGACCTACAGCTTAACGTACTTTCCGAGACTACACACATATTTTTCTGATCACAACCTAAGTTTCCGATAGTATTATGTAGCTGTTAGATATTCAATCCTGTTACCAAAAATAAAGCGATCCTATTGGTTGTTGCTAACGTATACGTAAATGAATACGTTACGTTTCTATATACAATGCGCAAACCCATGGTAGAGCCTCAGGGCAATATGAGTGTAATGTGCTTGATTTTTTTTTCTGTACAGATTGCCATGGTCTGGGTGTTTATAAAATATAGTGTGTATTAGTACATATTATTTATTTAAACACTTTATTGCACAGTATACAAAATTTATGTTAAAAGACGACCTTAATACCATGGGTTTGCCCATGGTAGAGCCTCTGGTCATAAACTAAGCTCTAAAGGCTTGTACTATGTATACCAAAAACAACGATACTTGTACTTATTATATTTTGTAAACACCCAGACCATGACAAACTGTACATAAAAATGTACTAGAATATTGTTTTTCTGTGAGTGTGAAACTCCGGAGAACGACAATGGTGTATCTAACCACTAGACTATAGGTAAACATATAAGTATACTTAAGTTAAAGTATAAGTACGTATTAAAATTTTGGTCAGAGAAACTATTTGTAAAATATATAAATACGGCGCCCGACATCGCCTACATAACCTCAGGGTACCCAGGTTTACCCCACCTTGTTATAGCCGATGTTATTCTAAGTCAACACTGGAAGTTCACAATTTGGTATAATAAAACTGGGACCGACAGCTTAACGTGCTCTCCGAGACACTGTTGCTGTCGAACAAAATGACCATACGTTTTATAATTAAAAACTATTTGGCGCACACGGGGGTTTGAACTCATGGCCCAAGTGTTTATAAGTCTTCGGTCTAACGAACTGGGCCATCATGTATACTAAATTGCAAACAAACAATGTCTAGTTAAAATATTACTCAATAATGCAAGACACAATTGTATTTGAGCAATACTAGAAGGTACAACATCAAAATATTTGCATTGCTATCTGATACTCGGCGTACCTATTATAGAATATCCATGAAAGCTCTGGAAATGGCCGGCCTCTCCGAGCCAGCCCATTCAATAGAATCGGAAATAAGCAGAAAATTTTCTCAACTTATCTATAAGCACTTATTGTTGCTTAGCTCTCATTGTTTTGTTTGCACTTACAACAATTTGACGTGTTGCGACAGCTTCAGCGTTACTAAAGTTTTGTACGTGACTGTACAATCTACGATGAGAAGAAAATTTCTCATAAATTGCTCACCACCATCGTCCGCACCATTCCTCTAAAGCTTTAAATTGCCAGTTTCTAACTTTACCCGTTGCCACATTTCAAGTTCTATTCAGAATTTTAGTCGTTTGTTGTTTTACAATTTAAACAATAAGCATTACAGAGAGTTTGTAGTCTTGAGAGGAAATTGAAATTATTTTAAAGCACATTAAATGACGTGACGTGGTGGCCTAGTTGGTTAGACCTTGGACTTAAAAACGCTTAGGTCCCTGGTTCGAATCCCGGTGTGTACCAATGAGTTTTTAATTTAAAAATTTATGTACATTTGTTTGACAACACCACTATAGTGCCTCGGAGAGCACGTTAAGCTGTCGGTCCCGGTTTCACTATACCAACTTGTGAAACTGTTTATAGATGGGTTATTGAGTCTATCCAAAAACATCGCGACGAGCTAGCCACTTGTTCGGTGTAGACTCATACCATCGGCTACAACGAGGTGGGATTAAAACCCCTCCGCTGGGTACCCTGGGGCCGTCTAGGCGGTCTCAGGCGCCGTAAGGCACCCGTGATGATATATATAACACGTGCTTCTGTTTACTGTAAAATCATTGCGTATTTATGCTAAATAGTTTTTAGTTTTGTTATTTTCTCATTGTTATTAGCTTTTATCTTTATCTACAGATATTAAAGTTTATTTTTTAAGATTCTCAGACGCCTGTTTGGTATTTTCTCTACAGGGATTAGGATTTTGGATTGAACCTAAGTATCTATTAATTTTTTAATAATTGTTTAAATTCCGCAATATAAATATATTTTAAATTATAGTTAAAATAATTATTTTAATATACCAACTTATATGTAGGGCCCTGCATTATTTTTGTGAAATGAAACTATATTACAGTTAACTATTAACTAGTGGAAGATAGCTTAAAAAATAAAAAAATATTATTTTAACTATAATTTAAAATGCAAATTTAACTCTGCAAAATAACGCCCGATTCAATTAACTATAAGTATATTTTGTTTAAATGATATGTCTTTGAATAATGTTAAGTACCTATTACCAGTACCTTTCATAATTTTTAGTAGTATTTTATTGTTTATTGTCCACCAAGAGATACTTATGTTTAATTATGTGTTAATTATCACTTTGTCTAAATTTAGTAGATATTATACATAATGGTCAGATAGCATATATAATATCCGGATTTATTACTTTCGCTGAAACATATACATTTTAAAATATTACCCAGCAGATATACGAGTAAAAGTATTAATTGCGGGATTATTTTAGGTTCAGTATTTCAATCCAGAGTCACTGGATCTCAGTGCTAGATTAAAATACTAAACCCGTTTAATTTGCTTTAAAAGACAGTCTCAGTTTCATTTAATAATATTATTCTAGAGTTTATAGAAAATTAGTAAGTTTTTTTTATAAAGTCCAGGTTTTTCATAAAAAGCTTCGCCTTGTAAGTAACACGAGTTAAATGATGTAAAGGTCCTCGTAGACTCTCAGATGTAGTCGATATCTTGAGATTCATCGAGGACACTTTATCTCACAATGGGCCCCTATTACGCTAACGAGGTGAATTTGCAAGAGTGGTCGCCGCATCATTAACGCTCACTTCATGTGCGACAGAAACAACTTTAAGTACTAACACATGGATTTTTTTTTGAGAGTTTTTTATGCGTAGTGTCCGAGCTGGTTAAACCTTAACTAACGCTTTTAGGTAATAGATGAAAACCCCAGTGTCAATTATTAATTACTTAAATTCTTTATTGCACATAAAAAAAAAACTTTATTTATCTACCAGCTAACCTTTGAGTGAAAAATTTAGTCAAAGGTGCAGAATGATAAATATATGAATTTAATACATATTATATTTTATAAACACCCAGAACATGACAATGTGTACAGAAAAAAACGTACTATTTTCTTTGCCATGGGTGGGAATCGAACCCACGACCTCCGGATACAACGCCAAAGGCGCAACCACTAGTCTACGGAGGCTGTCTGAATAATATACTATATACACATACACATATATCATAGTTATAATAATAACCAATAAGTTTTTAATAAAAAAAAAGTACATTTGTTCTACCTACGTTTTACTATACAGTTTTTAGCAAAAGTTCCGGGTGTTTATAAAGTATGATATAAGTACCTAATACTAATATATATTATTGTTGTTTCTGGTATACAGATAGTAAGTTGGTAAATGCCTAAGGAATTAAGGTCACCTATGTATTTACAGTTGGGGGAGGCCTATGTCCAGCAGTGGACGCGCGAAAGGCTGGCATGATGATGATGATGTATTTACAATAAAGAATTTATATAAAAAAATATACAAAAGCCTACATCTTAATTTATTATCAGGGCAATATATGTGAAATGTGTTTAAAGAACTTTATTATTCATAAAAAACTATATTATCATTTTAACAATTATAAATTGTTATAATATCCTAGATATTCCCAATTTTTTTTAACTTTAAAGTTGTACGTGTTTCTTTCTTTAACTTACCTTCACTTCATTGAACTTTCACAGCTCATTACTAAATGTTTAGTCATTATTTTGGCCTAAAATTGCACTAGATTGAACATTTATTAGAAAATAAAAAAACAATAAATGTATTAACTAGAAACATGTAAAAAAATACTGAATTTGTATTTTCTATATTGGTGTGCCTACTTGGCCGTTACGTTTGGCTAACCCTCTACCAAACACCTAGTATTTTTTCCTAAACATTATTTATTGTCTCTTATTATATAGTAACTGATCGAAATACTGAAATATTGACTATATTTTAAATATACAATTTTAAAGTGCTAAGTCAGAAACTCTGAAAATCCGAATACAAACGGTATTATTATTTGTGTTCACAGTTGCTACCGTATTTCAGTTTGTTTTTTCAGGTAGAAGAAACGGTTCGTGTATTGCCGTCTACAGGCTTATTCCGCCATGACTTCCGAGCCATACACATCACTAAATATCATCGAAAAATATACCAATTGAGAGATTCAAAGCATTGGATTTTATCGATTTTGGATTTATGTTCAAGATATTATTAAAATTATTATTTCGTTTTCTGAGTATTGACTTGTAGTTATCTATTTTATTTCTAATTCGGTTTTTTTTTTCATTGGACTACGTAAGTTTGTATCTACCTAATAGTAAGTCGCTTCCAACCGGTCCTTTTGGAAATCTATAGAAGAGGCTTATGTCCATCAGTGGACGTCCTATGATGATGATGATGAATAGGAGCAGATTTATAAAGTCAATGAATGGTTAACTATGACGCCTAAAATATGCGATTAGGAAATGGGCGGCGACAAAGACGTATTTGCATTTCGAGTCTATTTTAATATCCTCATTGATTTATCGTCAATTCAACTACCTGCTTCGTAACCGCAACTTGAAAGGAGATACCACCCCACAAGAAATAGAAGCAGTAATATTCGGAAAACCGGTGAACCCACAGACTAAATTCGAAACATGGCTACGTCACTTAAGGGTTTTTGCATGGCCTAATCTTTAAAAACGTCTACAATTTTTATTATATTATTATGTAAGTTAATACTATTTTGATGAAATTAGCATACACATACTTACACAGTATTTTTGGCAGTCTTTTCTTCATTATACAGTGTTGTGTGGGCCGACGTATAATTAGGGGTATCTGAGGCGATGGATTTCGATAATTTTTAATGTAAGATAATTATGGAGGGACCTCGCCCCGGGACAAACGGCGCGGCCTTCTTATGGCAAAACATTGTAACCAAAAACGATGTGTTTTATAAATGACTAGCTGACCTGCGCAACTTCGTCTGCTTAACTTAAAAATTTTCCACGTTGTTCCGCTCCTATTGGTCGTAGCGTGATGTTATATAGCCTATAGCCTTCCTCGATAAATGGGCTATCCAATACTAATATTTTTTCAATTCGAACCAGTAGTAGCTAAGATTAGCGTATTCAACGAAACAAACAAACAAATTCTTCAGCTTTATAATATTAGTATAGGTCATGAAGCTAAAAAATCGCGCGGCGCGCGGACGGGCACGGTTTTTACCTTCATGGTATAGATAGATTATAACGCGAAAAGTTAGTTATAAATGTCACGGGCACATGTCATGCCGCTTATATTATTATACCGACCTACTGTTACAACCCCTCTTATTTTACTTCCTACCGTTTTAGTTATATTATTATATTTAAGTTATTATTTAATAGGTCTATTTTATGATATTTTTTCTTGAATAGATGACTTTTATTTTTTGTTATAAATATACAGAGATACAAATCAGTAGATTTATCTTTTTTGCTTTTAAATTCTATTTACGAATACATTTTAATAGTTTTACTTCTATTTATAGCCTATCATCATTTACCTCGGGCATTACTGATGAAACTGTATAATAATATACCTATTACACAAATAATTAATAATTACTTGTAAGCTCTCAATTATGCAAATAAAGATTCATTTTTCTTTTACCTTCCCGTATATACCTTTAAGAATAGAGAAGTATCCTAAGGCCTAAAATCGCTATTCCAAACATGAGAACACAATATGGCCGCCCAAACCAATATGAGGAGAAATTTATTATAACTTTTTTAACGAATTTTGGTCAGTGAGTAGGTACCAGTTTTTTTTAAATACATAATTTTGCCAAAAAGGAGCCTGACGACGCCCTCAGACAAACCTTTTTATACGAACTTTTACAAAATAATACAGTTTCGAATATACATCTTTTGTTTTTTTTTATAAAACTAAGAACTTGTAATATAATGATGTCAGCTTGCATTCCAGACCCTCGCTGAGAAGACCAGAAAACCACCTAATTTGTCCCCACAAATGTAATTATTTCAATGGATGCTGCAGAATAATTGTAAAATGTCTCATTATTGTAAAATGGATGTCAGAACCAAATTATATACCCATTTTAAGAGAACCCCTGCCGTGAAAGCGAATCTCAAAAAAGGGATCTTTTGTATATTTTCAGCGATGTGCAATTAATTGTTTACTATATATGTTAAGGTACCTAATTAAATTTCTCTAATTAATACATATAAAATTCAACATCTCTTTGTCAGTTCGTTTATTGTGTACTTTATAATTTAGAAAAAAATATTTCAGTTAAGTGGTTTTTTTAATTATAAATAAGTTATTTTCTCTGGTCACACTATAGGCTAATATTCTTAAATTACATATCATATTATTATCATCGCCAAATATTTGAATAAAATGACGGTTTTAATTCTTAACTTTATACAGTGTCTAAAGCACTTACTGATGAAAGAGAAATTCCAGCAAACTCGGAACTTTTATGGAAAGTGTTTCTAAGATGGCGCTGACAGGATCATATAGTATTTGTTTAGGTAGAGAGGGTACTGAACACAGTGAAAGGGATAATTGTATTCGGAAAAGTCTTTGCCGTTTTAAATACGGAAACACTGCAGTTCACTCCCCTGCTCCCTATATACCCTACCACGCAATGGACACTGCACGCGTATGAAGAATCCATAGTTAAGAACATTGTTTCTCTCTCATATTTATTGAAAACTTAAAACGACCCATTCTACAATTTTCAGTTGAAAGTTTTAGCGTATGGTCCTCCGCTGAAAAATATTTTAGATAATATTATTAAGTTAAAGGAAAAGATTACATAGCTCCGTGCAGAAGATTTCTTTCTGAAAAAATCATAGGTGCTGTAGAATAACGCTGGTGTTCTACGGCGAACACTACAGCCCTCTCCCAGTCTAGAGAAATACTATCGCCTCTAATGCAGTAGAGAGAATTACGGAATAAATAAAACAAGGAGTTTAATTAATTTCAATACCTGACGGACTTTTATGCCCTAGACTGGAACGATGATCAAATTTATTCAATAATAAAATTAGTTAATAAGACAATAGATTAATAGAATGACAAATTTTCACCAATCATGTGCCTTGTTACATAATTTTAATTGTAGAATGGTTTGATCAACGTTCTATAAACTGGGGGAAACAACGTCACACATTATATAAAATAGTTAATTAAATAAAGGCTAAAAATAATATAGCCATTAAAAAGGTACGACGGTAAACTATTTTATTTATTGGAGTGTAAATTATAGCTAGGGTGACGGATCCAGATGCCGACACTGCACCAAATTATCAACACTTCGGTGAAAAATTAAAATATTAAGGTATTTTTTATGGTTTCTAAATTGCCAAGTTATTAAAAAGTTTAAATGGATTCTTAATTATAAATCTAGCAACATTTTACAACATTGTCACTTTTTGATCGTGCAAAATTTTATTTTGAAATATTTTTTATCAACTATTTGCTGTAAGTTTGTCTTTTAATTTAGTGATTCATATAACAAAATTTGGTTAAGATTTGAAATCGTTTATAACATCTATTCAAATTAGTTAGTATAAACTAGGAATAGTTTTTTATTTTATATACTATATAGGTAATTTAAAAGTATGAATGTTAGTTTTATGATTAAACACATCAGAAATTAAAATTTTTAGTTTATTTATTTGTAACAATACTTGATTTTGACTCTGTGCTGATAATTGGTTACACGACTGCTAATAATTAGCGATAGCGGTGCTAATATTTGGATATAGGGTAATATTTACAAAAAAAAAATTCTATGGACTATAGCATACACTTAGTTATATAATACTATATAAAAAGCAATATTTAATGTCTATGGTATCCCCTTGACATTGCAAATATGACATAAATTGTAGACTTTAATGAAATACATGTAATTAAAACTTCTTGCCCTATTAAAATGCTGATAATTAGAACCGTCACCCTATATAAATTTTAAATTAACATCGGTATTTATAAAAAAAAAAACTCTTTGAGTCCTTGAAGAACACTTTAATGGTCTGTCTCTTTTTTTTAGTTACAAAAATGAATACCGTAATGTGTTCTTTCAGGGCTCAATCAGTTTTTATAAATAAGGCCACATATCTGTATATTTTTTCCGATAATACGGCAATTATATTAGAATACTAGCTGGTACCCGCAATTTCGTAAGCGTGTTTATTTTAAAACAAAAATAGTACATTACTGCCGCGGTCTATAATGACTACTTTGCTGGTCGCGCTGATGATGGCCGACAGCGCAGCGTAGCGCAGCTCCAGGCCGACACAGCGCGGTCAGCGCGCCTTTACAGCGAGGACAGCAAGGGCTTCAATGTTGGCCAAGCTGGAAGGCCTGGAGCGTAGCTAGGCTAGCTCGAGGCAATCATAGCGTGACCAGCGAAGCAGTCATAGTGGGCCAAGGCTTGTATAGTGCTTTACTCAAAAATGCAAGTACCTAATCTAAATAAAACCAGCAAGTAATTTAAATAAAATATATTTTAAAACGTATAAGGAGCGCCCGGCAAAGTTTTGCTGGTCGCTCTAACAGGCCGGCAAAACATTGTCGGCCGCTATTTTGACTGAAACGTCAACATAGGGGCCGGCAATGTTTTGTGATGAAACAGAACGGCAAGGTCGACTTTGCTCGAACAAGGTTGTCGAAATAATGCATTTTTGAGTGAAATATATTTGCTTTTGTTTTTTAATCCTTCAGTAATAGATACCTTCTATTACTGACGTAAAGTAACAGGTTTTTAAAGGCTATTATGCCCGCGCTTTATAATGTATATAAAACCCGGAATTAAATAGTTTAACTGAACCGGTCATAATAATATCATATGTATGTGTATAACATAAGACATAATATGCTATGACAGACGAACATAGTTCAATAAAAGGAAGTATTTTATGTATTTAAATATATATATATATATATATTTAAAAAAAACTCATTGGTACACACCGTGATTCGAACCCGGTGTGTACCAATAAGTTTTTAATTAAAAAAAGTATGTACATTTGTTTGACAACACCACTATAGTGCCTCGGAGAGCAGGTTAAGCTGTCGGTCCCGGTTTCACTAATTTAACTTGTGAAACTGTTTATAGATGGGTTATTGAGTCTATTCAAAACATGGCGACGAGCTTGCCACTTGTTCGGTGTAGACTCATACCATCGGCTACGACGAGGTGGGATTAAAACCCCTCCGCTGGGTACCCTGAGGCCGTCGAGGCGGTCTCGGGCGCCGTGATGATATGTAGGTATGTATGTATGTAATATAACACATAATACGCTATGACAGACGAACATAGTTCAATAAAAAAAGTCTTTTATATATTTAAATTTCCACCAAGGTTAAACATTTTAATAGAATGAATCAAATTTTGCATATAGCCTTTAAAACATATTAAAATATTATTTGTCAATTTAAAAAAAAATGCAAAAAGCATAATGAATGAGGAACGCAATGTAACGGGCATCATCTATGAATTCGTTTTTTAGCAAACTATTGGCGAAACATTTTTGTATGTTTTTCATTGCTTGAACAAGCGCTTGGTGAAAAGGCTCAAGCCGCTAATTAGGCGAGAGCCGGACTTGCCAATTAATTCAAGTTTCACTGCAAACTTTACAGCATCAATTAATTTATAGTTAATTAGCAACTAGCAACAGCTATGCTTAACAAAACTGCATCTCAAAGGAAAGGTTTGGCTTAGGTAGGTAGGATTATAGAGAGGAGGGAGGGTGATAATACCTATTGAGTATATTTTTTCTTTCTGAAATTTTCTGTTTTGATATGTACTACATGTATTATATTGTATGATTTATATAAGTAGTAAATTATGTATTGTGTATATTTAAGTATATGTAAATAATATAAATATTTGAGTATTTTATATACTATTTGCTATGTCTTTTAAATTGTTATTTTATTTGCTTTTGCACCATGCATAATCTTCCACTCTCTCAAAGGTTAGCTGGTAGAAAATGACTAAGGCATTAAGTTCGCCTATGTACAATTTTATTTTGTAATTTTGTGCAATAAAGTATACATATATATATACATATCGGCACGGGTGCCTTACCGCGCCTGAGACCGCCTAGACGGCCCCAGGGTACCAAGCGGAAGGATTTTAATCCCACCTCACACACTATATTACACACACACATAGTAATATAGTGTGTGACATGGCACTATAGTGGTGTTGTCAAAGAAATGTACATTTTTTTTTTAATTAAAGACTCATTGGTACACACCGGGAGTCGAGCCAGGGACCTAAGTGTTTTTAATTCCAAGGTCTAACCAACTCGGCCACCACGTATATAAAGATATCGTGCAATAAAGTATTTTAAATAAAAATAAAAATGACGATAAAATAATCGTTTTCCAAAACGATATTGTTTCCATATTATAGGTAATATCGGAACATAATAGGTAACATCCCTGCTACGGAAATAAGAACCTCTTCTCTACAAAACGACCGCAACAGATGGCTTAACAACAACGACTTAAAACCTTGACTCCTTAACACAAGTTTTTAGGGTTCAGTATCAAAAGGAAACAAACTAAATTATTTGTGGATCACTTTGTGTCCATCAGACCGATATTTTCAGTTAAGTTTGACGTATACAATTTTAAATTTATATATCAGCACGGTCTCAGGGTACTTACGGAGCTGTTTTTAATCCCACCTCGTCGTAGCCGATGGCATGTCTACACCGAAAAAGTGGCTAGTTTGTCGCGATGTTTCACAAGTTGGTATAGTTACACTGGGACCGACAGCTTAACATGCTCTCCTAATAAACCAGTAAAGAATTATAAGTAGATAGTATAACACACAATTTGATGACTACTTTTGTTTTATAATATTATCCTATTATTTTATCAGTCAATAAATAATCCAAGGTTTATCCCATTAGGTATACAGAGTTACGCTTACCCCAAGAATTTTAGAGGCAGCTTTCCGACAGAACAGAATTGAAATAAAATTTTAACCACCTCTAGGTAATCCCGGAAAGATCTTGAGACTGCAAATTGACAGACAGTAAAATTTTAATATTTTATTCTGGCAATAATTTCGTTTGTAAGAAAAACAAAGCGCGGCGCCAAAACATCTTTCACGTGAATTAACTTATTAAGTACCGAGTTCGGGGTTGCGGTGGTTGTAAAATTCAAAATTGTTTGAATTTTATACTCATTGTCTTTTAGATATGCCATAAATTGAAATTTTGTAGCTTTAAAGGTTTTATTAACTGTTGAAACTCGTACATGTACCTATATGGTTTTATTATTTACAAGCTTTTGCTCGCAACATTGCCCGGTAGGTTTCTCGCACTAATTTTTAGAACGTTAAAGAGTTTCACAAGTTGGTATAGTGAAACCGGGACCGACAGCTTATCGTGCTCTCCGAGGCACTATAGTGGTATTACCAAACATATGTACATATTTTTTATGATCATAAACATGATTTATTTAATCATAAACTTTAATGAGTCATTGGTTCTTAGGTAACCTAAAAACTTTAGTGTTTTTAAGTTTGAGGTCTCACCAACTCGGACACCACGTATATAAATCAATGAACTTATAATTTGGTTATAATACATATATGTATAAAATGTATATGACTATATACAAATCACTATATAATTTAGATATTTAATATAGATAAATGATTTGGATAAATAATTTTATTTATAAACTATGTACCTAGTTACTAACTAAATAGTTTTATTTATTTTAAACTACTTTATTTTCTGTTAAATCTTCCCATTTTTTATTATTTTGTTTATAAACCCAACAAAGATTGTATGATCATGAAACACTTATAGAAGTTGCTCGTTACCATAGGGTAGATGATAAAGTCACACACCGTGTTTCAATAACAAAAAAAATCTAGAAAAAGATTTATTCTTTGGTAGCCTCCGTAGACTGGTGCTTGCGCCTTTGGCGTTGTATCCGGAGGTCGTGGGTTCGATTCCCACCCATGGCAAAAAAATATTAGTACGTTTTTTCTGTACAATTTGTCATGGTCTGGGTGTTTATGAAAAATATAATATGTATTATGTCGTTGCTTCTGGTACACATAGTACAAGCTTAGAGCTTAGTTTGTGACCAGAGCAATATGTGCAATTTGTCCTACATATTATTATTATCTGCCGCATTTGTCGCATAATCATTTGCGACACATGGTTCCATGGGAAAAGTTGTTCGATTTGATCAGTAGAGCCTTATATTAGCCCAAAGTACAACCTTTTAAATTCAGCCTGTATATGTATAATACCTAGTGATTTAGATGAATATTTTAATTAATAGGTATTTTTGCATATTATTTATTATTATTTTATATAGGTATTCTTTGTAACTAGGTATATAGTTTTATTTATTTTAATTTAGTTTGATTTTCTGTTAAATCTTCTCATGTTTTATTAAGTTAATTATAAAATTAACAAAGATTGTATAATCGTGAAACATTCATGGACTTTGTCTCCTTACCATGAGGTAGAAACAAAGTCACACGCCGTGCTCCAATAATAATAAAAAAACTAGAAAAAGATAGGCTTCTTTTAATAAAACCTATAAAACTCCTGTAACAATAATTACGACCACAGTGAGAATGGATGCCACCATCTCATTTATAGGTAGGTTCATTTATAGGTAGGTAAGGTAGAGAGGGAAGTATGCTTTGTTTTACGATGCGAATGTCATTAGTGGAAACCCCTTGATATTCACCAGCATCGATTTATTTTTAATGGCTCGCCAAAGGCAAAGGTTTCAAGACCTGTTATTTGATATAAATGGTTTGCCTCTAAGAAAAACTGATATCATATTTTTAGCTGGATTTAAATTTAATTTATATTAACCAAGTACTTTTTGGTCATTATGGAAATGTGATATTTTTATTATTTTTGCCCGGTTTCACAGACTTTCAAATAATTAAAAATAACGGATTTTCTTTTATATTAAATATATAAATTGATCAAAATTGTTTGATCAATTTACATATAAAATGTTTCACCAACTTCTATCTAATTATATATTCTTTTTTAATAGAAGCACGTCATGTGACTTTGTATCTACAAAATCCATGAATGGGGTCGATCGAATTTAATTTAAAATTTACAATAAACGTGGTTTAAATTTTTTTTTTTTTTTCTTTTAAACCTTTTTATTTTATAACCTATTTTCCGAGAATCCAAAATGGCCAAAGATATAAATTAGTATTTTAGGAAAAAAAAATATGTTGACTATTTTGCAGATAGGGTGAAAAAAAATATTGTGTACTTTTATAAATATATTTTTTTGTACTTAGTATTATTTGAATACTGCCCTGAACAAAGAAATAATATATAATTTGGTAAGTCGGGCAGGAGATAATAGAAAGCCACAACTGGTAAAACCTTAATTTTTTTTAAATGCAATGGTCCTGATAATATCATGGAAATTTAGACAATAAGATTTTTTTTTTAATCTAAGATTAATTGTAAATTTTCCATATAGGAATATATTGAAAACATATTATCTAGTATATTGTTATAATAGGTATTATTTGAATATAGTCCTATACATATAAATAACCAACATATATTTGGCAAGTCGTTCGCTCTATACCTATAAGAAAGCCACCAGCAGAACCATTAAGGGATCATTAAAAACGCTTAACCTGTTGGTTGCTCATCGCACTACATTTTCCCCTCCGATCCGGTATTCTTGGAGAGGAAAATCATTTTCCATACCTAAACCTACGTAGCTACCTATATAACTAATCATTATAGTTTTCTGGAATATTACTTTAAATATAGTTATATTTTTTTTTTATTAATAGGTAAATCGACCGCCTCCGTAGATTAGTGGTTGCGCCTTTGGCGTTGTATCCGGAGGTCGTGGGTTCGCTTCCCACCCATGGCAAAAAATACTAGTTCGTGTTTCTGTACAGTTTGTCAATGTCTGGTGTTTATAAAATATAATATGTATTATATCGTTGTTTCTGGTACACATAGTACAACCCTAGAGCTTAGTTTGTGACCAGAGCAATATCTGTAATTGTGCCTAAATAAAAATTTTTTAAAAAATAGATAAATCCGAGATCCCAGACGAGGTGGGATTAAAACCCCTCCGGGGTCTCCAAAAAAAATAACTAAGTTAAAATAGTAGGTATTTATTAATTTAGTCACTGAAAATATAGAGTAGGTAAAAATTTAGTAAATTTTATTATTATGTGTCTATAATCATAATAATTTTATGATTATTAACTTTTCTTCAAAAGGAAGATGATCCAATTGATCTGAATGATCAATTGGATTATTACCAAAAAAATATATATGAGACTTGTTTTTTTCTATTCACTATTCCGAATATATACGTGGTGGCCGAGTTGGTTAGACCTTGGACTTAAAAATACTTAGGTCCCTGGTTCGAATCCCGGTGTGTACCAATGAGTTTTTAATTAAAAAAATTATGTACATTTGTTTGACAACACCACTATAGTGCCTCGGAGAGCACGTTAAGCTGTCGGTCCAGGTTTCACTATACCAACTTGTGAAACTGTTTTTAGATGGGTTATTGAGTCTATTCAAAACATCGCGACGAGCTAGCCACTTGTTCGGTGTAGACTCATACCATCGGCTACGACGAGGTGGGATTAAAACCCCTCCGCTGGGTACCCTGGGGCCGTCTAAGCTGTCTCGGGCGCCGTAAGGCACCCGTGATGATACATATACTATTCCGAATCTAAGAAAGTAAATAACTTACTTTAATATAATTAATTATTTATACATAAATGTAGTGTATATTTAATAAGATTAATAGACCATTTAGAACATCTAAAGAACACCTATAAAAGTGAGAATTGAGTGGATCTGAAAAGAGCGCTAACAAACTCTGCTAGAGCGAGGTGACGCGCGGTACGGTGCGACAAGCAAATGAGGCGCGACGGCCTGTGCTAACTAAACCAATCGCTGCAGGAACATTCATAAGCTAGCGATTTTTTGCAAAATTCTCGTCTATTTTTGCAAAATCCTTTTACCAATTAAATCATTTCTTTTAACTAGAAAATATTCTAATTCTGTCTCGTAGTTATTTAAAAAAGTTATACCATCACTGATAGATACCAGCGGCGTCTGAGACTAAAACCCCAGCGCTTCACGGCTGGGTGGGGTTTTATTCCTTTTAATTTTATAACTTGCATTCGCAAGAAAATGCAGTGTCATCAAAGAACGCAGACTTCGCCAAGTCTTCGTTCTCCATACAAAATGTGCTTTCGCACTTTCAGTTCTACTGTTTGTCGCAAAATTAGAATTTGTTTTAATACTCGTATTATTAATAATAAAATAATATATATTACAGAAGAAAGATTTTTACGTAAAAATACGAGCATAAAAATAATAATAAAACAACTAACAGTTAATACTAACAGCCAAGTTATAATATTAGAAGTACGTATGGGCGTCAGCGCGACTGTAGAGATCTTAACTTGGTAATGAAAATAAAACTTTACAAATGCAAAAGTAAGTGTAATAAACAGCGGTGGGTTTTATTCCCACTTAGTCGTAGCTGATGATCGCAACAAATGGCCAGCTTGTCGCGGTGTTCAGAAGTTTATAAAGTGAACAGTGATCGAAAATTTAACATGCTTCCTAAACCACTATAAATGGTGTCGTCAAACAAACGTACTATTTTTTTTTTATTAAAAAGGCATTGGTACACACCGTGGTTAGAACCGGGAACTGGGATTTCCACCTCATCGTAGTAATTGAAACTGTATCAAGCATATTTTCAGGTTATAAATCTCTCTCTATACTGTTATAGTTAGTCTTAAATACATTTCGCACGCGCGTTAAAAACGCCCGTTAAAATCGCTAGTTCGTAGGGTCTCGCTGAAACTTTCAGTAGTCCGCTAATGAGGCCCGGTTGGTCGCAACATACCGCCGGTGACTGTCACAGACCGCTTGTAAGTGATCACTTATTCATAAAGCACGCCGCATTTCATACCACCTGCCGGAACGTTCGCCAGGTTGTTTGTCATGATAATTTCTACTCATTTGCGAGATCTTTCAGAGAAGAAGATTTCTGAAGCCATTACGTGTGAGCGCGTTGATTTGATGTTGTTTGTTGAATCGTTTCGTAGTCCTTATTGTGTAGCTTAGTAACTTAAGCAGTTGAATTTTAGGGTTATGCTTTTTTTTGCATACAATTACGAACATTAAAAAAAAATTGAACTTCGACCAATTGTAATGGCGTCAAGTCGACTCCATTATATAGACTACTTTTTTATAGTTTGGTTTATGAGTTATAATTAAACATATCCAAAAAAATACCCCCCCCCCTCCTTTTATGTTTTCCCTAGGGTTATAAGGAAAAAAATAGGTAGTTACTCAAATATAGTACGAATACTAGTAATAGTGTTATTACCGAATGTGAGAGTGTGTTTTACAAAAAAAAAGAAAAAAAAAGCCTCCGTGGATGAATTTTTACACTCGTTTTTTATTCTATATATTTTAGAATATTGTAAATAATAATATTTTGTCTATAAACAAATTTACTTATCATTCCCCTCAATTAGACCGATCTATTTTTAGAACATTTGTTTGACAACACCACTATAGTGCCTCGAAGAGCACGTTAAACTGTCGGTCCCGGTTTCACTATACCAACTTGTGAAACTGTTTATAGATAAGTTATTGAGTCTATTCAAAACATCGCGACGAGCTAGCCACTTGTTCGGTGTAGACTCATACCATCGGCTACGACGAGGTGGGATTAAAACCCCCGCTGGGGCTACCCTGGGGCCGTCTAGGCGGTCTCGGGCGCCGTAAGACACCCGTGATGATATGTACGAGTATGTATGTGTGTATTTTTAGTTACAATCAGTTTAAATTTAGAACGACAACACTATTAAGCCTAAACTTAATTACATTACGCAAGCTCAAGTCATAAGTACGCGTCAGAACAGCGCGTCATAAGTTTAATTTTATGCACTAATTTGGTCAGCGTAAACTTAATTTTATGCCGTTATATGCCGTAAATCGCATTGATGCCGCAGCACGAGCTCGGTACATGCGGCTATCTAATCCGTAACGAGCGAGAAACGGAGCCCGCTCGTCGTTATCGACTAATATGACTAGGGCTGTACAAAATTTTGAAAAATAATTTATTTTTATATGTGTAAAAATAATTTAGTTTTTACAAATTATTTTGTAAGTAACAAAAAAATGTTTGATACTACATGAAACATTTTTTTTCTCTATATAATTTTCAAAAATTCTAAGTGATTTATTAAAAATATTATAGGTATATATTTTTAATATAAATACCTACGCTTTTCTAGTTATGTAGATAGGTTAAAATTTCTTTGTAGTAAAAAAAACTATTTTTATATTTAAAATTTTCTCCTAAATTCCAATACGAATTTCTTAACTACAATAATAGAGAAATATATTAAAAAAGAGTAATAGGAAAGATTTAGAAATAAATACCTAAATCAACTAAATCATTGGGATGTTGGTCGAAGATAGGCTAAATTGGAAATTGCTTTGATATGAGTCTACCTACCAAATTTAAGATCAATATTTCCAATATGTAATTACTTATAGAAATCAAACTAAATAACATTTATTTTATTATTTTAAAGCAAACTTATAAAGGGTTAAACAAAAGATTTTGTAGCTTTCGCTGTGAAAAAAAATGGGTCCGTGGAGTGAAAATGCCAAACATTTTTTTCAAAACCTTGGCACACGGAACATATTTTCCTTACATAATAAATAAATAAATTACGCTGTTTTTAAAGTCCGTATTTGTACTGAATTAATATTTTCTTCTTTTTTTTTGAGACAATATTAATTAATTATATAAGATAATATTAATTAGTGTTTTTTATTTCTGCATCTTTTCATTATTATTTTTTATTTGGCGCAAACGTAATTTCGGTTATGAGCAGGCTTAATAGCTACGCTTCTTTTTTTTACGCTTAAAAGAAATAAACTATATATTTCACGCCTTTCGAAAAGCATGTCGATAAAACTATTTCAGCAGGCACAACCCTATTTTTGCAGTGCAAGGGTGTCGCGCGTGTCACATTACACGGCGCGAGTAATGAGCGACGGTCGTTAGTGAGATCGCATCGTTTATATTAAAATGCAACTTCACGATGGAACTGATATTATGAATACCCGTTATTTACGGGATATCACAATGGTTACACATTTTATTTCACAATACTTACCTAGTATATCAAATGACAATTTGCTATTTGTAAGTCGCGAATGTCGCGATTGTACCTTGCCGCCCACTGATGCGATGTGACAATTCGAAATTTGAAAATATTAAACTATTGAAGTATTAAACTTTAAGTATAATTGAGTTCGTCCACATATCGACAATTCGAAATATTATAAAAATATATATAAATACCATCACGGGTGCCTTTTTCGATCCCGAGCGTTTAAACGGCCTCAGGGTACCCAGCGGAGGGATTAACCCGTCCTCATTTTGCCGATGGTATTCGGAGGCAACACCTAACAAGAGGCGAACTTGTTGCGGTGTTTATGATTGGTATAGCCTCGTTATATAAAGCGGTCACCCATCCCAGGTCCGACTTTGTCGTCATCTGTCTAACCTTGTTATCAGTTGCGCAGTGACTTAACCACGAGGCTGGGGCCACTTAATAAATTAATAATATTAATATAAAATAATCCGAAATATGAAAATTTTACACTATCTAGCTATTCAACTTCAAAGTAAAATTGAGTTCATCAACATATCAGCATGAATGTGCTTACAAAATTTCCTGAACATTGCAACATCATATAAATATATGACCAGTCTATGGGTTTATTAAAATGTCGTCTAGCTTTGGAACTAAAAATACTTGTTCACGAATTAAATTTATAATTACGTATATTTATTTTTAGCATAACTGTCTATAAATATGTGAAGAATCTATTTTTGGTTTGTCTATTATAGATATTACAAGAAAAGGAGAGTTTATTTTTATTATGGTCGCAGGTTTTTCCCGTGCCCACGTCCTGTGGGAATGTTTTTTTTTTCCAAAATTGAAGTCTACTCAACTTATTATTTTATATAAATAATAATAATAATATCATCACGGACGCAGGGTACCCAGCGGAGGAGTTTTTAATCCCATCTCGTCGTAGCCGTTGGTATGAGTCTACACCGAACAAGTGGCTAGCTCGATGTTTAACCCATCTATAAACAGTTTCACAAGTTGGTATAGTGAAACTGGGACCGACTGCTTAACGTGTTCTCCGAGGCACTATAGTGGTTTTGTTAAACAATTGTACATACATTTTTACATTAAAAACTCATTGGTTCGAGGGACTTAAGTGTTTTTAAGTCTAAGGCCAAATAGGCCACCACCTGTAACAATTTATTAACGTATATTATTTTATTTTACCGCATATATTAATAACTAAATATAAGAAGATGGTTCCTTGGTCCAAAGTAGCAAACATTGTCATTTTTTATGAGAAGGACTTAATGGAGTAACTACAGAACCTAAAAGGTTATTTTTGGGACAAAAGGTATCCAATAATTCCTTAATATTTTTTTCCTTAGTTATTTTACTAATAAATAATATACCCATAATATTTAAAATCAATTAGTCCTATATTTAAGTTATCTATATACCGTCCAAGTTTTTAGATAAGTAGGTAAATTGTATGAATATACATTCATATAGCTGCCTTTAAGCGTTTGCGCAGTGCGTGCAACGGAAGATCTCAAAAGGATGTTTTTTTTCCGTTTTTGTAACATTTTTCGGTGATTAAGGAATGTAGGCATTGGTGTATTATTATTAGTATTAGATAAAGAAGAATTATTTAATGTGTATATGTGTGTATGAGCATGACTGTGTGTGTGTGTTTATGTAGTTTTATATGTATATGTGTTATGATCCTATTAAGAATGAAGCCTGCGGCCACATTCTGTTTCTTATAACGTAATCGTTACATTGTCAAAATAACGAATTCCGTTATTAGCGCGCTCTCCTCCAATCAGAGTAGTTTTTTAACCTTCGCTGATTGGAGGAGAGAGCGCTAATAACGGAATTCGTTATTTTGACAATCTAACGCTCACGTTATAAGAAACAGAATGTGGCCACTGGACCCCAATTCTCTTGAATAGGTAGGTACTAATGTTTCGATGAAAATCCTTTTTTTATTTCTCATCAATAACTCTGGTTTTATAATGAGTAATTAATAATCTATATTTTTATTAACTTAATATATTTATATATGTACTCTACTTATATTAGCCATGAGAAAATTTAATATATTATGTTTTCATGGTAGTAGTTTTTTTTACATACATTCAGCTAGGGTATTTGTTCCAAATTTCAATTCAGTTTTACTTTTAAAAAAAGAACCCCAAAAACGTATGCTCACCGAAAAAAAAACGACTCCAATGAATTCAAAATAAAATTCAAACAAAGCTCTTTATTTCGATTGAAATAGAAAAACGATCTCCCGATTGCCATAAAAAAGTCGCGAGCCAATAAAAGTGAATTCACAGAAATCAGCAATGATATTTCAAGTAGGGCGGGCAGGAAAAGCGGGGAGGGCGGGCGGAACAACATGGTTTGGGCGGACGTTTTTTTTCAAATGACGTGAAAAACTACGGCACTGGGCAAAATTTCAATGCCGATTGATTTGTTCTTGTTTAAATTGGCCATTGAATAAATCAATCCTATTGGATTTTTTTATGTTAGCTAATAAGATATAGGTAGACCAGCTTTTGTTGGCCAGGCTTCGCTTGTGATTTTAAGATATATTGGTTTTAGGTTAAATTTAAATAAACAGATTTTTATTTTTGGAGAATGCCT
The DNA here is from genome assembly GCA_947458855.1 of Monopis laevigella. NCBI lineage: Eukaryota > Metazoa > Arthropoda > Insecta > Lepidoptera > Tineidae > Monopis > Monopis laevigella. The sequence goes on along the minus strand of OX381583.1, from coordinate 22,855,062 downwards.
TTACATGGAAAATGGATCTTTTGTAATTGTATATTACTTTAAAGTTAAATGTAAGTACGTAAACGTGGTGGCCAAGTTGGTTAGACCTTGGACTTAAAACACTTAGGTCCCTGGTTCGAATCCCGGTGTGTACCAAGGATTTTTTTTTTAAATTATGTCCATTTGTTTGACAACACCACTATGGTGCCTCGGAGAGCACGCTAAGCTGTCGGTCTCGGTTTCACTATACCAACTTGTGAAACTGTTTATAGATGGGTTATTGAGTTTATTCAAAACATCGCGACGAGCTAGCCACTTGTTCGGTGTAGATTCATACCATCGGCTAGAGCGAGGTGGGATTAAATCCCCTACGCTTGGTACCCTGGGGCCGTCTAGGTGGTCTCGGTCGCCGTAAGGCACCCGTGATGATATGTATGTACAGTCTTGAATACTGAAAATGTGACAATATATTATATGCAATGTGAATTTGAAAGGTTGTACTTTTTTAGGCTAATATAAGGCTCTATTGATCAAATCGAACAACTTTTCCCATTAAACCATGTGTCGCATATTAAAAAAAAAATGGCTTCCCCATACAGATAGGTCATTTTAACATTACTAGTTTGTATGGAGAAGCCTTTTTTTTTTTATTTGCTTGGTTCCATAGAAAAAGTCGTTGGATTTGAACAGTAGAGCCTCATATTAGAATATAACCTTTTAAAGTCACCCTGTATATATTATAGGTATAGGTAGAAATTCAGTGCAATTAAAAGTTCCGGAAATCATTTATGAGAAGGGTTATGACTGTGGACTAATCAAAAGAAGTATGTAGAGAAATAGAGACAAGTGGTTGATGGACTCTGCCTACCCCATATGGTAATTGGTGTAGAGATTAATTAAATAAATAAATAATATAAACTGCTAGGTCAGTAGTAATAAAAAAAAGTAATAACAAATTTGATTACGAAAAATTGTAATATAATTAATTTGATAGATTAAACTATTTATTTTTTATTATTAAGTACGGCTAATTCGTATATTAAGTAGAATAGTGGGAGCGATTATTGCTGTTAAGCCAGTGTATTGATCGACCGCATTCATGGACTTTTTAGGTTTGGTTTACTATCAGTAGTAAAGTCACATGCTGCACTCCAAGAAAAATAGAACCGTTCTGAAATTTGACATCCTCCGTGGACTAGTGGTTGCGCCTTTGGCGTTGTATCTGGAGGTCGTGGGTTTGATTCCCACCTATAGCGAAAAATATTAAGTAGTACGTTTTTTCTATATAGTTTGTCATGGTCTAGGTGTTTATAAAAATATAATACGTACCTATTATATCGTAGCTTCTGGTACACATAGTACAAGTCTAGATATGATAAAATTAAGTCTTGTTTAGTTTGGCAACTTGCATTTTGGAAATATTATTTCAAAAACTCTTTTAGTGTAGTTTATCGGGTTTAAAAAAATTGCAACCGTAGTTTTTTTAAAGCCTGCCAACGTTCAGGTATATTTATGAGAAAAAAAGTTTTGTTATGACATTCACGACATTGCTATGGGCAACCAAATTAAATAATAACAAACACTTTTGCCTTTACAACAATTGTTGTATTTTACCTAGGAACTGTTCAACATGAAGCATAAAAGTTTCCCAAACGTTTTACAACTGTCATAAAGCTGTACTCACGTGTGCGGGGAAGCGATGTGTGTCCAAGGATGGGTACAGTGAAGGTACGCCCACCTCAATCACCAACACCCAGATACCAGTCCCACTAACACTCTCGTAAAACTTGCAAGTTAGTCGTAACCGAAACACGTTGGCGAGATCACCGCCGACCGACGAAACGACACTGTCTCGCGAGTCTCGGCCCGCGAATGCGACTGTCACTGGGCGGTCTCCCATCCCTCCCATAAGCCCCGCCCACCCAAAGGCACGCCCACCTAAATTATACACGCGCAAACATAGGACAATATGGTATTGTCCAGCTCGAAATAGTTTCAATTGACTTCCGCTGACGTTTTGGAATTGCATACACGTCCAATTGGGAAATAATTTAATATTTATCTCAAATTGCAAATAAGTATCATTTTATTATCTGAATAGAATAGCAAGAAATTCTGGTTAGATTATTTAATATTTTTAAAGCACAATGGATAGTTTTCATCCACCAAAACCACCTGACATTTCATCAAATAGTATTTGCCCGTCGCCATCTTCCATCGATATTTCATTAGATCGTACATTAGAATGCTCATCTCCAGCTGCATTTATAACTATTCCTCAAAATGAATTTATAAAATCAAGCGATTCGCCTAAATTTAGTAGAAAACATAAATGTAAGAAACGAAGAAAGAAAGTGAGCTCTAGTAATACATCTAGGTCACGTTCTCGTTCAGAATCCGTTAGCAGTTTTATTTCCAATAATTCAATAAAAACAAGGCCAAATGATGTTTCTTCCAAGTCCTCTACTCAAATTCCCTTGGGTCAAAATCACATTAATGTTACACCCCCCATAGTTGATCAATTGCCTATATCTCAATATTCAAATATAATTAGTACACCAATTGATACTCAATCAACATTTAATAGCAATGATGTATCATACAGAAAATATTATAATGCTAAAGATGCTGGACCTTATGTTATCCATGTTCAAAAGGTATCTTCAGATGATTCTAATGGTGTTATTTTACGACCGGTAATGCTAGGAAAATTTTTAAGAGACAAATCGGTAAATGGTATAATTCCAGGTTCTTTAAAAAGAATTGGAAGGAACAGAGTTAAAATAATGTTCGATAAAATGGTTGACGCTAATTCGTTTATTGATAATGAATTGTTAATAAATAATTCATATAAAGTGTTCATACCTTCTTTTTGCATAACTAAATTAGGAGTTGTGCGTATTACGCCTGATATAGATGAAACAGAAATAGTCAGTAATTTAATCATCCCTAACAGCAATTGTAAAGTTATAAAAGCAAGAAGATTAAAATACAAAACTGTATTAAATGGGAGTACTACTTGGCTTCCTTCACAAACAGTGGTAGTTACTTTTGAAGGTCAATCACTGCCAGATTTTGTATATTTGTACTATACTAGCTTTAAGGTAGAAATATATCAATACCCAACTATACAGTGTTATAACTGCTGTCGGTTCGGACATACAAAGAATATATGTCGATCAAAACCCAGGTGTTTCAAATGTGGTCAGGAACATTTTAGTGATTCATGTGACATCACTGAAGAAAATGCAAGTTGCTTATCATGCAAGGGGGATCATTTTGCTACAAATAAAAAATGTCCCGAATTTATAAGACAAAAAAATATTAAAATGTCTATGGCACAGAATTCTATTTCGTATATGGAGGCTTGTCAGTTACATCCATTAGTTAGCAAGTCGTACGCAGAAGTTACAAAAAATACTTATATTCTGCCAGAAATTAGTAATAAAAATGAGACAAGCATTAATTATGTTAGAAATAATAATAATAGTTACAAAAAAACTGTACATATTAAACCAAAATTGCATAAACCTTTGGAAAAGGGTTATGATGTAATAGCCCATAAAAATGTTATTAATGACTATGCTATTCCTGAACCTGAAAATGGTTGTGCTCTTCCAAAAACATCGATTAAGGAAGATATGTCTTTTCAAGATTTTGTAAATAGTTTGATTACTCTTATTTCTCGTTTTTCTCATAATGTAAATAATATACCGTCCAACGATGCAAATATACATTCTAACTTTTTAAACATTAAACATGGACTGCGTGCAATGGAATTGCCGGAGTGTGAATAGAGCCAAAACCGAATTAATTTATATTATTAATAAATATAATCCTATATTATTGTCAATATCAGAGTCGTGGCTTAGACCCGACAGAAATTTTAACTTTCAAGGTTACAACTGTGTTCGTGATGATAGATCTGATGGATATGGAGGATCTATGATCATGATACAAAATAGTCTTGGTTTTGAAAGATTGCAATTCATACAAGATGACGAATTGCAAATTGTAGGTATTAAGTGTAATAATGTGATATATGTGTCTGTGTATATAGCTAATCCTACTATTAACATTTTAAATAAATTTTATAATATTATCAGAACATTGAAAAAACCATATTTAATTATGGGGGATCTTAATTGTCACAGTAATATATGGGGCTGTGAGAATTCAGATTTATTAGGTGATCATTTGCTTGAAATTATTGATGATTTATCTCTTTGTATATTGAATACTGGTCAACAAACTCGATTAAATAGACCACAAGAAAATAAAAGCGCGGTAGATATAACATTGTGTTCTTCCGATTTAGTATCATTATTTATTTGGGAAGTGTTACCTAGTACACATGGTAGTGATCACTATCCAATTCATATTAAATCCTTAATTTCTAACAGTCATAATTTACAAAGCTTTGAACCACTTTTGAAATTTAATCTCAAAAATATTCAGCGTGACAATTGGACAAATTATAATAAGTCATTAGCAAATAAAATTGAAGAGTTACCCCTACCTGCATTACAAAATATAAATTTATGTGCTGAAAAGTTTTCAGAGGCAATTATTTCAGCTGCAAATGAGTCTTTTCCTTTAAAGAAATCTTTTCCAAGAAAAAAATGTTCCCCAGTTTGGTGGGATAATGATTGTTTAGATATAATTAAACTTAGAAAATCTGCTGAAAAAAAATATAATATGGTAATGACAGAGGAAAACTATATTAATTATAAAATTTGTCTAGCTAAATCACGTAAAGTTCTTCATGAAAAAAAACGAGAAGGATGGAAACGTTTCTGCGAATCCATTTCTCCAAATTTACCTCCTTCCTTAGTGTGGAATAATATTAGAAAGTTTAAAAATTCTTTTAATCCTAAATCCATATCCAACTTTCCTACAGAAAATACATTGGACAAATTTGTGGATATTATTTCTTCGTCATATGTACCCAACATTGATGAGTTAGCTTTACCTGTTTCTGAGGTGGATCAAGCTGAATTAAATCCTTTAATAATTCCTTTCTCATCTTCAGAATTAGAATTAGTATTAAGTGCTGTGAAAGACTCAACTCCAGGAATAGATGGTATTTTATATTCATTTGTTACTAAAGCTGATAAAAAGGTACATATTTATTTTTTGAATTTAATTAATATAATTTTTAAATTTTGTATAATTCCAAATTCATGGAAAACACAAATGGTGTTAGCTTTTTTAAAAAAAGATAAAGACTCTAATGACCCCTTATCGTATCGACCCATAGCTCTTTCATCGGTGTTTTTAAAAATTGTTGAACATTTAATAAAGAATCGGGTAGAATGGCATATGGAACATAAACAATTTTTTTCAAATAGTCATTTTGGTTTTCGCAAAGGGAAAGGTACAATAGATAGTTTGGGGACTTTTATAACAGATATCAGACTTAGTTTTGGCAAAAACGAATCGATAGTTGGAGCATTTTTGGACATGAAGTCTGCGTATGATAATGTTCAATTACCTATTTTATTACAAAAATTAATTAAATTAGGTGTCCCTAAAAGATTAGCAATATTTTCACATAATATTATGACTGAAAGAAATATTATTGTAAGAAATAGCTTTAAAGAAATTAGTAATCGTTTTGTGTATAAAGGTTTACCGCAAGGATCTGTTCTTAGTCCCCTCTTTTTTAATATATATAGTTATGACATTGTAAATAATATAAATTCTTCATGTAAAATTCTATTATACGCTGATGATATTCTGTTATATTCGATTAGTAAAGATATATTAAATGCTAGTACAAATATTCAAACAAATCTGGATAATTTAGATTTTTGGCTTAAAGATAATGGTTTACAATTAGCTCCAAATAAAAGTTCCATTGTAATTTTTTCTAGAAAAAATAAAGTACCTAGTATTGAAATTAAACATAATAATATCAAAATTCCTGTTAACAAATATGTAAAATTTTTAGGTATCTATTTGGATGAAAAAATGACTAGTAAAAAGCATTTTGATTACCTTAAAATAAAGTGTGAAAAAAACTTAAATATATTAAAATGTTTAGCTGGTGTCTGGTGGGGTTCATCTCCGTTTTATTTGCGGCTTATCTATAATGCTATTATACGAAGCACAATAGATTATGGTACTTTTCTCTTAGACCCTGCTAATAAACAAGGTTGGCAACTTTTAGATAAAATACAATATAAAGCCTTACGTATTATTGTTGGAGCGATGAAGTCAACTCCAACGAATGCTCTACAAGTAGAGTGCTTAGATCCTCCTTTAGAGTTTCGTAGACAATATCTGTCTGATAAATTCATTTTTAAAATTGTTGCCTTTTCTGATCATCCAATGTTTTCTATTTTGCAAAATTTATCCAATCAAATCTCCAATAGTAATTATTGGAAAGAAAAAACAAAACCGCCTACTGTTAAGAGCTTTAATAAGTTTTTATCCTTAAAAGATCCTACAGTACACTCGTTATCACTGCCACTTTTTGAATGTCAATCGTTCGAAATAGCTCTGTTTAAACCTAATGTTATACTTAATTTTGGTGTTTCTAAAGGTGATTATTCCGTTAAACATACTTTCAATATGTTAATAGAACAAAATTGGTTGAACTGGAATTATATATTTACTGATGCATCAAAATTTTCCAATCAAGGATGTATTGGTTACAGTGTATTTCATAAAAACTTTAACCATGTATTAGAATTTAAATCCCCCCCGGAAACTTCTGTCTCAACTGGTGAATTATTAGCGATTTTAGAAGCAGTTGAATATATTTTAGCTCAAAATTTAAAATATTCTATAATTTTTTCCGATTCAAAAAGTAGTTTAGAATTATGCATGTCTAATCCATTTAAATATGGTAAAAATCATATATTATTTAAATTAAAAGATTTATTACATAAAGCAAAGCATAATTGTCTGGAAATAGTTTTAGCATGGATACCGGGTCACTCTGAAATATTTGGGAATGAGAGGGCTGATGAGGCAGCTAAACATGCTGTAGTACATGGAGAGAAAAAAATGTTTAGGAATCATGCATTAGATTTAATAAATTTGGCTAAACCTTTACTTCATAAATGTTGGTTACGTTATTGGAATAGTTCTGCTAAAAAACGAGGTGGTTATTATTTTTTAATTCAACCAGAAATTCCTCGTAAGCCATGGTTCTCAAATTTAATTTTTAACAGACGTCAGTCATCAATAATTTCACGGTTAAGATTTAATCACAATTCATTACCTTACCATCTTAAGAAAATTAACGTTATAACTACAGATTTATGCGAATGCGGTTTTGATAAAGCTGATGCGAATCATATAATACTATCATGTGACCGGTTTGACCATACATTTATTTATAATTCATTAGTATCACATAAATTAGCTCTTCCTACTTCTATTTCTATTATCTTGTTCAGTTGGTCCATCCCTGTGATTAGAACCATTTTAGAATTTTTAGTTGTAAATAAAATAGATATTTAGTCTATAATATAATATTGATAAAAGTTATCTTGTATTCTATTCTAATGCAATGTTACTTACTTAATTAATAAGTGTTTAGAATCTTATTATTATTTTCTTCTGATGTGTATAATATTGTCCATGCGTGGAAGTTTGGTAGGAGCCAAGTTGGCTGTTTTAATTTGTCTTTGGCTGATATTGTAAAATAAATGCCATTAATAAGGAAAAAAAAAAAAAAAATAGTTTCAATTACAAGCCGAGGACAAGTTGTAAAGACAATGCCTTGCGGGCAACTAGCGGCCGGGCCATTCATACCAAATTGGCCGAGATATTGCTTCTATGAGTTTTGTTAAATCCTCTGTTATTTGGACTTGTTGTTCATTTTTAACCATTTACTAGAGTTTAATAATAAAATATAAAGTTAAGTAAAAATTTCGACTATGTACCTATATCTCTTTTTTTTTTATTTAATTTACCATTCAGATCAAATTGGCTGAGATCTATGATTTTTGCTAATTCCTCTGTTGTTTGTGCCAGGTTTTTGTTCATTAACGATTTACCAATCGGTTAACAATTAACAGAAAAAATATTGTTGCTAGATTCTATCATACTCCTGACTATGTAAAGAAAAAAGAAAGGCGAAAAAGGTGATAATAATAACCAGCAGAGATCTTAAAGATAAAAATTTCATCGCGTTTTGTAAAGAAGACAAAATAATCAGCAAAGTTCCTAAATATTAAATATTTCATCACGTTTTGCGAAGATAAAATAATAATAATCCGCAAAGATCCTAAAGATAAAAAATATTTCATGACGTTTTGTAAAGAAGATAAAATAATAATAATAATCAGCAAATGTCGTGATGAAATTCTTTACAAAACGCAAATGAAATATAAAAATAATATTAATATGAAAATCTAAAGATAAAATATAAAAATATTAATCAGCGAAGGTCCAAAAGATAATATTATTAGACGCACTGTGCATTTTTTATATTATTTCTAATAATTATGCTTTGAATATTATTATTAAATATTATTGCGATTATTCGTAAAATTTATAACATTTATTTAGGATGCTTAAGTTTTTTTTGTATTATTGAATTTAATATCGATTTTTTCTATGTGATATTAAATTGTTACTTATAGAATAGAATATAGTCCTTAACACTTAGTGTATTCGAAAATATCAGAGGCCCTAGAGTGAATTTTGTAACGTTTACTATCCAGTAAACTATACTACTGCGTTAATTTTTCCACCAATCAGATAAGCTTAATTTGATAGTCCAACAAAATAAAAAGATACTATTGGTGGAGATTTATCGATTACGGAGATAGTAACGTAAAAAAAAAACTCTGATTTATACCTTCCAGTAGACTAAGATAATAACTTTATATCACTTAGCAAAAATATATATAAAATTCAATAATATAATTTGTGTACTAAATAAACGTTATAAATTTTATTATTAATCGCATCAAATATTGTACCTATTCAATATGGAATTATGTAAAAAAAAAATTGCAGAGTGTCTAATAACAGGCCAGGGACTTTATATATATAGTAATATAATAAATTATATTACTTCCAAAAATTAATAAAATAATAGTATAGAATAAATATTTTAATGAGTAGATATAAATTATTTTAGCAATAATATACTGATATTCTATCTATGTATAAATTCTGAATATGATATTTAAAGTAAGAGATATCGGAAACTAAGACAGATAGTCCAGTCCGGTACCCCAACACGATTAACCTTCCTAATCCAATATCACGAGATGCGACCATTCAAGCAAATTCTACCGGTCTGTTTTCCACTCCGATGACCGTTGTCTAGCGTGAAGGGGCACTATCTAATACGATATCGTAGACTTAGGGCCCTTGCAAACTAAATTCCTAATAAAAATAAATAATAATAATAAACGTTTATTTTAGTTTATTCTCAATAAAAAGCCAATACAATAATCATATTTTATTATTAAATTTATTTGATGCAACACCAGTTTTCAGTATTTTTTTTTAACTTAAATATTTAAATATACATGGTGGCCTAGTTGGTTAGACCTTGGATTTAAAAACACTAAGGTCCCTGGTTCGAATCCCGGTGTGTACCAATGAGTTTTTATTTTAAAAAATTATGTACATTTGTTTGACAACACCACTATAGTGCCTCGGAGAGCACGTTAAGCTGTCGGTCTCGGTTTCACTATACCAACTTATGAAACTGTTTATAGATGGGTTATTGAGCCTATTTCAAAACATCGCGACGACCTAGCCACTTGTTCGGTTTAGACTCATACCATCAGCTACGACGAGGTGCGATTAAAACCCCTCCGCTGGGTACCCTGGGGCCGTCTAGGCGGTCTCGGGCGCCGTAAGGCACCCGTGATGATACATATTAAATATTTTAAAAAAATACATGTATTTTCTACATAAATAAAATAAATAAATCTTAGTCCCATATTTCGACTCTAGCTCGAATAATAATAGGCGCATTTAAGTCGTTGGAAAAAGTTTATTACAGTGTACAAGTACCCTTACTTATTGACTGTATTTGCATGGGTGACCTGTATTTGTATTTGTTACATTTCAAATATCCCAACTCAGAAAGCTGTAAAGTTATGATATTTACGTGAAAATCTAAATTTAGATGTGTGTCAGTTTTCGCTTAAACGATTTTAGAAACGTGTCCTACAGGCTATTGTTAAAATTACATTACAATTTTGAACGCTTTAATGGAAAAGAAAGATCCAGAATTTAATCCCTCTGTGATACAATTACCCTGCGGCCACATTCTGTTACTAATAACGTGATCGTTAGATGTCAAAGTAACGATTTCTGCTATTAGCGCGCTCCTCCTTTTAGCAGGGTGATTACGCGTCTTAAGTTCGCTCGCACGCCAATCGTTATGACGTAATTTCCTAAGATTTTTTGGAGCCATTGTTAAGAAGCCAAGCTTGATCTACGTCAGAATGACGTCATAACGATTGGCGTGCGAGCGAACTTAAGACGCGTAATAACCCTGCAGAGTAGTTTTTTAATCTTCGTTGATTGGAGGAGAGAGCGCTAATAACGAAATTCGTTATTTTGTCAATCTAACGCTCACGTTATGTGTATAATGTGGCCGCTGGATCGTTATTAGTCCAATTTAAACAAATTTTAATCCTACAGGCTATTGTTAACCCTTCTCTTCGTGATATAATTTGTACAAAAAAAGTATCTATCCTTTTTCGGTTTCGTGATATTAAAATAACTCTAAGTTTTTTTTTTAATATGCGTGTCTATTAGTTTAATAGTAATAACAATAATATGAAGGACAATTTACACATATTACTATTATCACAAACTAAGCTCTAGGCTTATACTATGTGTACCAGAAACAATGATATATAACATATTATATTTTATAAACACTCAGCATGGAAAACCGTACTATTTTTTTTTTGCCATAGGTGGGAATTGAACATACGACCTCTTGATAGAAGCCAACGGCGCAACCACTCGTCTACGGTACATACATTGTTTCAGAGATATGGAAGAGTATAGAAACTGTAGGAACCGCCGTTGTCTTCCTTTACCGAGTTATTATTGTCAGCCTCCGTAGACTAGTGGTTGCGCCTTTGGCGGTGTATCCAGAGGTTGTGGGTTCGATTCCCGCCCATGACAAAAAAATATTAGTACGTTTTTCTGTACAGTTTGTCATGGTCTGAGTGTTTATAAAATATAGTATGTATTATTATATCGTTTCTTGTTCACATAGTACAAGCCTAGAGCTTAGTTTGTGACTAGGGTAATATGTGTAAATTGTCTTACATATTATTATTATTATTAACTTTCCTGAAAAAACATTTATCCCTCTTTTGACCCTTATGTGATCCGAACAAAGGGTAAATTTAATGCCCATATTAGTAGTAATGGCTGGGCGATCTGAGTAACATAAATAGATTAGATAGAGTAAATATATATATTAGAATACCTATCTATTAGTATAATAACTATATATCTAAGTATCTGAAAGTCGTAAACGTGTTCTATATTTCATTTAGGAAAATTAACCCTTAGGCCACTTCCGTATATTATTCTTACTTTACAGGTTAACTCATTTAAAATTTACATTGCTACAAAAAAAAAATATAACATAAATAACGCATTATAAAGTAATAAATCTCTTTAAATAAAATGTAAGATTTTAAAAACTGTTATATTCTTACAAAAAAATCTCTATATTGTCGCTTTCGCTAAATCTTTAACGTCTTATAAAACACCTATTCTTCTTCTTTCTTCCGCCACTAATATGTTAACCAAATCCTCTTAAACATTTGCATGAACCGCACGAGCGATGTACGCGACCAAGTGGAATGATAAGGCGCTATTATACCTCACATACAAAAATAATAAATGTATTATTGTTTGTAAAAAAATAATATATTTATCTACCTATTAGTAAAAAGTTTTTACCAGGAACCTTATTCTACTAAATTAATTTTATGTGTCAAAATTTACCTTTGACATATCATTGCAATTAGAGATGATTTTTCAATCTTCAAATAAAGTTATTCGACAGTTAACTTGTATGAAGAACTGTCAAATTTATTTATTCTCCATAGAAGTTATTTGTTAAATAACTTTATCTGACAATTGGAAAATCAGCCTTTAGTAGAATAAGTCTCCATGTAATTAGGTTTACCCCATAACCCATAGAGTTGTTAAGAAATATGAATTAAATGAAACAATTGTGGTTTAAATTCGTGACCAAGTGTTTTAAGTCTACGGTCTATTCAACTCGGCCATCACGTCAAATTCTTTAAATTTATTTAATTATATCCATTTTATGAAATCAATATCAATAGGTTTTGATTAAAGCAATTTTATTATAAAAAAATATAATATTTTTATACCTTATTCATAAAAACTTATTGAGTCCTTCAAGAACACTTTAGTAGTTTTGTCTCTTTTACGCATATTCATTTATGTTCCTAAAAAAAGAGATAAAACCTACTATAACTAAAGTGTTCTTTAAGGACTCAATAAGTTTTTATGAATACCGGTTAGTTTACAAAATGAAAGCTCAAAAATAATGTTTCTAAATTTTTTAAAGTATTTATTTATATTGCTATTTTTTATTAATACCTTTCTATTTCAGCGAGAACCTCGCCTTAAGCACCACGCGAGTTAGCATTCAACTCGAGCTTCAATGGCGCGAAAAATACACTTGTCACCGTTTAAATCGGAATTTTTATGAACTCGCGCGAGAAAATTAACTGGATTACGGGATTGGTTTGACAATTTTTCCAATGAAGCGAAGCGTGATGTGGAATACAGAAGGATGTGTCAATAGGAAACGTGGAGTAATTGAAAAGTTTTCTAACAAGAACGTTTTCGTGCCTATGGCTCTCAGGATCATTTGTTTTCGACTCTAACTACAAAAGGTTTAGGTTTTTTATATTATTGGAGCACTTTAAAAAAAAAAAGAACTTATATATGTAATTTTTGTTTGATATGGTATGTATGTTTATGTATTACATTTAATATATTATATACAGTATTTAAGTAGTTTAAGTATTGTTATGCATCATTGTTAAGAGTATATCTATTTCTTTTTTTCGGAAAGTTCTGCAACCTAAGCATTTTCACTCTCTCAAAGGTTAGCTGGTAGAAAATTCCTAAGGCATTAAGCTCGCCTATGTACAATTTTGTGCAATAAAGATTTTTAAATAAATAAAATTAAATAAATGTATTAGAAGAATTTTGTTGTGTTAGGCATTTTAATATATACTTTTTTTATATATAGGAGCTCGGCATGTGACCCTTTATCTACCTGAAGGGAAGCAGTATTCAGGTTTACAAATGAATAGAACCAGCACTTGGAACTTTGTTGTAAGAGCTGGTTTCATCCATTATGCCGCTTAAGATTCACGCTTCATTTAAAGGACTCAAGGTTAGTATGGAGGAAACACACAAGCAGGTAAAGCATTTCACATTTTAATAGGGAATATGCATGTTTTTATTTTATTTCATTACTTGATAGAGTAACTACATAAGATCCTAAAAACAAATATTAAACATTTTATGAAGGGTAATAACACATAAATAAAAGGGTTTAAACTTTATCTGCCACTACTGCAGTAAAAAACGGTACATCACTAGCCGCCATTCTGTGGCGTCATTCAATCATCAAAAAGCATATTAGTTACATGTTATTGCACCTCAAAAGTTTGTCAAAAGGTTTATCACAAATTATCGTAATAAAGGACAATAAATAACCGAGAAAACAAGAAACTGTAGTCTACAGAACACACGTTGACATTTGTTTATGCGCGAATGACGTCACATGTAGTGTTTGCTAATGTCGGAGCGTTTAGAAATGCGTTCCGTTTCTACAAAAAAAATGATTTTTAAAATCGTATTTATAAAAAAGCTAATGAAAATAAAATATATTACTGTAAATATGTTATAAGACATAAAAGGAAAATTATATAATAAAATAATAATAATTGGCGTTACATGCATATTTCCTCGAATCCCCAAATCTTTTAGTGCGGGTTGGTACATCGGCTACAGAATACTACACATGCACAGATACTTATGTCGGGAGTCACCGCTCTTCACTTATACAAAGCATTTTTAGCCTCAGAGATACATATGTAATTAAGATAGGTATTAAGTTATAAGCATGTGACTTTGTATCTAACTAAGTCCATGAATAGGGTCGATCAATAATTGTTGTTTAACAACATTAATCGCTTTCACTATGTCACTAAATGATGCGATTTAGAAATGGGCGGCGACACAGACGAATTGCATTACGAATTTATTTTAATATCTTATCCCTTTTTGTCATTTCAACCACCTGTTTCCTAACCGCACCCTGAAAGGAGTACTAAGAGAGCTTGGTAACAAACAGGAAATCAGCTCAGCACATGCTACTGCGAGTATGTTATAACGCTGATTTTCAGCTGATGCCTTAAAGAGGGTTTCAGATACTGTAGTAGGTATAATAATAATGATTAGGATCTAGACTGTTTCAAATCATTTATTAGATAAAAAAGAAATAACAATTATATTTAAAATTAAAAAATAAAAAGTTAATTTGATGAGCGCAGTGTTCCGAGGACACTCGCTGCATTCCCCCGTTGCACAGCGAAGCTGACCCTTTGAATAAAGTACTCCTTACTCAAAGGTTCACCCGTCACTAAACAGAGCTTATCACTAAGCTCGCGGGAGAATGCCAGGGCGTCCTCGGACCACGGGCCCATCGTTTCTATTGCAAATGGAATGAAATGATCTAGACTTGTACTATGTGTACCAGAAACAAACTGATTCGCTGACATGACAAACTGATTCGATGACAAACTGTTCAAAAAAAAACGTACTAATATTTATTTGCCATGGTGGGAATCGCACCCACGACCTCCGGATTTAACGCCAAAGGCGCAACCACTAGTCCACGGAGGCTGTCGTGTACGGTAGGTAGGTATCTGTAGGTATAACACTCACTACCCACCTTACATAAAAATAAAAAAGTTAGTATCATCACGGGTGCCTTATAACGTCCGTACGGTTTCACCCAGCGCGGGCAGCGAGGGGTTTTAACCCACATTGTCATCGCTGATGGTATTATTTAGTCTACTCCGAATAAGTGGTAACTCGTCGCGGTGTTTATATTCTATAATACATCTACTGCGAAACTGCGACATCTTAACGTGCTCTCTGAGGCACTATAATCATGAAGGTAAAAACCGTGCCCGTCCGCGCGCCGCTAGCGTTTTTTTAGCTTCATGCACTATATAATATATTCCAGTCAAAGGTAAAATTAAAAATGCTTCGATTGATGCTGTCAAGCAAATGTAGGTAAGTAGGTATTTCTTTTTATTTAATTAAAAACACATTTCTACTCATTGGGGATCAAATCGACACCACCGACTATATAAATATGGTATACCTTGCCCGCTAGCACGTATAAAGATAATTTAAATAATGATATAATATACGTGGTGGCCGAGTTGGTTAGACCTTGGACTTAAAAACATTTAGGTCCCTGGTTCGAATCCCGGTGTGTACCAATGAGTTTTTAATTAAAAAATGTAAGTATGTACATTTGTTTGACAACACCACTATAGTGCCTCGGAGAGCACGTTATGCTGTCGGTCCCGGTTTCACTATACCAACTTGTGAAACTGTTTATAGATGGGTTATTGAGTCTATTCAAAACATCGCGACGAGCTAGCCACTTGTTCGGTGTAGGCTCATACCATCGGCTACGACGAGGTGGGATTAAAAACCCCTCCGCTGGGTACCCTGGGGCCGTCTAGGCGGTCACGGGCGCCGTAAGGCACCCGTGATGATACATACATAAATAATGATTAAGCAGATAATATGGCGCCTAGAGTCTGTCAAAGATAAATTTGCAATAGAACATTCTTTCTACCAGACTCTTTCTATTGTGAAAACCAATAATTGAACTACCAGCAAAAAGTTAATACTACAATAAAAAAAAGCCTTTGTGCCTCTTTTCTAAATTTACTTAAAATAATGTGCCAATTTTCTTTATATCCACTGATATAATATTAAAAAAGTAAACCCTAATAATTTTATGGCAAATACATATATAATTGAAAAGCAATTTTCCTAAAACCTATGTCCTGTGTATAAATAATTTCTTTTATAAGTACGTGACGTGACGTCAAAAAGACGTCCAACACTCGTCATTGCTAAGATAACCAACTTTTATTCGTGAGAAATGTAGACCTTTAAATCTGGAGAATGGACATACATATAAAATATAGATAAAAAAAATATGACAAACTGTCTTTCTTGCAAGAATTTATTTTGTACTTTCATAATAAACACTTACAATAATCAAATAATTTATTAGTTATACTAATAAATTATTTGATTATTGTAACTTAACTACCGAGTAACTTAGAGCTAGTGAACTAAGCGAAAAAAAAGAGTATGAGATCAACTGTAAAGAGTGCGAAGAAAAAACAGCTGTTCCATACATTAGCTACCTTATATACTAAAATGTTAACATTTATATTTATAAACTTTAGTTGAACACACCATGAACATGCACATAGGATGTTCATGGCGGGATCGTCTTCGCAAATTGCCAAGAGGTTAGGCCTTTATGCGTGAGTCGGCTGACTATTCTAGCCAGGCCAGCTCCTTCCAGAAGGCGACAAGAAGTCCGGGACTCGCGCGCCTTAAGACTTTTTTTTTTTTTTTTTAAATACTTTATTGCACAAAATTAAAAAAAAAACTTGAGGATTATTACCCGTTGTGAAGCTACCCCGGTGCAATGAAGCAGTACATGGTGTTTCATCAGTTTCCATGCAACCTCTACATAGTGGTAGAGCTGTTGGTGATACCTAAAACTTTAAGGTGCCTGTTTAATGGAAAGTATCCGTTAAATTACCCACCAACGCACTAAGGTTACCTCTGTTGAGATTGATCAGGTTCCTAGCTAGACGTGGGCTAGGTTTGGTGACCGCCTCTCTGGCCTGCCTGCAGTTCCGTAAGTTAGCCCAATAGGTACTTACAGTCATTGTTGAAGGTGTATACACCAGCTATATTGAACACTCTATATAGCGCTATATATCTACAACAATAAGATTATTTTTTTAATACTTTTTGTTACTTTGTTTAAATGTTAACTATAATTCAATTATTTGGCTAATATATTATAAACAAAAAGTAAATAAAACAATATTTTAATTCGCTTAATTCCTGAACTTCATTATAGGTCTACTTATGCAATACCCGACGTGTTTCAGTCATGTATAATCAATATTAGTTCCCACTGCTTAGCACACTGAGAGATTGACAACCCACTAGCTAATCGATTATGCGCTTTCCATTAATGTTATAAGATCAGTAGTAGGACATGATATTTACAAGATAATTCGAGGCACCACGCCGCACGTCGCTCTTCGTTTGCGTTGAATTTGCTATCGGTATATTGAGCATGGTGTATACTGATAGATATTTTAAAGCTTAAAGCTACTAGCTGTTTTAATTTTAATTTATTTAATTTAAAATCTGTTTGCAAAATAAAAACGTCAACGTAGTAGTTAAAGAAGTTACACTATGCTCTATTACATAAACAGTTGGAAATTTAGCTTATTATCTCAAATTTGAAGTACAAGGTTAGTCGAATTAAAATTCGAAATTCGTACTGATTTAAGTGTAGTTTTTTTTCATTACAGTGTATTGTTTACGATGGTCGTGTTAATTACAATACTGATATTAGTAGTTACTAGGGGCTGGAGATATGTCTCTATAACTTTTTTCTTTTTTCTTTTATGTATCGGATTTGTTCTGTAGGTTCACTAGTTTTCGTATATTTGGACAATATGGACTTGCATTCGACAACGCAACATTAGTAAGTAATAGGGCTACCTATTGCATTACTCTAAAAACTATGTCAGTATGCTTTTCAAAGATATGTGCTGGTTTTCATATTTTAAATAGGCACCAGTCGTGGACTTTTTAAAAACAAATTAATTGCAAATAATCCTAGAAAAATATTTTATATCTCACAATGTAACACAAGCCTAAACCGTTCCTCAGCACCGGTAGAACGTCTTCACAGACGACTGACAGCCGGCGACATATTTTATTCAAGAACCTGGCTCGTAACCCCGTCGATGCAGATAAATTGTTTTACCACGGGAATGGCGTAAGAATGGTAGAGAACTGGTAAGGAACGAGCGCCGCCCGCCCTAAGCCCGCCGCCCAAAAGCTCACGTCCGTCGAATTTGGCGTTTGCATGATGAGTTCGTTTTTTATGCGCGAATAAAATTGTGTTAGCCCACGCTGTGGCCTCCTTGGGGCTACGTGAGAAGTGGAAATTTTAGAAATTGTTTCAAGAAGGCTTCTCTGTTATTTATGGAAGTTGGCATTTGAGCTGAGGGATAAACGGAAACTTGAACGGGATATTTTTAATAATTTTATTATATTTTTGATGTGAAAGTAAAGTAAAGGTTGGTGCGTTTTATTTTATTTTATCAATTTAATTTATAAATATATTAAATTGAGCTTGTTAAACTTATATTTATACTAGTTCATACATTTTTTACAATAATTATAATGAATACTATAATTATTATAAAAATCATGTCCTTGGGGCTTAGCATAGATCGACAGTCGATAAAATGAAGTTTATGAATGAACATTCATTCATAAAATCGATTTGTATCGAATTTGTCGATTTATCGAGCTTATCGATGCTGTTGTAGTATGAATTAGTTCAATTGTTCTTAAACAACATTGATCGTTCGCGGCTCCACTTTGCCGGCTAAATGATGCGATTACGAAATGGGCGGCGATAAAGACGATAAGAGAGCGAATATATTATGATATACTCGCTGCCTTATCGTCAATTAAACGCCCATTTCGTAACCGCACCCTGAAACGAGACACTGACCTCGACAAGTAATCGATCCAGTAATCTCCTGAAAATTGGTGAATCCACAGACTAAAACCGAAAACTGACTAGGTGACTTGGTGGTTTTTGCATCTGTATGGGCCCACGTAACGAGACCGGTCGGACGGCCTAACGAAGTTAAGAGACCTTCTCCCCACCTAAATAAATATCATACAGTCCACCATAACAGTAGTTAGAAAGAGTTTTGTCTTGTTATACATATATGTAAATTCCGAGGACTTTTAATTGGATATCCTTCATTAGCTTTTTGCCTTAAAAAGATTAACCCAACGCATCGTCCGAGAATGAAAAAACAAGGAATAAATATAAAAATATAATGAACAACAAGACAAACCACAGCAGTCCCATAAAGCCCGTCTTCCTGTTGATATGCATCTAGTTTTACTGCCGGCGTCACCGCAGTCTCACCGGTCGTATACGGAACATCAATATTAAATTTATTCTTACTGAACAAGCTACAGCGGTTTCAGTAACATATTGACACTTCTCGTGCATGCTACGTGCTTATTTTGGTAATTTTAGATTAATTACACGGTCCTTGTTTAGGGTAAATGTAATTAATTCATTAACCAATAGAAGGTATATTAGTGAACGGGTAGACAGACTACTGTAACTGTAGGCCAAGCATGAGTTAATTAACTATTACTTTGCGATTGAGTTAACTAACATTGGTATAGAAAATAGCGCCTCAACCGGAAATTTTGGAAACTAAAAATGCGAGCGTGTGATTAGTGTAAATATTAACGCAGTAGTATAGTTAACTCGAAAGTAGATGGTAAAAAAACTCACTATGGCTACAGATCGCTTGGGGTCCCGGGCCTCATTCCAAGATTGCAACTGCTAAACACGACAGGATAATAATAATAATAATAATAATAAATAATTTATTAAGGTTCAACAGAAACAGCCTTACAATATATGAGGAAGAAAAAGAAAAGTTTTTTTTTTGTTCTTTAGTTAGGTAGTAGGCTGAACACGAATGCCGCGCCAACCACTGCACTAGGCAAGCCTGTGTCGCAGATGGTGGCGAGTGTGCGCGTGATGGTAATATGATTATTATATAATGTTAAATATATCAGAGTTAAAAATAAAACATAGTTAAATTAAGAAAATTGGAGTGACCATTGTTTAGTATTTATATAATTATTTAGAAAATATGTGTGATTAGTGTGTAACTAATGCAAGTACAGCTATTAATTGAATTTTATCGTGGAGTACCTACACAGTTATCATAGTTATTAATACCAGTATATTACTATAGTTTTAATAACTATGATACTGTATTGAGGGTCGCCTCACACTCCTCATAGTCGAGAGATAGAAGCCAGACTTTTGTTATCTTTTTTAGTTTATAGTTGGTGAGGTTATTAATTTTAAGTAGTTTATTCACCTTATTATATACCCAGGGACCCATGTAGTAGTATTGTCGCCGCGCAAATGTAGTCCTAATTTGAGATACTTTGAAGACATCCTCATGCCTAGTTCGAGAATGTCGATCGACATTTAGTGATATATGCGGATGGTTACATTCTCGGGTGTATTGATGCAGGTTTGTTAATAGCGTCAGTATATATTCCTTGCGAACTGATAATATATTCCATTTGTTATAGAGTTCAGTAGTGGGGTAGGTTCTAGGTAGAAAGGCCATTACCTTCAGTACTGCTCTTTGTGATCTTTCGAGATATATTAAACGTGATTTAACAGCAGAACCCCACGTTGTGATGCAATAACTAATAATGGAATGACAGAGGGCGCTGTAGATATTCTTTAGCAAGCTTATGTCGGCTACATATCTAAGGTGTCTAAAGGTGTATAAAAGTTTACGAATTCTTTCTGTCACGGCCTGGAGGTGATGTGTCCAAGATAGTCTATCGTCAATGGTGAGACCCAAGTATTTTATCACTGTTACTTGATTAAGTTGCATACAGGCGCAAGACCGTGCAACCCCATATGTGCAATTAGAGCCATGTAACCTAATTAATACTTTTTGATTAGAAATAGTCTTATCGACAATACTGAAGCACATAAATTTGGTTTTATCTGCATTTAGTGTAAGCAGATTGCTTTCAAGCCAAGACGACACCACCTTCATTCCGGTTTCAGTTGATTTCTGGACATCATCCCAAGTGACCCCTTTAAACACAATAGCCGTATCATCTGCAAATGATACTATTCGAGCTTTTGGGATATTCAGCCTTGTTAGTCCGTCTATGTATACCAAGAAGAGCTTTGGTCCCAGGATGCTACCTTGAGGGACGCCAAACAGAATGGGAAGGTCTTCGCTGCTATTTTTATTAATGTTCACGTGTTGAATTCGGTTAGAAAGATAGCTTTTAAACCATGCAAGTGCTACGCCTCTAATGCCTATGTTGTTTAGTTTTTGTAGAAGTATAGGAATAGATACCGTGTCGAACGCTTTCGCGAGATCTAAAAATACTGCCAAGCTTCGACACCCTTCATCTAGAGACGATGATACTTCAGACAACAGGTAGTTAACAGCATCATTGGTTGAGCGTTTCTCTCTAAAACCGAATTGGGTTTCCGATAGATGGTGCCCATCTGTCAAGTATTTAGTAAGTCTGTTGTTCACAGCCTTTTCGAGAATTTTAGAAATAGTGCTTAAAAGTGATATGGGTCTGTAGTTCGTTGGAGATTTTTTGTCGCCACTTTTAAAAATTGGACTGACTACGGCTTTTTTGAAGGTGTCGGGAAAGATGCCACCTTCAAGGCTAAGGTTGCAGATATGCGTAATTGCGTCACAAACGAACTCAAGGACGTTGCGTAAACTATAAATATGGAAATATAAGTTCTATTCCAATGGTTATATAGACTTATTAGGTTGGCTATAATAATACCGCCATCTTGAAATACACGAGAACTTATATTTCAATATTTAGTGTTACGTACGCATTATGTAACATCTTGTCGTGTTTAGCGGTTGCAATCTTGGAATAAGGCCCCTGATCATATTTCACGCATTTGGACGTGCGTGACGCGTATATATGGAACACGTCAAACATGGAGTTTACCATGTCTCGTACTGTTCCTTTTTCGGCTAGCGAATCTCGCAGCCACGCCACCGTTGGAAACAGACAATGCCCCTCAGGCTTCCTGTATTAGTCAGTCAAAAGAAAAGTATACATTCCACCTGCATGTACACTTCTATACGCGCGCACGCATCAAGTGTGCTGAGGTGTAGATCAGCTTGTTAAGATAAAGATAATCATACAGGGTATAAGCACGTTCTACGCGTCATGTACCGATGTATGCAATATGATGACCATATTCTGTTTCTTTTATGGGTTACGTTAGATTGTCAAAATGAAAAAACCCTTTATGTACAATGGTCACGACACGAAATACTAAAAACTTTCAAGCCAAATGTACCTATAATAACAGGGAATATAGACTTTTTAGTGTTCTTTGTTGCTGATTGTTTAATGTCATATTAATGTTTAATGTCCCTAGAGCTCCTGAACTTATACCTGTTTTTGGCATTTTCGGTTGAGACGATGGGTCCATGATCCCAGGACGCTAGTGAATTTATCCACGATTTAGGAAAAAAAAAATTGCTACTGGAGATCCTCTGAGCAAGGAGTACCTTGTTCAGAGAATCAGCATTACGATCCAGCGTGGTAATGCAGCTAGTGTCCTTGGTACACTGCGCCCATCGTCTAAACATTCAAATTTTTTATTATTAATTTGTAGGTATTATATATAGATATTTTTTTATATAGGTTATTAGATAATGGATTTTGTAATTTTTTTTTCTTGAAATTAAATGTTTCTATTTTTTATGTCATATTTATATATGGGATTTCGTTGTTTTGACAACCTAACGTTTACGTTTATAAGAAACAGAGACTCTACCATGGGTTTGCGCATTGTAGAAACGTAACGTATTCATTTACGTATACGTGAGCAACAACCAATAGGATCGCTTTATTCAATCCTGTTACCAAAAATAAAGCGGCTCTATTGGGTGTTGCTCACGTATACGTAAATGAATACGTTACGTTTCTACAATGCGCAAACCCATGGTAGAGCCTCAGATTATTATAGCAGCTGAGCACTAATTTGCTTCTGACAGTTTCGGCTTGCGTGTCTGTTAGATAAATTCGAATGAAAAGTGACAGGTCTCTATAGAAAACTCCCAGTTTTATTCAAATAAAATTTTATTTTTATAATATATTTATTAAATTGTCCCAAAGGTTTGACTGGTCGAGAATGTCTAGTGGCATGAAGTTCGCCTTAGTACTTTGTGCAATAAAGTTTAAATAAAATAAATAAATATATCCAATGTCAAAAGCGCAAAAAAAATCCCCCAGGGACTTCTCTTAAACTAACTTCAGTCATTGAATCGTAATATGGATCAATCCTGCGTTAGCAGAATACCAAATTAAGCGATTGCAATTCTGTTGTGATGCGATTGCCGTGGATGGTTTAATTTGTCACATTTCGTGTTCTGCTAACATCGTAACAAAACCAAATGTGATCATAGAAAATGGTCAAAATGGTACGTGTGTGATTGTGCGCCTCATGCATAAGACCTAATATGATTAAAAAAATCGGAATTTGATTATTGATTTTAATTATTAATTTATATTATTCATCATCATCATCATCATCAGCCTATCGCAGTCCACTGCTGGACATAGGCCTCTCCCAATACACGCCACTGATCCCTATCCTCCGCTCTTCGCATCCAGTCTCTGCCAGCCACCCTCCGCAGGTCATCAGTCCATCTAGCTGCGGGCATCTAAATTTATATTATTATTAATTTTAATTACTTCTTGTTTATTTCTAATGACTAAGTTAATTTTTCACGTTTATCCTTTATTTGGAAGAGCATAAAAACTAGTATAAGTTTTAAACAAAACTTTATCTTTATGAACTTTTCTACCGCCCAAAATAATTCCTGTCCATCTTTTCACCCAAAATAATACGATTATTACAAAATATCACTACACAAAGGATGTCTGTAACGGATTACAGTTGTTTGCATATAAAATAATGCGCGGCTGCGGTGTAGCACCAAATATTTGTGGACCCGGTCAAAGAGAACGTCCTTTTTGCCGGTCCTTTGAGAGTCGCGGTCTGCGGTCGTGATATCCGATTATACCCAGCTTGTATTTTGTCAACTATAGCCAGGCTTCACTTACAATTATATAACTAGGGTTCATTTTAAATAAACTATATACAAATAAAAACCATTTGAAATATACCTAGTTTATTAAAATATACCCGTAACGCAATTCGTCATTGACACCCCCCATTTCGTAATGTATCATTTAGCCGGCATAGTGGGAGCGAACATCATAGTGTTCACCACCAGGTAGATACAAATTTAAATATGGTGTTCCAATAAAAAAAATAAAAAAACTTACAAACCTTAAATTATTACAAATACCTAAATAAAAAATATTTCTTTACCTACTAAATATTATAAAAAAAAAATACTCAATAAAATAAACAAAAAATATAATATAAAAATAACTAATAACTAACTAAATAAAATATTTCTTGAAGATCTTCCAATGCTATCAAAATACTCAAAGCATTGCACCTCTGAATTTCCAGCGATATTCGTTGGGGGAAATAAGACCTCGCGTGATGGTCTCCAGATGCATTAATTAATAACCAAGTTGTACATATTTTTATTCGATGTAAATAATAGTACATTGTTCACCGAGGGGAGAAAGTCACCGATTACTAACGAGGGCGAAGTTTGAGGCCCGACGCGAAGCGGAGGGCCTTAATTCGCTCGAGTTAGGAATCGCACTTTTTCGCCGAGTGATACATAGTGCTTTATACTACACCTACGAGGAAAATAAAAAATAAAATCTCTATTAATTAAAGTTTATATTAAAATTATTACAGTTGTTAAATAGTACTTTTTAACATAGAATACAAAGACCACAAAGTACTTGACTTATACTTTTGCGCTATTTCATTAAAATAAGATAATAATACATTTTCAGAAAAAGAATGCGCATTTTTCTCGCTTTTCCATTGTAAAAAGTCTTCATACGCCTTGTTATATTTATTCTTAGATTTCTCGGGTAATAGGTTTTCAATAACTTCTTGGGCAGTTACTTTTAATTCTGGCGGCGTTGTCAAATCTCCACTATCGCTACTAGACGACATTTCGAGTAGAATATAGTAATTAAAAATAACAAAACACAAATTGAAAGTTCACAAGGAACAAGAAAGCAGTCTGCGCGCGCTTTTTTTTTGATCGTTTAACGTAGATAGAGAGGCAAGGGAATCATGCTCTATGCAGCCTCGCCAAAATAATTAAATTTAGAAAAGAATCTATGCTACTTTTCTAAACTTAATAAATCAAAAATGCAAAGAAAGTAAACAGCCAATAAACCAATACTTTTATTTTATTTTATTTTGATTAAAATTTCGAACTTGTAAAAAAAAACTAGGCTGTATGGCTTTGAACCATTGCCTTTCCTAATTTGGAAGAATTGAAGAAAAAAATTTAAAAAAAAACTAGCACGTTAACAATGAATTTTCATATACTTTTTCCTCCCGCTTAAGCACGTTAACAATGGATTTTCATACACTTTTTCCTCCCGCATATTTGTACGACTACAAAGACGTACTTTCTGACCTATTCTTACGCAAGTAAGAACCTACTTTCCGAGCAGGTGTAGTATAAAATAACATTTAAACTAACATTAAAAAAAAAAAAAAAAAATTTACAAACAAAATCTATAAAAAAATATTATAATTAAAGTGATTATTTTATAATTAAAGTGTATAAATAAAGAGGATTATTTTATGTTGCAACTGCCTTTTGGTAGTTCCAAACATAAAATATTCCTCTAGTCTATCCTGTGGCATTGTGCCCAAAATGCTAGCGGCATTGCCTCGTTGTATGGCTATACTGATCTTTTGCTTAAAGTAACCGCCAGCTCTTGAATCACCAGTAAGATCAACCAGCATTACGATCCAGCGTGGTAATGCAGCTAGTGTCCTTGGTACACTGCGCCCATCGTCTAAACATTCAAATTTTCTATTATTAATTTGTAGGTATTATATATAGATATTTTTTTATATAGGTTATTAGATAATGGATTTTGTATTTTTTTTTTCTTGAAATTAAATGTTTCTATTTTTTATGTCATATTTATATATGGGATTTCGTTGTTTTGACAACCTAACGTTTACGTTTATAAGAAACAGAGACTCTACCATGGGTTTGCGCATTGTAGAAACGTAACGTATTCATTTACGTATACGTGAGCAACAACCAATAGGATCGCTTTATTCAATCCTGTTACCAAAAATAAAGCGGCTCTATTGGGTGTTGCTCACGTATACGTAAATGAATACGTTACGTTTCTACAATGCGCAAACCCATGGTAGAGCCTCAGATTATTATAGCAGCTGAGCACTAATTTGCTTCTGACAGTTTCGGCTTGCGTGTCTGTTAGATAAATTCGAATGAAAAGTGACAGGTCTCTATAGAAAACTCCCAGTTTTATTCAAATAAAATTTTATTTTTATAATATATTTATTAAATTGTCCCAAAGGTTTGACTGGTCGAGAATGTCTAGTGGCATGAAGTTCGCCTTAGTACTTTGTGCAATAAAGTTTAAATAAAATAAATAAATATATCCAATGTCAAAAGCGCAAAAAAAATCCCCCAGGGACTTCTCTTAAACTAACTTCAGTCATTGAATCGTAATATGGATCAATCCTGCGTTAGCAGAATACCAAATTAAGCGATTGCAATTCTGTTGTGATGCGATTGCCGTGGATGGTTTAATTTGTCACATTTCGTGTTCTGCTAACATCGTAACAAAACCAAATGTGATCATAGAAAATGGTCAAAATGGTACGTGTGTGATTGTGCGCCTCATGCATAAGACCTAATATGATTAAAAAAATCGGAATTTGATTATTGATTTTAATTATTAATTTATATTATTCATCATCATCATCATCATCAGCCTATCGCAGTCCACTGCTGGACATAGGCCTCTCCCAATACACGCCACTGATCCCTATCCTCCGCTCTTCGCATCCAGTCTCTGCCAGCCACCCTCCGCAGGTCATCAGTCCATCTAGCTGCGGGCATCTAAATTTATATTATTATTAATTTTAATTACTTCTTGTTTATTTCTAATGACTAAGTTAATTTTTCACGTTTATCCTTTATTTGGAAGAGCATAAAAACTAGTATAAGTTTTAAACAAAACTTTATCTTTATGAACTTTTCTACCGCCCAAAATAATTCCTGTCCATCTTTTCACCCAAAATAATACGATTATTACAAAATATCACTACACAAAGGATGTCTGTAACGGATTACAGTTGTTTGCATATAAAATAATGCGCGGCTGCGGTGTAGCACCAAATATTTGTGGACCCGGTCAAAGAGAACGTCCTTTTTGCCGGTCCTTTGAGAGTCGCGGTCTGCGGTCGTGATATCCGATTATACCCAGCTTGTATTTTGTCAACTATAGCCAGGCTTCACTTACAATTATATAACTAGGGTTCATTTTAAATAAACTATATACAAATAAAAACCATTTGAAATATACCTAGTTTATTAAAATATACCCGTAACGCAATTCGTCATTGACACCCCCCATTTCGTAATGTATCATTTAGCCGGCATAGTGGGAGCGAACATCATAGTGTTCACCACCAGGTAGATACAAATTTAAATATGGTGTTCCAATAAAAAAAATAAAAAAACTTACAAACCTTAAATTATTACAAATACCTAAATAAAAAATATTTCTTTACCTACTAAATATTATAAAAAAAAAATACTCAATAAAATAAACAAAAAATATAATATAAAAATAACTAATAACTAACTAAATAAAATATTTCTTGAAGATCTTCCAATGCTATCAAAATACTCAAAGCATTGCACCTCTGAATTTCCAGCGATATTCGTTGGGGGAAATAAGACCTCGCGTGATGGTCTCCAGATGCATTAATTAATAACCAAGTTGTACATATTTTTATTCGATGTAAATAATAGTACATTGTTCACCGAGGGGAGAAAGTCACCGATTACTAACGAGGGCGAAGTTTGAGGCCCGACGCGAAGCGGAGGGCCTTAATTCGCTCGAGTTAGGAATCGCACTTTTTCGCCGAGTGATACATAGTGCTTTATACTACACCTACGAGGAAAATAAAAAATAAAATCTCTATTAATTAAAGTTTATATTAAAATTATTACAGTTGTTAAATAGTACTTTTTAACATAGAATACAAAGACCACAAAGTACTTGACTTATACTTTTGCGCTATTTCATTAAAATAAGATAATAATACATTTTCAGAAAAAGAATGCGCATTTTTCTCGCTTTTCCATTGTAAAAAGTCTTCATACGCCTTGTTATATTTATTCTTAGATTTCTCGGGTAATAGGTTTTCAATAACTTCTTGGGCAGTTACTTTTAATTCTGGCGGCGTTGTCAAATCTCCACTATCGCTACTAGACGACATTTCGAGTAGAATATAGTAATTAAAAATAACAAAACACAAATTGAAAGTTCACAAGGAACAAGAAAGCAGTCTGCGCGCGCTTTTTTTTTGATCGTTTAACGTAGATAGAGAGGCAAGGGAATCATGCTCTATGCAGCCTCGCCAAAATAATTAAATTTAGAAAAGAATCTATGCTACTTTTCTAAACTTAATAAATCAAAAATGCAAAGAAAGTAAACAGCCAATAAACCAATACTTTTATTTTATTTTATTTTGATTAAAATTTCGAACTTGTAAAAAAAAACTAGGCTGTATGGCTTTGAACCATTGCCTTTCCTAATTTGGAAGAATTGAAGAAAAAAATTTAAAAAAAAACTAGCACGTTAACAATGAATTTTCATATACTTTTTCCTCCCGCTTAAGCACGTTAACAATGGATTTTCATACACTTTTTCCTCCCGCATATTTGTACGACTACAAAGACGTACTTTCTGACCTATTCTTACGTAAGTAAGAACCTACTTTCCGAGCAGGTGTAGTATAAAATAACATTTAAACTAACATTAAAAAAAAAAAAAAAAAAAATTTACAAACAAAATCTATAAAAAAATATTATAATTAAAGTGATTATTTTATAATTAAAGTGTATAAATAAAGAGGATTATTTTATGTTGCAACTGCCTTTTGGTAGTTCCAAACATAAAATATTCCTCTAGTCTATCCTGTGGCATTGTGCCCAAAATGCTAGCGGCATTGCCTCGTTGTATGGCTATACTGATCTTTTGCTTAAAGTAACCGCCAGCTCTTGAATCACCAGTAAGATCAACCAGCATTGGAGCCAACTCTTTATAAAATAATTTGGCATCCTCACTCCACGTACCCATAGATTCCAAAATTGTAATTTTGAATAATATTATTGTATTTAATACGTTTGTTTGCTTCCGCTGTGGTAGCGGCAGATCCAGCCCGGCATGCAGATCCCTGTATATGAGACTGGGCCATGGTGTCAACACACGTGGCGTCCCAAATTAAGGCCCTACCTCCCTTCCATGGAATTAACGTCATTCCATCAGGTCTCTTGCCATCGCTTCGAGAAATACCCTGAAGTTCCAAAATTTATGGAATCGAAACGGTGGCAAGCGACCTGCGGATAATATTATTGATAGTGGCATGTCGGGAGATTCGACCAGCACTTTTTGTACAAGCTAGGCCATGGAGCCCATAATTGTCGACCCTCGATCCACAAGGACAAACGTGAGTTTCACACAATTTTGCACCCAGTCTTAGACAAACAGCAATTTTTATTGTACTGTTGTCTAAAAGGGTACCGATATTTGGAGTAGGAAAAGCCTGCAGCCAAACACCGGCCTCTGGTGTTGCAACTGCTAAAAGTTGTGCTCTGTCGTGTTGGGAAGCATTATGTAATAACATATTAAAAAAAATATTTATAATACGTTCGTCCCATTGCTTTTGGATATGATGCGAAGATGGTAAATTTGTTGTTGGGCATAATGTTTTCCAAACATTTATAGCCTCGTCCACATCTACAATCTCAAAATCACTAGCGAGTGACGGATTAAGTATTTTACCAATGAGGTCGTTGGATGCTGAAGCAGAGGCAATAAATGCTGGTAATGAGACACTTGAAATTTTGCATATTCCAAGCCCCCCAGACTTAACTGGTAGGGTGGCTGGTTCCTACGAATCATTATTAAAAGATATATTAAGTATGGTTTCCAATGTATTTTTTAATTCGAAATCCAAAGAATCAATTAAATTATGAAATTTCCAAAATGGTGAGCATCTAATAAGGTATGTTAAATTTGGCACAAATAAACAGAAACGGATGAGATGTATTGCTATATGAATATGTATTTTGGATAATTTAAAAACATGATCGCGAAATATTTGTTTTTTCTGTTCGACCAATGGGGGGAGCACATGGTCCAATAATGGTGCACCAAGCAGGAACAGGTTCTCATCATTCAATATTTTTAAATTAGGTGCCAAAACATTAAATTTATCCATAATATCTAATTTATTAACATTTGATACGTCTTTGTTGAAATATATTTCACATTTGAAGTTGTTGACCAAACTTTAATGCATCTGGAGACCATGGTCCTAAAGTTCCCACCGAAAACGGCAGAAATTCAAAAGAAGAGCAATGCGTTTTATATTTTTGAATCTTTTTGTTTTGGGCCAAAAGCGCCGCAACACCGGAAGATACAGAGGTGATGTGGACGTAACTTGGAGCAAGACACAAGTAGCATCCTATAAAAGTGCTCGACCTTTATGCCATGGTACACCGCTGCACCGTTCGGTCTTTTGCCATCGTCACGGTAGCTAGACCGACTATTAATACTATTTAAATAAATATTACATTATACACTTCTTATCAATAGAGTCAGATGAAAACACGCAACAAAATACATAATACAAAACGGTGAACGTTTCATAATGAATGTTATGAACTTAAAAAATAGTGAATTTTTTTATTTTAATTTTTTTTTTCATTGACCGTCGCAATGTTTTGCTATTTGTTAGTTCTTAACAGATATATGTTAAATATTGTGTATGTAATATTTTTGTGTTTTAGATTTAAGTGATGGTAGTTTATTTGTATATAATAGGTATTATTGTTGGTTATATTATGAAAAAATCATTGGTGAAACTCACTGATGGCATTTGAACCGCGACCCCTTAGAATTTAAGCTGTCCACCTCTTGACCATTCTTTGCAAAATATAATATAGCTAATATTAAACAAAACTATATTAAGAATTCATGGGCTGGCATGATCGGTAAGCGACCAAAGTCCCTAAATTAATTTAGAATAAATAAATAAAAAAGTATAGTAGGTACAAGAAATTGTAGGTACCTACTTTTACATTTGATGTCACCTTTTTGGCAAATGCAATGATTGGTATATTTTTTTCTTTTGTTAAAATCGCTAACTATTGCCCGCAACTAAAACTCTTTTCTATCTGGTGTATTTTTCTACATAGTGTTCTAATAAATAAAATTTAAATTTATACAGATTACAATCCGGTCCGAAGTATAGAGGGTTTTCCTTAAATTATTACAATCTTACTCAAATATAAACAAAGGTAGGTGTAGTTAACATTTACATTTTGTATACATTACAAAGTTGATGTATCCCTTGGCTTATTCACAGGAACCCACAGCAGCCTGCGGTCAGGCCCAACTTAACGAAGCCCGTGAATTCTTAATATAGTTTTGTTTAATTTTAGCTATATTATATTTTGCAGGGAATGGTCGAAGGTGGACCGCTGAAGACAAATTCTCTTATTTCTTTGTGAAGAAAATGGATCGTGGTTCAAATGCCAGCTAATGCATTTTTCATACAACTTACAATCTTTTGCGTAGGTACCTAATGTTTAATTATCAGCCTGAAAAACTAAATTTTATAAATTATTAAAATAAATCGAAATCTGGATGCCTGCGGATCAGAAGAAAATCCTAGTTAGGTTATTGATTAATTTATATAAATATAAATACCATCACGTGTGCTTCTTAGCTCCCGATAACCGTTTATACACCCAGCGGATGGATAAACCCGTCCTCATTTTGCCGATGGTATTCAGAGGCAACACCTAACAAGTGGCGAGATTGTTGCGGTGTTTATGATGGTATACCCTCAAATAAATTAAGTTATAGCTGTTAAGATATTATAAAATAAATATATTTGTATTAGCTTAACCAAAACAAAAACTCGACCCTGAGGTACCATTGACAATTTTTCGACCTTGAGCTACCATTGACAATTTTAGTATCGATCCGACTGATACTAGGTTCAAAAAAATGCTTGTCTCCAAATAGGTAGCTAGTAACGAAGAGGATACAAGAAATTATTTTTTATTTTTGCTGTAAGTACTGTACTTTATATTTTTATTTACTTACAGTAAGTAACTTGCTCCCCCCTGAACATCAGACAGTCACCGTCTCACGCCATTTTCAAGAAATTACTAATTTCTCATTATCATAATTTATGTTAGGTTTAAACATATATTTATGTATTTAATTTTGCTATATTTATTTATGTAGTTGTTTATTTGAGCAGGTATCTATTACTGTATGTATTTTGATTTCTCTTTACACTAATCTGTGCACCCTATATTACAATTTTCACTCTCCTGAAGGATAATGCCTAAGGCATTAAGCTCGCCTTTGTACAAACCTTTTAGTGCAATAAAGAATTTTAAATAAACTTAATGTTCTAATGTCCCGAGGGTGTGACTGTCGGATAATGCCCAAAGAAATTAAGTCCGCCTTTGTCTTATGCAATACAGTTTTATAAACAAATAATGAAAAAATTAAAACACTTCTAGTGCCAATGACATTATTCATGTAGCAGAAATCAGTACACCTCAAGCTTATTCCATTAAAATTAGAGAAATAATTGTTTAAATTTAATTTTCTGTTTAAACATTCACCAGGAGCTAAAAACCTTTGAAGCAAAGCTCTCGACTTTGCAAATTAGATTTAATATAAAGCCTATTTTAATTTGCTCCCGTCGCTAAACATCGGTACCTGCTTAATGTTTAACGGGTGTTCCGAGTCGCTATTGACTCACGGTTCGAGTTGACGTTCCTTCACAAAGCAAATATGTTCTTGTGGCCGCCGAGCCTCGGCCGAGCGCGATAATAAGCTTACCCGGCCGAGGGCGGCGCCCGCCCGCCTTACCGACTCCGCCCGCGCGGACCTGCGATGTTATTAAATTCTTCTGTCGGCTGGACGCTCTGATATTTAGATATGCTTCCCGGGATCTGAGTCCTTTGTCTTTTGAACTCTGCCAGATGAAAGCATAAACGAATTATTGGTTCGTAGAGTTCGCAAACAAACCCTTCACTCGACACAAAGAGTTATGTCAGTAATTTAATATAAACATTTTGAGGCCGCATCAGGTGTTCTAATTCCCGGTTTATATGAGGTAGGTTACATTACAACACATAAAGCCAATTATGAAATAAGCTGCATAAATTAAAACGTGAAAATCCGAGGGTTCTTCCGTTGTATTCGTATTTTAGACGTCTAAGCTTACAGAACGTTTCAAAACATTACTCTCTGCACAACAATAAAACTCATTAATTCTCTCGTGCGGTCGCGTTTTATAAATGTTTCACGTATTAATAAAATTAACAAAGCCCCGTTTGCGCAGAGGGCTATTTTCCGACAAAGCGGGGAAGCGAAGCCGACACAATAGCAATGTAGACTCTAAAATAAATACAAGGAATTTGGGAACAGGCGGCACAAAGCATTCACCTGCTGACTGCTAGTTCATTTCTGGATAAAATAAATAGGTACCTAATAATTTTAAGAAGTTCTAAATTTTATTATTGCTGCCCTTTTGTTATCACTACACTAAACACAAAACTCAATCCAATGTGCTTTACGTCAAAGAACCTACATCCGCAAATAAAGCGGTGATGTGTCAGCAGTTTTTTGCTAACAATTGACGGGGGATCACCAATATCTCTGTTTTCCAATTGCATTCTTATCTCCCCTTCGTCCTTCAGAAAACGGTTTTATTTTGTTTTAGGTAAGTAGGTACTTTTTATTATTATTTTTATGTAGGTACATATTTTAGGCACTCTGGTTATTGGTTTAAAAATTGTGCCGGTTTTTCTCCAAAAAATGTTCCACTTAACAAAATGCATCTCATAAATTATCCAACCCACTCCGAGGCATATTTTCGTTCCATAAACATTAAATAAACCGTTAGTAGAATGCTTATATTACGACGCTTAATACTTTAATCGTGTTTCAAGCCAGCCTTTGTACTCTTCTCTACACCCCACAAATTACGACGAAAAGGCGAAAATTTAAATACCCGCCGGCGAAAACTGTTTTACATGTAAGAGGTGCATTTTGTGTTAAATGCAACTAAGTTAATGGCGCGACAACGCTGTTTCACACATTCGCTTCACTCTTGTATTTATTATCAAGCTTTTGTAGATTACCTGTAGGTATTGTATTTTGTATGAGAGACAGTAAAGTATACTAGACTAGAGATTTAGTTCCACTTTAACATAACAGTTCGTGGATAAGCCAATTTGGAATAAAATTAATTTAAGTACCTATATTCATTAATTTTTATTAATAAGAAAACTTAAATAACATTTTAAAATAAAATAACTTATAAAATATACTTACTTAAAAATAAACTAAATTATAATACCTATAAACTAAAAAAAAATATAAAGAAAGAAAAATAATCACATACATATCATATAGACGGGTGCCTTACCGCGCCCGCCTAGACGGCCCCAGGCTACCCAGCGGAGGGGTTTTAATCCCACCCCGTTGTAGCCGATGGTATGAGTCTACACCGAACAAGTGGCTATCTCGTCGCGATGTTTTGAATAGACTCAATAACCCATCTATAAACAGTTTCACAAGTTCGTATAGTGAAACCGGGACCGACAGCTTAACGTGCTCTCCGAGGCACTATAGTGGTGTTGTCAAACAAACGTACATATTTTTTTTTAATTAAAAACTCATTGGTACATACCGGGATTCGAACCAGGGACCTAAGTGCTTTTAAGTTCTAACCAACTCGGCCACCACGTATTAAAAATAATCATCTATAAAAAAAATACGGATTCCAGGCCAGTGTTGCGCGGTTTTGGGCTCAGGATGCTGGCGGCGTTTCCCCTCTGAATGGTGAGCCTGACCTTTTTATTAATTTACTTAAAGATATATAAATAATATGTATATGGAGCAATTAAAATAAACACTCCTCAATTCCATAAACCGAATAAATCGTTACAGACTCAAACTACCAGAAGAAGCTATGAGCGCTAAAGCTAAAGAAAGACGACTAGAACTGGCTAAGAAAAGACCCCCCCCCCCCCCCGGATTCCCGCCAGTTTAACGCTCCATACAATACAAGTTCTCCAAAAGCAATTTGGTGAAGTTGTTAGTTTTTTTTTTTGTTCAATTACTACTACATAATAAAACGACCATTATTAATATTTAAAAAAAAGTAATAGTAAATACATATGTACTAAATGTATAATACGATTTTGAAAGAAGACCTCTTAATACATGAATGACACTTTTCTTATCAGTCATACCTTTAGTACCTACATTTAAGGAATGGTAATAAATTATTCGTTCGAAATTTATTGTTACAAAGTACAATTTATTGACGAATATTATTAACTTGCAAAGTTTTACCAGTTGGAGCTATAAAAGTCCGAACAAGAGACACCTGCAAATCATGGTTCTTCGTCACTAAAACAAACGACGTAATTAAATTAATACTTCTAAAATAACTTAAACCTACCAATTAAAACAATAATATTCTAATTTTAATAGTCTTCTTCTTCTTCTCTTTCTCGAGTTTCACAAGTTATTGTTTAAATTTCGAGTCTTTTTAAAGACAACTGATTGATCAGGGGCAACTGATTGAGACAAAATGTCTGTCACGTGTCAAAATCCATACGTTTTTGACTGAGGCAACGCGACATGTCGCCTCGCCTGCATTTTCTCTCAGGGAATCCGTTTATGTACGCTTAATCGATCAGACATATCGAAAACCTTTTCATTTCTTTTTGGTCTACCTTGAACTTGAACTACCTTATAAGACGTTTATTTCCTTTTAAATTAAACCACTTGTTTTACTTTTTTTTCTGTTCTATCATAATTAATATAAATAAATGGCACTTTTTGTGACGATTGTTTCATTATTCTGAGAAGATTCTGATCAATTTCAGTTCAAAACATGCAAAGACCTAACCTCTAAAGACCGTATCTACCAAAATTTGATACCTTAGCACATTTTTAGAAATCTAGTCTTATTTTACTCAAAATAACTTTATAAATCTAAGTTTTAAGCACTATAGAATTGTCTTAATTTCTTAAAGCTCCAATAATTTGGATGTTATTGAGTTTTTTGCAACCGACCCACTTTCTTTTGCGGCCCAGTGTACCTACTTAACTTATAAAAAAAACAATTAGCTGATTATTGTGGATGCGAATTAACACATTCAATCAGATATTTTTAGTTCCTAAAATTGTCTGTATAAATATTATGTTTCTGGTCAATGGTATATATTTTATTTCAGTGATTTTCAAACTTATGACTTTTCTTTTACATCTACTTATTACAAGCTGAAAATAAATAAATATAAGAGGAAAAAAATAGAAAATGCCAAACGCTTTCTAAAAACCTCGACAGAACTCGGATAAAAATCTTCAAACCCGTGGATTTTCTAACTCTCGCCTCGGGTTTAAGGGCTTTTCCGATTTATTTAACAAGTCATTTGCCGAGAGATCAAGAGAAGGCGTTCGTTAAATGGCTCCTTGACCAATGGTCGAACACAGATTCTACCCTTCGCAACGGTTAGGGACGGTTTCACAGTTCTAACCACGGTTAATTTACTCGTATTAAATCTTTTAAAGAATATTTAATTTAGATTGTTATTTTTTCAGGAAAAAATACTTTTGTTGAAATGTCTGAATACTCCAATAACGTGTCTACCTGCCAGTAGTAAATATTATTATATATGTAATTTATGTTAAATAGGTACCTACTTACTGAAAACGCCTATCTCATTAGGTTTTTTAAATAGTATAGGAGCACGGCATGTGACCTTGTCCATGAATAGGGTTGATTAATACGTTGTTGTGTAATAGCAATGATCACTCTCACTATGCCGGCTAAAAAATGAAAAGCGGCATGTAAAGTTCAAAAATGAAAACAACAAACAGTTGAAATGAAATAATAAAACTGTTAGTTGTCTCCACTAACGTTACGTTGTAGGTGGGCCTCTATAACTTCACTAGGCTGATAGACCGCTCCCGTTAGCGCACCCATAAAAACAACCGTCAAGTGACCTAGTCATGTTTCAGATTTAGCCTGTGGGTTCACCGGAGACGGAGACTACTGCATCGATTTATTGTCGAGGCGGTAGTCTCCTTTTATATTCGTAACCGTACCGTTTAGAAACGGGCGCCTAATTCATGGACTTTGTAGGTAAGCTTAACATCAGGTAGATACAAAGTTACATAGTACTCCATTATAAAAATAACTGCCGGCTTGAGATGCCGATTTACGCTTATTATTGTAGAAAGAAGGAAAAACACAGGCTGATAGAGCATTCTATTTTTTAATTGTGCGACAGATGTAAAAATTGCCAAAGCATTTAGTACGAAAAGTTACATTTGTCACAGTATGCGGATGCCTTTTTCCACCATCTCACGACGCTCTGTGTCTAAAAGGCGAAGGGGGGATAAGATTGAGAAGCTCTTCAGAGCACTGATGACTTATTTCATAATTTACGTCATTCTAACTTTGACGGAGGTTTTAACCGTAACTGTTCGTCTAGCAGCTCGTCCTTAGCCTTAGCCAAAGAGAGTGTTAGATAACACAGTTCTTTATTGCGCGGATTAGCTACGAAATGGTTTTGAAGGGTCTGTGTTTTTGGAAGGACTTACTTTGCGATTTTTATTGAAGTCGTTTGATGTTGGAGGCATTTTTAAATGCTTTATTATAATATTTTTATATCTGTATGTAGTAGGTATGTTTACATTTCCTTTATCATTTTGCACCCTTGAAATCTCCGAAATCGGCGTGCATGTATTCGAAGAGTTATGACTGTGGAAGAGGCAAAAGTAGAATGTAGGGATAGGGACAAGTGGCGCTCGGTTATCTCTGATTTATAATTTTTTTTTAAATATTATTATTATAAACAGCGTCTGCGTTGGACCTCAATCTTGCCTAATGAGGTCGAAGAGATAGCACGTTTACTCTTATTTCAATAATAAATCATATTTTCTTGGCGACTGATCTTTAATTGTAATTAAATTTAATATATGCTTAGGTATCTATTATTTATAATTCTAACAAATATAATAAGACAAAAAAAAGTAGGGGACTGTAACCCCTACTATTTCGAACGCAACTATGGCACTGGCTGACCATAATTTTCATAATTAAATTTCCTTATTTAAATTATTTTAGGTCCACGGACATGTCAATAGAGAGAAATAGTTTTGAATTCCATCGAGTTAGGTTGGAAAATCAGCGAATGTATGTAGTATTTTAATTATTATAAAGTATATTAAAAGAATATGATTTTAATTAATAAAATTTAAAAGTAATTCATTTTTGGATGAAGAAACAATAAAATAAGTCCATAAATATAGATATCGAATTTCAGTTTATTCCCAAATAGGTATGTACTGTAGCATCGAAAAGAGCTGTCACAGTATCTTCCATAAATGTTTAATAACTATGTTTTGGGTAGTCATTATCCATATCATAAATTTGTCAACCAAAAACTACAAGTAAGATTCGTACGAAATTAAACACACCGTACCTATATCTGCAACGTTTGTATTTTTTATTATAGTCTTCCTTTTTCCTTACATGCATATAATATGCATATATGTATTCGTGGTGGTGGCCGAAATGGTAAAGAAAATGGTTAAGGGTCAGACTTTGGAATTAAAACCCCTAGTGTGTAACAATTATTTTTTAATTTAAATATAATATTATAAATATGTGGCCTTATTTATAAAAACTTATTGAGGCTTTGAAGAACACTTTAGTTATAGAAGGTTTTCTCTCTTTTACGCATAATAATTTTTGTTGCTAATAAAAAGAGACAAAACCTTCCATAACTAAAGTGTTCTTCAAGGACTCAATAAGTTTTTATGAATACCGGTGATAGGTGTTCAAATATTTGTTTTTTTTTTTTTTTTTAATACCAACATAAACAAACAATCAAAAATTTTTATTTTAGCGCCGAGTAAAATAAGCCCAGCAATAAAAGTGAGCTTTGCCGCATTTCTATAATATAATTTGTAAAGTGCTGTTATTTTAAATACCTTTTGGTCTCGATTGGGTAATTTATTTTCAACTTGCTCCATTAATTAGTTGGTTAAACATACAGAAATGTAACTGGCTAGAAAGATCAACTGGAAAAATAGCGCGTGGTCGTGTTACGACTTATAAATCAGGGACTGAATACTGAACTTAGTGATATTCTCTTTAGGAAAGACAAAATTCAGTACGAACTAATTTATAAATAACAGAAGTGGGAATAATCTAAACATGCATACATTGTGCATGAATGCATTTTTAGATTAAGTATATAATGAAGGTAAAAACCGTGCCCGTCCGCGCGCTGCTACCGCGTTTTTTTAGCTTCATGAAGTATATAGATTATCTCTACATTGTTTTAAAATCAAATATAAATATCATAAATTTTAATCTATTTAGTCACCATAATTGATCAGTATTTGTTTTTACGGTAATCCTGGTACATTAAAAGGCACTCGTAATGGTGCATTGATATACAATATGTAGGTATGTAGTACCTACTCATATATTAAAATATTAATATATGTAAATGTCCCGTATCAGACCTGACCCCAGCAATCCTTTTATACCTTGACCACTAACTTCCTGCATCTGCCATTAGTCATCTTGCACCGCCGATTATATGATATCATCTTAAGTGATAGATCTCAGTAAAAAGAAAGAAGTCATTAATGTGGTCCCCGAACTCAAATTCCTATTCGGGGAAATATTTAGATAATTCATTGTGAAACGCGTTCCGCAAGCAAGTGCCACCACGGCAAGTGCTACATTCACTAATACAATGAATCCTAGGATTTGAACCTGGATGTGCCCGAGTGTAGAAAACCAAGGTGTTTTAACCCCCTTTTTTATGGAGCACGGCATGTGACTTTGTACCTACCTGATGGTAAGCAGACCTACGAAGTTCATGAATTTATTTATTTTATTGAAAATTCTTTATTGCACATAATTGTACATAGGCGAGCTAGGATGATGCCTTAGGAATTTTCTACTAGCTAACCTTTGAGAGAGTGAAATATGCTTAGGGTTGAAGGGCTTAGGGCGACAAGGACGTATTTGCATTAGGAGTCAATTTTAATATCCTCGCATGTTATCGTCAAATCAATCGCCCATTTCGAAACCGCACCATGAAAGGAGACTACCCCCTCGACTAGAAATCGATGCAGTAGTCTTCGGAAAACCAACCGCTGAGCCCACAGACTATAAGCGAAACATGACTGGGTCACTTGGTGACGAGACTTGGTGGGTAAGGAGTCCGGTCGGTCGGCCTAGCGAAGTTATAGAGGTCTTCCTTCCACCCACCCTTCCTTCCTTAACCCTGTTTGTAGGATTGTGTCTTTTGCTAGTCTTATTGCTTATACCTACCACAGCATCTGCATCTTGTTTGATGCAGTCAATTTCCGCATTACCAGTAGGTATTTGTTAGTCAGTTAGTACCCTATCA
Source organism: Monopis laevigella (assembly GCA_947458855.1). Classification (NCBI taxonomy): domain Eukaryota; kingdom Metazoa; phylum Arthropoda; class Insecta; order Lepidoptera; family Tineidae; genus Monopis; species Monopis laevigella. The sequence continues at coordinate 22,814,416 of OX381583.1, read as the reverse complement.
GCCGGGTGCGAACGATGGACCAATAGTTGCAATTACACAAACTCATTAATTTGGAATTTATAAACGGCTTTTAATATAAAACTAGCTGATAAGCGCAACTTCGTCAGCATAACTTTAACCGTTAACGCAGCGCACGCAACTGAAGCTCTCAAAGGAACAAATTTTCTCCGTTTTCCCAACATTTTTCATTGATGCTACACTTCTATTAGTCGTAGCATGATGCTATATGACATGAAGCCTTCCTCGATAAATGGACTATCTAATACTAAAAGAATTTTCAAAATAGGTTCAGTAGATGCAGAGATTACCCCCTATAACCTCACAAACTTTTCTTTATAATACTATAATTACCTCTTTATTATATTCTTAGTATAGATTAGTTAGTATAGATTATACTATAAAATAGGAAAGTCTATTGAATTTATGTTTAAGAACGGCAGTTAAATGGCATATAATAATAAACTATAATTCTTTACAATCCTACATCTCATCAATGGTAACGTGGCTAGTAAAAAAATGGCATGCGCGAATTCTACTTCGGTCACTACTCATTACACTCTACCAATCTGTAGTTGCACTCTGTGGTTAACATCTAGCGACGCTTCCGTGTGCTTTTTATTACAATAATAAAGTTATTCCTTAATTTTATTAGAGACGGTTTCAGTTTGAACGCTGTAAAGGTTCGTTTGGCAGCTAGCGTTTCCGAGTTAAATAGGCATTTGGCAACATTAAATAAAGGATGTAGTAGATTGTTTTTTTTTAAGGATGTCTATAAGTACAATAAATCTCTTTACTTGCCCATCCCTTGATGAAACGGCCCAAATAATCACTTTATAATAATATGTTAAGTTTAGTCAATCATTATTTATAATATAATGTTATTAAAATTAAAATATCTGATCTATCCCCAACAGAAGATATATCTATAAAGAGAGAGTAGATGGGTTGTTTCTTATATTTGAAACTATTGCTTTTAAATTAAACTGCGGGTGAAATCGCAGAGTTCTTTTACGGATTTTGATGAAGCTTTACAGTAATAACTAATAGGTTTTCGAAATTCCCACGGGAGCGAAGTCGCGGGCAGTAATCTAGTCCGCGTTCACTTATTATACGTTATTATTTTTGTTATACGTGGTTGCCGAGTTGGTTAGACCTTGGACTTAAAAACACTTAGGTCCCTGGTTCGAATCCCGGAGTGTGCCAATGAGTTTTTAATTTAAAAAAAAAATTTACATTTGTTTGACAACACCACTATAGTGCCTCGGAGAGCACGTTAAGCAGTCGGTATTCCAACTTGTGAAACTGTTTATAGATGGGTTATTGAGTCTATTCAAAACATTGCGACGAGCAAGCCACTTGTTCGGTGTAGACTCATATCATCGTCTACGACGAGGAGGGATTAAAACCCCTCCGCACCTGTGATGATATAATATATTTACTTTTTTTTTTTTTTATGAAGGAATGAAAAATTCTTTAAGGCGATAAAGCTTAAATTAACCAATTGCAGGCATTAATTATTTCTTTTAATGGGGTTGTTTTGTGCCAAACTTTTCATGCTGTCTTGGTATGTTTGAACTGTCAATTTTCTGTAAAATTTATTGTAAAAGGTTTAATAATTAATTATAATGGGTATTTAATAATATATTATAATGGGTATTTGTGTGACATTTGGTTCTCAAGAAATTGGCGCACACATATTCCCTTTTAGTAAAAGTGGGAATATATTTAAATCATTGCTAAGTCCAAAAACCCGTTTCGACTAGGTCTGCTGCCGTTACAAGGAGAAGTGGTTTACATTATGAATGAATTAGGTTTAATTATTAGGAAAAAAAAGTTTACGCGCGCGTGAAAGAATGGCGGCAATACAACATTCCATGTATAGTGGCGCCCTCTGTAAAAAAGTTTTAGCAAAACAGCCCCATTGTGAAAGCATTTAGTTCTTAAATGAAATTGGATGACAAATCTCAATTTGCGTTACCACCATCAGCCAAGTGACCTAGTCTGTTTCGGTTTTAGTCTGTCGGTTCACCCGTTTTCAAGAGACTACTGCATCGATTTCTTGTCGAGGTGGTAGTCTCTTTTCAGGGAGCACAAAAAGGGCAGTTGATTTGACTTGTAATGGAAATTCGTCTTGGTCGCCTGCCATTTTATAACCGCAATATAGACAAAATCGATACATTTCGAATTTATGAATGAATAAACTTAATTTTATCGACTGTCGAACTATATCGATGTGGTTATGCTAAGCCCCCTAGTGGGGTGATCAATATTGTTCAACAACAGTGTATTAATCGACTACATTGAAGGGCTTTGGATGCCTGCTTACCATCAGGTAAATACAAAGTGTCCCAATAAAAATAAAGGTAAAGAACATGGGTAACAAGTAAAACACTAAATATAAGTATAATTGTATTAGTTAACAGTTTATATAAAAATATGTCAACAATTCACATTTTTAATGCTTGCTTTAAAATCGACGATTTTTGGGTATTTTTGTTGCACCAAATATAATTAATTTATTAATTTCATTTATCTATTCTTAAGAATAAAAAATTACCTAAATGACAGTTTCTTAAATGTTAAAACTTGATTTAGTTAATAGTAAATAAATAAATTTATAACAAAAACGAAAAATAATATTTTATCTTACTTACAAAAATCATATTTATTTCTTAATAGTTTCGAGTCAAGTAAGTTAAGTCTTATTGCCAAACTTAATAAATCTAAGCATAATATATATTTTCACTTTTTTCAACAAAAAAAAAGTGCGGTGATTTTGATTTCAAAAATAAAATATTATCTCACTAATGATTTGAGATACAAAGTAAATCATTATACAAAATAAAATGGACTTTTAGATTATACTTTTTTAAATGTTTGAAAATAATAATTAAGAAATCTGATTCACGTTGAAATCAAATTGTTTTATAATTCAAAATGTGATAGTTTTGGCATTATTTTTTTACACGATCACATTTCGATCGCGATTCTGTACTTGCTAATGACAAGCAAATTGGTAACGATCGAATTTATTAATTTTACTACATATTTTTTTTCTACTTCAACTAGTTATGAATTAATTTGCTAAGTAATTTATACAAATCAATTTTCCTTAACTTTTACTTTTAAGTATTAAGCTCTGGTTTCACCAAAGTGGTTGTAAAACGAATACCCACAGCACAAGTTTTCCTAGTAAGGGATCTGATAGGATAAATTATAAATTGTAGTTTTTTTTTAATGACCGATAAAAAAATTAAAAAATTATGTGACAAACAGTAGTCGACAAGTAGAGTAATACTGGGAGTGCGAAAGCTCATTTTGTATGGAGAACGCGAGCTTCGAGATCGCGAATGCAGTATCCTTAAGTAAAATATTGTTTCATTAATAACATTACTTGTATTGAAATAATATTTCTGAGAATAAGAATTACTTTTTATATCCAAGTTTATACAAATTTACTGATATTTAATTTATAGTTAAATTGGTCCCTCTTTTTCATAAAAAATCACATTTATATAAAAATATAATATTTAAAAAAGTTTTTTTTTTCATGCAGGGTATTAATGTATCAGTATGTAAAAGGGATCTTATATAAAAATACTTATAAAGTATAAAAACTTTAATGCTATCCAAACTATTTATTAAATATAGTTTGGCAGAGAAATACTTGTAAAATTCTGTATTTATTTTTTGTTGGTTAAATAAAGAAAAAAAAATTAAGGCTGAGATAAAGGACCGAATTAATAGTCGTTTCTTAGCTTGGAACTGTCAAAATTAAGTCTTTTTCCGAAGCATTAGCAATTGCTTAGCAACGACTATTAATCCGGCCCTAATGGTCGTTGCTTAGCCCAAAGTCGTTTCTTCCAACTGTCAAAATTTAGTTTTCCTATATGCAGTTTGACAGTCCAAAGCAACATCTATACTAGACCTAAAATGAGACTACCCATTCGAATTTCTATCTCTAAAAAACTTCAAATATTCGATATAGGTACAAATCTACAAATAAATTATCTTCTACACAAATGCTACTAACCTTAGAAAAATAATTATAACATAAGCGCTGACGCAATATGGCCAATTATTCTTATGCATACTTATTTAAAATTACTAATAAGTACAAAATAAAATACTTGATCTGCGATTGAAAGTGCCATTTTTTCCGCTCAAAATGCCTATGTAATTTTTGGGTTGATTTACATTGATTGTTTTATTTAAATATCAAATAATGAGCTAAAGAAAAGTATACTTTACACTTATATTTAATCGAATTTTGGGCAGAAATAAAAGCTTTAAATTAAATCTCATCTACACAAATAAAATAATATTTATATTATTATTATATACATAATAATATATATATAAAAATTGGTTTTAGTTGTCCTTAAGTTAGAACATTTTCTTTAACTTAAAAAATCTTAACTTGTATTGAAGTAATATCCTGTGTGAGTTCTCTAACTATTACATTGCGTTTGAGTTAACTAAAATTTGTATGGAAAATAGTTCAGCGCCCCAAGCGGAAATTTTGAAAACTAAAAATGCGAGCGTGTGATTGATAAAAATGTTAACGCAGTAGTATAGTTAACGCGAAAGTTAACGTTAAAAACACTCACTATTGAGAATATTTGTATTCTTCACTGAAAAAACCTTTTTTATCCGTGTAGTATGAGAATATAAAGGGCCACCATTGCCATGTTTACTTAAAGATGCCACCAATGGAACTCTTCAAGGTTAGCTATTAATGCCCGAGCCATATATATGTATATATTTCAATATTTAGTATTTATTTTTATTTAAGCTTCTGAGGCTCTACCATGGGTTTGCGCATTGTAGAAACGTAACATAATCATTTACGTATACGTGAGCAACAACCAATAGGATCGCTTTATTCAATCTTGTTACCAAAAATAAAGCGGCCCTATTGGTTGTTGCTCACGTATACGTAAATGAATACGTTACGTTTCTACAATGCGCAAACCCATGGTAGAGCCTCTGTACACCAAATGAAGATTTTTCTTTTAATCATCATAATACAACCCAGGGACTAAATCGCTTCAGGGTTTTTAATGGGTTTTTAATAAGAGTTTACTTATCAAACCCCTTGAAACTCAATATTCTTACAAAGCGATATTTTAAAAGCGCTAAGCTATTTATAGCAAAGAGGCAATCAAATCCTTACGAAAAGCAATCCTTATAGGAATACCATTAAATATTAAGAAAAATTTAAACAATCATCCCTTTCAACACTCCTTTCGCTTAACCTTTTTTTTTATTTTACTTTAATTTACTAACCTATTTAGTCCGACTAGTTCAACTGCAAATAAAAACTTCAGTTGAACTAGTCGGTAAAAAGTCCCAGTAGTTCAACGGTTGAACTAATGGGAATGGATGTTATTTAAATAGTTACTAGCCATCTGAACAAAGTATGACACTGGAACATTAACTATCATTAGTTTTGCTAACTAATGATAGTTAATTATAAGCTAGCATCTATATGCTAGCTTATAATCCTACCAACTCGTGTCAGAAATTATAATGTAATGTAAGGGCCCTGGAGTCGACTTGACACCCATACACACGTACTTCCAATATTACAACTTGGCTGTTGGTCGAAGTTATGTTTTTAATTTATTTTCGTAATTGTACGTAAAAATCTTTCTGTTGTGGGTATTTTATTTTTTTGTAAATATAAAAAAAAAACTGTTTTCCAAAAAAATAAAAATAATGACCCAACACAAAAAGATTAATAAATACAATGACCGACAGAAATATTATTTTAATTCTGCGTCAAACAGTAACCGAGTATTATTGGAAGTGCGAAAGCTAATTTGTATGGAGAACACAGAGTTCGCAATTACGAATGCAGTGCCCTTAATGCTAATGTACTTATAAATATTGTAATAACAATCTTAATAATTAACGAATATTCGATATTATTAACAAATCTAGAGTTTTGCGTTAATACTTGTGTGGTCCCATGAGTTTAACTTTCACCAGCGTAAATGTTGGGAGTTGATCATCTACTTGGCTCATCGTTCATTTCTATCTGAAATTAATAATTTTCTATGAATATTGATATTAAAAGTTTTAGTTATAGCATCATTACCCTTCATAGTGGGAAACAAAATCAAAACCTATTCACACAGATAAAAATTAATACTTGAATAAAAACATTTTCCTCTTGGTTAATATTAATATATAAAAAACATGTCGGGGAAACGCCTAAAAGGCGCATGATAAATAGGGACTATATCTGTCGTTCCCACTATGCCAACTGAATATTACTTCGACGTTATAGACAAATTCGTGTTGGCCAATCTGGTTAGATCGTAGATTAAAAAATGGTCATTGACATAAAAAATACGTAGATTTGTTTGACAACATCATGTGCAACAGAGAGCACGTTAAGAGGAGCGGCTGATGACAGATTTCCTATAATCCCCCCCCCCCCCCCCCTTCACATTCATGATTTTTGAAGGCGATATCTAGGCTCGTATGTTTTCTTTTTTTTAAAGTTTGGTATAAGAAAGAAAATATAAACACCAGCAAATATTCTGTTTCTTACAACGTGACGTTTGATTGTCAAAATTTTGTTTTTCAAAATACTTTTTCCGTTATTAGCGCATTATCTTCCAATCGGAGAAGATTAAAAACTACTCTGATCGGGAACAGCGCGCTAATAACAGAAATCGTTATTTTGACAATCGAAAACTCACGTTATAAGAGATCGAAAATGGCCGCTGAAATCCAACAAAAAAACTCTAAAAAATGCCTCATATTAAAATTATAAAATATCAATATAGAAAATTAAGAAAAGGAAAAATTCAGTCATATGTTTCTCTTTAATAAAATGAGACATTTTTTTTTAACCATTAAAGGTTAGGAGTAGAAAACAGTTATAGCCTGAAAATCGTTTTAATGCCTAAATTGTAGGTATAATGGCATACTTGCTCTTTCTCTCTCTCTAATTTCATAGAAGGTTAGGAGAAGGTTTAAATATTCACCATCATACGCTTGGAGAGGAAATCTTTGCAATAGAATCAGCATGAGATGCTCACTAGACCCTCCTCTTAAGCTGTAAGTCCCAGTTCAACCACTTGTGAAACTGTTATACTTCAGTCTGCACATTGGCCTACTTCCATCGGCTATTGGATGGCAATAAAATCTCGTCGCTGGATACCCTGAGGCCGACTAGGTGGTCTCGGACGCAGTTTGTTGAAAAAGCTTACCTTATTAGCAGATCGTCCCAAAATAAGGGGAGAAGAAGGTATAGGTGACTCTATCTCCCTCGCAGCAATAGCTCTTCTAGCTTCTCCGACATGTTCCACCGACTCTTCCGGTAGCCATTTCCAAATAAAGGGAGTGTATAGTTCTGCATCCAGCATTATAGATTTTGGCTTATCGAAGAACCAACCAACTATCGCACCCACTACCAATGTGGATATTAGACCTAAGGGTGCTATCCAGTGGTAGGATATGCGAAATAGTGGAAATACTTCTGATGCATCCTGGAATTAATTGAAAAATCATATACTGTATTATCTAAGATACAAGTAAGTAAAAAATAGATATTGGTTCTTGAAAGTAAGATAAATATACGAAAGTGGTCTAAGCTCAAAAATCGCCTATCGAAAGAAATGTCAAACATGTTCATTGGCGCCATGTTTTGTTCTCACTTTGAGCATAGATTACAATAAATTTTGTTCTCACTTTTTGTTTTGATTGCCCTGGTTAAGCCCGTGCTGGCACTACATCTGCAGCTATGAAACACCCTTGGTCTTCGTTCCGTCATTACCCTTTTCGGATAACTCGGAAGAAGAGTGTTAAATTAAAATAAATTAATCAACAAATCCAACCATAACATTAAAGTTGAAACTGACCATATAAGTACTTAATAATATTTTGGAATTACATTCATGAGATAGTTTTTATTTTGTATGATGGATGAGCTCACACAAAAACTTTAAGGTTCACTAATTGAATTATATGTTATTTTAATCTCCAAACTATATATTTTGAGCAGTATAAATATATTTGTTTTGTCTAATCGGAAACTTGAGAAATATGGCATCAAGTGTAATTAAAATGCCTGAAAAACAAAATTGAAAAATGAATTATAATGCCTAAATTAAAATATTTCCCATTTTTACCATAATGTATAGAATAGAAGTCAAATTACGTGTCATTTAAAAATGATTTTGATTTCCGGTTAGACTTTACTATGATTCTTTTAAGGTATATCAACATAATAAAAGCGGCCCAGCCTAGTGGTTAAGTCACTGCGCAACTGATAACAAGGTTAAGCAGATGACAACAAGGCCGGCCTGGGATGGGTGACCGCTTTATACAACGAAGCTATTTCATCATAAACACCGCAACAAGCTCACCACTTGTTAGGTGTTGCCTCCGAATACCATCAGCGAAATGAGAACGGGTTAATCCCTCTGATGGGTACCCTGAGGCCGTTTAAACGGTTCTCGGGAGCCAAATAGGCACCTGTGATGGTGTTTATGATTTTATTTATATATATCAACATACGTTAAAGCAATTTTGGTAGCCAAAAAAAAAATTTCTTCTTAACATAACTTACAAAAAATTCCGGTGCCACATAAGTGGAATTCATGGCACATTGTTCAGTAATTGGCGGCGAAGATGCTCTAAGTCCGTTGGCAGCCGCAAACTGCATTCCCAAAGACGTGGTACCAGCCACCAGTGCCCCGGCGATGGCTCCAGATATAGCCCCTTTGGGTCCTACCCACCAGCACATCATGCCCAGGGTAAAGATACCACAGGTGGCACTTGCAGCAATGGCTGACAATGCTATAGCCACCCCTGTTGGAAGAATGATGTAGATTATATGTAGGTATATATTGTTTATAAAATGAAATGAAATAAAAAAAATGTTGGTGGGCGGGACTCGAACCCACGATCCTCGCTTTCGCGGCAAGGTACTTAACCTCTGAGCCTATCAGGTTCCAGTCACCCCTCACGAATTTTTTCAATGCTTCTTATCTACTTATATACAGACGCCCTCTATGTGCTTTCTTCTAATAACCTTATATAAGTGTGAAGTTAGAATTCCTTGTTTCTAATACTAGATGACATAGGAGTTTGTTTTTATTTTTTCAGTATTTTATATTTTTATAAATTCCTTAACAGGAAGGTTTTTCATTGCATTTTATAAGATTATAAAATGCAATGAAAAACCTTCTTGTTGGGCGGGACTCGAACCCTTAATTATTTAAATATATGTATAGAAGTGCTTAAATAAATAAAATTATTATGCATTGAAATTCCGTAAAACAAAATTGCTGTAATATATATATATATAATAAAATAAAAATCACTCTTAAATATTAGCAATATATTTAAGAGTGATTTTTGTGGTATTAATATCTTGATATTCTATGTAGTATTAAAATAATAATGCTATAAGAAATGGTGGTAAAGCCCTTGTGGTCTTTCTATTTATATAATAAGGATGATGTATGTATATGTATTAAATAGTAAGGATGTAAATGTTTACAACAATACAGTACCTAGTAAGTATGTGAATGGATCTCAATGTCCTACATTCGTCTGAGTGTAGTTATTAATAAATTACAGACGAAAATAGATTACACCAACCATTGATATTCATCGTATCGTACGTACAGCGGACAGCAAGAAAAAATATATAAATTGACCTCAGCACCAATTCACATTAATAGGTATAATAAACGTTAACACAAACCGTTTAAGACACTACTGCAGCGACATCTTGTCGTCTCTTCTTTCAGGGTGCGGTTACGACACGGGCAGTTGAATTGACGATAAAGCAGCGAGGATATTAAAATAGACTCGTAATGCAAATTCGTCTTTGTCGCAGTACATTTCGTAACCGCATTATTTAGGCGGCACAGTGAGACCCCATTCATGGCCTTTATCCATGTACTCGCACATGGACAAAGGCCATGAATGCCTATTCATCATACAAATTACTGGCCGAATAAAGTTATTTTTGCCGAGTAATTGAATTCGAACATTCCAACCGCAATAATCCTGGTTTAAACCTAAAAGCCAGTATATATATCTATAATGTTTTGGCTTACCTAAAACACCACCCAGTTTCTCAATAACAAGCAGCATAACCAGCGCTACAATAGCCAATGCAGCGGTAACAGATCTTGCTATCAGACCTTCCACCAGCGGTCGAAGGCGCTGCTTTAGCCATCCTCGAAGAATATCCTCTACGGCCACTAACGCACAAGCATTTAGGACCGCTGATAAAGAACTGAAATAGACAATAATACACTTGTGAGTTATATTGGTAAAAAATAATCGTCAAGTAAGTAATCCTAATCCAGCTCTAAAAATTTGTCGAGGTGGTAGTCTCCTTTCAGAGTGTGGTTACAAAACGGGTGGTTGAATTGACGATAAGACAGCAAGGATACTAAAATAGACTCGTAATGCAAAGTCGTCTCGGCCGCTGCCTATTTCTTAAACGCATCATTTAGCCGGCATAGGGAGGGCGATCAGTGAAATTAAATATTTATTCAAAAGATAAATTAATTATATGGTGTTAATGCATCTTTTTGTAAGCATGTAAATTTTTTAAAGTAGGTAGCTATATATTTCTACCCTATAATGTAAGTTATCTGCTCTCGATACCCTGCAGAAGCGAGCGACTAGAATTATTGGAGACGAAAAGTTCAATAAAACCTTGGAGCCGTTGCAGCCAGAGATGTGGCATAGTTGAGCGTATTTTATTCATGGACATTGAAGGTCTGCTCTCTACCAGGTAGATACAAAATCACATGCCGTGCTCCAATAAAAAAAACGCTAAGCAATATAAATTCCGTAAGCGGCAAGTATTAGGTTACAAATACTGGCAGAAGATAGTCGTAACTAATGAAGCTCCTTTTGTCCAAGAAGTACACACGGCAAGAAGTATGATACATAGCAGAGGTATTTATAAAAACATTACCTTAAACCAGCTCCAAACACGCCAGCCAAAAACACTCCAGCCAGACCCGGCAAGTGTTGAACCTTGGCCACCCAGGTCACGAAGGCTGGCAGAAGACGATCATCTACTATAGGGGCTCCTCCAGGACTACATCCGCCTGTGATCCAAGCAACCCACGCAGCAAGACCACACCAGACGCAAAGGGATATAGCTAGGATAGCTCCCACGCAAAATATTGCTAAAGCACTGTAAATATTATTTTATATGTTATGCAATTTAATTGATGATATAATACAATATATTATTAAATTATTCGCAAAGGAGATTAAAGAATGGAGGCATTAAATCTCGCCCGAGATGGCTTTTTTCGCGAGAAGAATATCGTACTTGCACATCTTCTGCGAGATAATAAAAAGAAAAGTCCATAGCAAATAATTACTTTGACCTTCTTAAAACCACAATATAATATGATTTATTTAAGTTTACATTTGCATGATTTGACACTATCTAGCAGGTGGTGTGAAAAATAAATATTGAGAATGTTATGGATTTTTTGGTCTACCAAGTCGCAACTTTCGTACATAGTATGCAGATAGTTTATATTCGCATGAGATGTCTGTCTGCACATCAGTGCATATGAGATTGCTAAGAGACAAAGTTGATTTTTATCAGCCTAACATGTCGATGAATTTAGGAATCAAGCGATACTTACTAAACAGCATGTCGTCGTGAAGGTAAGGATATATACCGCTGCACCATAGTTTGATTGACTGAATTAAAGCAGGTCCAGTACAAACTGCCACCCACTATTGAACCCCATCCAGTTTGACGAATGAACGGGGAGAAATCCCAACTGAAACATTTTTCACTATTCAACAATACTTACCTACTGGCATTATTTCATTCTGACATCTACCTGCTTTTTTTATACGATAGTCATAGAATTGTAGTATCTAAAAGTAGACAGTGATATTTTGTTGTCCATCCAGGAGTTGAGTTTTACTCAACTTTGAGTAATGTCATATTATCTAGGTGTTTGTGGGAATTTCTTTAATAAAAAAATCACGCCAACCCATCTGTGTTACTTTTTCCGACTACAGAATAATTACTTCACACCTCTGGAATCTGGAAGGTAATATCAGCATAAACTCCTAAATAAAGTTATATAATGAGAACTTACTTGGCAAAGTCTATCCTCCCAGTTTCTACGCCGATATTGACGACAGAATGAAAGCCTCCCACTGCGAGGGTACCAGCAGATGCCACCAGTATCACTCCGATGAACATCACACCAGTCTGTACAGAGTCTGTCCATACTACCGCTCTGAGACCACCCTGAAGTTAAAACCATATCCGTTAAACTTGAATAAAATCTAAATGTTAATAATGTAAAGAACCAATATATTTATTGATCGAATTCATTATCATCAGCTTCATTTCGCAGTCCATGGTTGGACGTAAACCTCGCCAACGACCGCGCACTATCTATCTCGGTCCTGTTTAATTGATAATCATTGCCGTAACTAGGGCAGTGTCAGCGGTGTCCAGGCGCAGACCATGGATAGGCGAAGAAATGACCAGACCACGAATAACTTTTCAGTCATGCATGGTCGCAGTATATGAAAGCTCGTACCAGAAGCATAAAAGGCTAATAAAGCTTCATTTTAGTTAGTTACGGCACTGATTTGCATCGAAGGTCTAATAGTAACTTTCCACCGAAAGTAAATCCATCTAGCTAGACTGGTTTCCACTCTAGGGTTGTTTGCTTGAATGGTTGTCTATTTTTGGCTAAAATAAGTGACCTTGGATGTAAGAGAAACTCTAAATATAGCGTTTGTCAAAACTCGTTGAGCGTTAGGACATGATTAGTGGAACTTTTGTACATAACAGTGACATAACATCGATTAATCGTGTGCCTTCTGGGGAGGCTAAGCTTAAATATATTAAAATAAGAAAATATATACTTATATTATTATTTTAATCGCAAGTTACTTTACTAAGATTTTAAAATTTATAATATAAATTATCTTACTAAAACTCATGTAAAATTATGTAAAATTTTATTTTACTTTAAATTCAAATAACGTAAGACTTATTTGCTTCATTGACTGTACAAACTCAGCCTAAGTATATATATTTAGTATAAACATGTGGCTTAAATTATATGTTGGTAACTAAGTATTTATAGTCTGGTAGGTAGGTATTTGTAGTCTCGACCAAATAATTATGGACATAATTCTGAAATCTGTTTTTAGAATTGATGATACTGATTTGCTTTATACATGGTGACTTTAAAAGGCTGTATTTTAGGCTAATATGAGATTATACTAATCATATCGAACGACTTTTTCCATGGAACCATGTGTCGCAAATGAAAAAAAAAATGCCATCTCAATGTATGGGGAAGGCAATTTTTTTTTTTATTTGCGATACATGGTTCCATTGGAAAAATAGTTCGATTTGGTCAGCAGGACTTCATATTAGCCCAAAGTACATCCTTTTAGAGTCACCCTGTATATGTCGGTCCCAGTTTAACTATCACCTACTTGTAAAACTGTACAAAACACCTCGAGGAGATGTCGCTTGTGTAGACTCAGAATGTTATCGGCTACCACGGATATGTGGTGGGAAAAAAATCCTGCGCCGGCACGCAATGAGGAGTTCTGTGGCTCTACCACATGTTTTTCAAACAAAAACATTTCACTATAGATAGGAATCAACCAATAAGAAAAATTTATTTGAAAAGTTCTAGCGATCCTATTGGTTATAATTATTTTATTTAAAAACTTTATTGCACAAATTTAGTACAAAAGCTAGGCATTCTCTACCAGTCAAACCTTTGGGAAAAATTAAGCAGTAACTAGTTACCTACCTATTTATAGTTAATAGCTACTATAGTAGAAAATGTTTGCAAAAACTTGTGGTAGAGTAACTTTTTTTTTTATTGGGGCACGGCATATGACTTTGTATCTGTACCTGGTGGGGAGCAGACCTACAAAGTCCATTAATGGGGTTAATCAATAATTGTTCTTAAACCATATTAATCGCTCCCACTATGCTAAATGATACGATTACGAAATGGGCGACGATAATTTAGATGAATTGCATTACGAGTACATTTTAATATACTCGCTGCCTTATCATCAGTTCAACCACGCATTTCGTAATCGCACCCTGAAAAGGAGACAAAAAAATCGATGCAGTAGTCTCCTGAAAGCCTTTTTGACAACTGAAATTCTTGTTGGTATAGTCTCTTATTATTAATTACAATTTGCACTTACTAACACGGTGTAAATGCCACATATAGCCACCATAATTCCACCCACAGCAAACACATTCAATCCAGTCACTGAAACAATATATATTTATTTATTCATTGGCGTTACCAAATCAGGATGTCGTGAGTTCGATTCTCGCACAAGGCAAAACAAAATTAGTACGATTACTGTACAGTTTGCTTTGGTTTGACTGGTGTTTTGGTGTCGTTGTTTAGAGCTGAATTAGTGATCAGAAAAGTATGTGTGAATGGATATTTATTTATAGATAATAATATATATTTTTTAAAGACAAAAATGCAATGAAAAAAATCCTAGTGGGCGGGATTCGAACCCATGAACCTCGCTATCGCGGCAAGGCGCTCAACCGCTGAGCCAACCATGTTCCAGTCACCCCTCACGAATTTTGTCATTGCTTGTTATCTACTTATACATAGACGCCCTCTATTAGCTTTCTTCTAATAACTATTTATAATAACGTTACTATATAATATCACTCGTTATTAATAATAACGAGTGAAGTTAGAAGTCCTAGTTTCTAATACTAGATGGCAGAGGAGTCTGTTTTTTATTTTTACTTTTTTCATTATTTTATATTTATGCATTTTTATAGATAATACCAATAAGTAACTACGTTGAGTTAACGAGTTAACCATTTGTTGGGTATAGAACACAGAAGGGTCAAGATGGCAATACAACTAAACTGTAGAGCATTAAGCGTATCTTTTCATTAATTTATTCAAATTATCTACACACAATGTATTTACATTCAGATGTATCTACATAAAGATGCAAAAACCGTCAAGTGACCTAGTCATGTTTTAGTCTGTGGGTTCACCGGTTTTCAGGAGATTACTGCATCGTTTTTTTGTCGAGGTGGTAGTCTCCTTTCAGGGTGCGGTAACGAAATGGGTGGTTGAACTGACGATAAAGCAGCGAGTTTATTAAAATATACTCGTAATGCAATTCATCTTTGTCGCCGCCCATTTCATAATCACATCATTTAGGCATAGTGGGAGCGATCAATATTGTTTAAGAACACTCATTGATTGACACCATTCATAGACTTTGTAGGTCTGCTTACCAACAGATAGATACAAAGTCACATGCATTGCTCCAATAAAAAATAAATAAAAAATTACACATAGGTATGCGAAAATTCATTGAACATAGTTTAAAGTATCGCGCCTAAAGTTGTCATTCTATTTTTAATATACATTTTAGAAACCTGTAATGTAGTAAGTAGCTACTTTATAGTGGCTAAGTTTGGTGTACGCATTTCAAACTTGTTTTATATTATAGGCTCTTACGTGCCTATAACAATTTGGATCCAGTGGCCCTAGTGCGAGTTTGTTTTAACGTTCTCGCTGCGTTAAGTGAGTACTCCCCACCAATAGGATCGATTAAATTTCTAACCCTGCCAAAATAAGCTAATCTGATTGGTGGAGAATGCTCACTTACTGTAACGAGAAAGTTAAAAAAAAACTCGCACTAGGGCCACAGTTGCCCAAAGAAATAAGTTTACTAAGTCTATATTTTAGAAAACTGTTGGAAAAAGACATGGCCTATGTATCTAACAGTTTGGTAAGCAGCCTAACAAAATCCAAGACAACCAAGTTATTATTAAAAACTTTTTTTTACTCTTCATAATATGTGTAACGATTTAAAATAAATAAATAATTTGAATTAAATTCCATTGTACGATTAAAATCACCGGTAACCTCATGAGATACGCATTCGAGTGATACGATTATTACCCAGGCAATAATTAAACTCGTTTTACAACACAGCCTTGGTTGGAAATTAGTCTCACTGATTTATAAACTTTAACCCCGGTTGGGTATTGAAAATAAAGGAAACCTTTCGGTAAAGTCGGTGAAGTATAAATTGACTATGCTGACAACTGCTACTCCGATGTCACAGAAGAGTCAAAAAAAAAAGTCAAAACGACCTTGTCACCAGTTTCAGAATTCAATTAAACTGGCTTAATATCCGATTTTGCAGTACTGTTCATCTTCTGACCTCTCTCTATAGTATCCTCAAAAATCTCCTTGCTCCTTCTTGCAACGCAAATTATTACCTAATGTTTATCCAGTGTTTAATGTGTTGTAACTGTTGTAAGCGATAAATAAAGTTTTTCTTTCTTTCTTTTTTTTCTTTCTTCTTATTTGAAGCAACGCTTTTAATTCCTGGATGACTCGCATTGTTCACTACGTTGTTCGATTAACCATCAGCTTAAAATTCCTTCCCATACTTCTACAAGATATTCGGATTCTTACACTCATCAGACGAGCACCATCGTTAAATATTTTAAAACAACTCTTGATAGCGCATTTCCCAAATAAACAGAACAACTGATCAACAGCGAGTATTTCCCAAATAAACAGAACAACTGATCAACAGCGAGTATTTCCCAAATAAACAGAACAACTGATCAACAGCGAGTATTTCCCAAATAAACAGAACAGCTGATCAACAGCGTGTATCTTACTCTATATCTTTTGTAGTTTACAAGAAATAAAATTGAATATTTTTTACAATTTTATTTATAACAAAAACATCTTTGATTGGTTCATGACTGGTGACGTCACACGCAAGTAAACAAAACAATACACAGATTATAAATCATGTGGATGAAATAGAATAGAGTATAACATATATGAGATTATTTAATCTGCGCTTGTTTGTTTACTTGCGTGTGACGTCACACTTGACTTAGGGCCGGTTTCTTGATGGATAGTTTACATAATTTAGTTTAAAATAAAGTGAAATATGTTTTTTTACGCCATTGTCTGATAGGATGACCACAATTTATAGTATATTTTTAATGTAGTCAAAGAGCCTATTGTACTGAAGAGTGGGACTGTCCTAATACAACCCAACCTTGTAAGTTTTTTCAATGTGAGAAATATTTTTGTATTGTAACATAATTGTGAGTAAAACTACAGTCCTACTGTTTATATAAAATCATTTTCGACCGGTTATAAACGCAGCTTAGTAAAGCCAATTTGAATAGACCTTCGATCGACAAATAGACTATAATATTTGGCCTGATCTGAGGTTACTACAAATTGAACCTTTTTTCCGTTTGCCGAGCCCATATATATTATATTATAATAATTTCACCTTTTTTACAATAATATCTTTTCAATCTTAGGTGAGAACTGATGCCAAATAACTATATTCCTATGTATTTAAGAAATATATTTAATTACCTATTTGTTTTTGTATCATCACGGGTGCCTTAAGGCGCCCGAGACCGCCTAGACGGCCCTAGGGTACCCAGCGGAGGGGTTTTAATCCCACCTCGTCGTAGCCGATGGTATGAGTCTACACCTAAGTGAAAAGTGGCTAGCTCGTTGCGGTGTTTTGAATAGACTCAATAACCCATCTATAAACAGTTTCACAAGTTGGTATAGTGAAACCGGGACCGACAGCTTAACGTGCTCTCCGAGGCACTATAGTGGTGTTGTCAAACAAAATGTACATAATTTTTTTAATAAAAAACTTATTGGTACACACCGGGATTCGAACCAGGGACCTAAGTGTTTTTAAATCCAAGGTCACCACGTATATAACCCATTTGTTGTATCTCAATAATCAAATTAAATTATGTATATATCACTTGTCGTAATATTATATCTGCAATAAGCTATGTAATCAGATATTGGATGAAATAAGAAGAAATCTTGATAATTTGCTGACGTGCATACTTAAAATAGACTGCAATCCCGGCAAGTGTTCTATAAATCAGTGCTGATTATTTACAATGAAAATATATGCAGATCTTGGTAGAGATTATATTTTTCATATAGGTAGTAGGTAAAAGAAATAAGTATATAATAAAAGTTTAAGCATGCTAGCGTATTATTTGATAGGTACTATATACTACTTTTTTTTACGGAGTCTGTATTGTTATACACGAGCTTACGAGAAGTTTGTAAGTTGTTTGTTGTGGAATCAATATACCATCGGAGGCCCAAAATAAATAACCCTTTGGCACCCATGATAAAAATATATATATATATATTAGCTAGATAAGTCCAAAATAAGATAAATAAAAAATAGAGGTCCTTGGAGTAACGACGCACGGCAGTTGGTGGACCTTATTGGCCAATTATTGATTCAGACTTCAGGTGATAGTCGGGCGCGATCATTTTTGGCCCAAAGAATTGGTCTGGCAATACAACGTGGCAATGCCGCTTCCGTTCTCGGGACTATCGGTGCTATGTCCGGGTTGGACGAAATTTTTTATTTAATTTAATAGTTTTAATTTTTATTTCCTTAGTTTTATAGTATTACTTAATTATGTTTTATAAGTTTTTTTTTTGTGTAAATAAATAATTAATAAATATATATAAAAATAGATATATATTAATTAGATGAATAAAAATTAACATTTTTGAGAAATAAAAGGTAAATTAACTTATTAGGCACATGATGGGTGATTATATTTTTTACTGAAAATACTACGAGTAATATTAATAATATATAAAATATTATAAAGCGGTAAAGTTTGTGAGGTTTCAGGGGGTAATCTCTGGATCTACTGAACCAATTTTAAAAATTCTTTAGAGTTGTATAGCCCATTTATCGAGGAAGGCTATATAACATCACGCTCCGACCAATAGGAGTGGAGCATCAATGAAAAATGTTGGGAAAACGGGGAAAAATTGTTCTATTTGAAAGCTTCTGCTGCGTAAACGGTTTAAAGTTACGCAGAAAAGTTGCTAGGGTCAGCTATAAAATCAGACGAAAAACTCTGTGATAAAAAGTTTTGAAAATTTATATTGAAGATATGTCTGGACCTGTTTTGGTAGAAATCTCGTGCCTTCATGTCTTCATGTTTTGTGTAACACCAAATACTATTTGTAAACATTTAGTAACAATAAAGTAAGTCCAATAAAGTTTTATTTACTTTGTGAAGTATCAAATGTGCGAACGTGTAAACGGAAAAAAGTTAATAAGTGCAATGTAAATTGTACTACTTAATTATTAATTTGGCACATGTCAACCATCTGTAAATCTTCTGCATTTCAAATTATATGTTAAACTGAGCACTTAGTGGTTGTTATTATTATATAAAAAACTCTTACGTCGAAAATAATATGAAATTAATTATTCCTGTAGGTAAGTTATCATTTTCCATTTACTTATCTCTTGCCTATTTTACCTTAATGTCGTCTAATTAGTTTAAAAAATTCTCTAATATTTATGTCATTTTAGAAATAACTTTTATTTATTAAATATTTATCAGTCTTAACAAAATTAATTTTAAAAAACAATTATAAAAATACTCACGCTGATTAAATGCAAGGGCAGGCACGTACACGACCATTGGTAGAAACAATACCTAAAAAAAAACAAATAATTAAAACCGTAAACTATAAATTTAATAGTTGAAACAAAGGGTTTAAATATATATTTATGTATTTATTTTACTATATTATTTGTATTTTATGTAGATGTATGAGTATGTACTTGTATCTGTATGTAGTTTATGTATTTTGCTTTCTTATTACTTTAATCTGTGCACCCTATACGACAATTTTAATTTCATTCTCTCCTAGAGGTTAGCTATTATAATGCCTAGGGCATTAAGCTTTGTACAAATCTTTGAGAACATTTTTTTTTTAATAAAAAAAAAATAAAGAGTAACTTCAAATAGATGTACCATCTATAATCAGAAAACAGTGTTTCCAAGACACTGACAGGATCATATATTATTTGTTTGGGTAGTGAGGCTAGTGAACACAGTGAAGGGGAGAGTTGAATTCGGAAAGGCTTTTAATCCTGCTTCGTGGTCTTAAGTCCGAGAACGCTGCAGGTCACTCCCCTGCCTTCCAACAACGCGATGGACCCGCCACATGGATAGTTAAGAACATTGTCTCTCTAAATAACGAAAAATGGAAAAAAAGTGGTTCTCGAGTTATAAGCATACAAACGTACAGAAAAACAGAGATTCGTTACATATTATTATTATGTGATGAGATGATGATAATAGTGGGATAAAGAAACCAATAATATTCATCGTTCACGACTAAATTTGTTTAAAGATAATGCAATTAAAAGTCTATGAGATCGAATGATTACGCGCATGTTGAGAAGAGTTGTAACTGTAGACAAAGTAAAAGTAGTAGTTATGAGATAGAGGTAAATGGTACTCATAAAGCAACAAGGGGGCAGGCCAGGGGGTTTCTAGAGCTTTAAGGTAGCAGTAGCGGTATCTGGACACCGCTACCACTACCTCAAAGCTCTATTTGGAAAACCTATATTTAATGCATTTGTAGGGATCTTTGGTGAAATCGGACATTATTCTACTAAATGAATTGGATATTATCTGCATGTCAAAGTTAAAATATGACATGTTTCCTATACAAAATGTATCAAATTTTAACTTTCAAACGACGTTGATACACAATTGATTTAGTAGAATAATGTCCGATTTCACCAACGATCCCTAACTCTAAAGGAGCCCTTAAATAAGAATTTTGACATATTTGCTATGAAACAACTGTCATTAATTGTCCCTTAACTTAGTTAGGCTCTCTTAGAGTTGGTGAAATCGGGCATGCTGGGGCCCAGCATTGCTAGATTCTATTTTCCGCAACGTGTATACGAATATTATATGCTGGAGATTCAAACCAGCTATTCAGCTATTTCAGAATTTTGGACAGATGAACTGAATCAGAGGACAAATACTTTTATTTAAACTGAATATTAAAACTGTACAGTTTATTGAATAAAATGTATTTAAAAGTAATAATAAATTGATGTAGATTAATATTAATCAGGCATTAAATGACACTGATGATGACCGACAGACATAATTGTGGTGCAAAGTCCATCAGCTGATGTAATAAGAATACGCTTACCTACGTGAAATTCTATTTTGAATTATAAACATCTTTAGAAAACAATAATATTGTGATAGTTTTAGCAAATATTGACTATGATTAAAATATTTACTATGATTAAAAATAGATCAAGATTACATTGTTAAAACAATATTTTTACCCGAAATATAATTAAGATAAGATACTTTCCTAATAGGTAAAAATAAGTGCATTGAAAGTTTAAAATAGATGTTTGTTTAACAAATGTTTAAAATTATGTTTTTGTTGTTACTTAATTATAATATTGATCATGATTAAAATAGATTCTAATTTAAAACGATTAGCTTCTTTTACATAATAGGTAACTAGACTAAAGACAATATCATAATATTTGTAATAGATAATAATAAAACTATTCTTAGATTATAAGTTATATTTTACTTAGAAAGTTTTTTTTAAAGATTTTTACATAACTATGATTGTAAGTTTTACCTCTACTTTTTACTCAAGGACTGCGGACAAGGACTTATGGTCTTTCTTGGTTTTATAATAATTTCATGGAATAAAAACAAAAAAGTTGAGTTGCATTGAAGGTTAAAAATAGATAGAAAATAATATTTATCATTACTCTACACCGAACAAGTGGCTAGCTCGTCGCGATGTTTTGAATAGACTCAATAACCCATCTATAAACAGTTTTAAGTTGGTATAGTAAAACCGGGACCGACAGCTTAACGTGCTCTCCGAGGCACTATAGTGGTGTTGTCAAACAAATGTACATACATTTTTTAATTAAAAACTCATTAATACACACCGAGATTCGAACCAGGGACCTAAGTGTTTTTAAGTCGAACTCCACTCAATGAACATGTTTTGCCTTTCTTGATTTAAAATTGATGGAAAAATAACTTAAAAAGAAGTTAAGGATACGACTTATGCCCGATATGATTTCACCAACTCTAAGGGCAATATATTAGAGTTGGTGAAATCTAACTAAGTTAAGGGACAATTAATGACAGTTGTTTCATAGCAAATATGTCGAAATTCTTATAAATTTTTAACAACTTTTTATAATAATAATAATTATAACATTATTATGTTTTTTATGTGTCCTGTATGGTCGTATATCCACACCCAGTAATTTAACTCATACTAAAATTGTCATCTGTTGGTAACCTAGCACTCTCGATCCTAAAAGGTTAAGTAACGTTGACAAAAGAGCGGATAATATGACCATAGTCCTATATAGTCCCATGGCAAAGAGCTCATGCACTAAGGGAATCCTACTTTTATGGACATTGTAGCAGTTAGTTACGGCTACGTCCTCTGATGCTGCAATACTATCAGCCCAAAATAATAAACAACCTTTAAATTTCGGGTTTTTGTGGAGGAAACTTTTGGGCCTTGGGCTCCATATGCAAGCTCGTCGCGGTGTACCTGTCTGTCTGTATATTCATACAATAGTCATCTCTAATACATATATTTGAAATGCAATGTCTCTTTTTCTGCAGTATTTATTTATTTGCATCTTGTTAACATTAGATAATAAAAAAAATAGTTTCTCTTATATTGATTTTTAAAATTATCATCATTGTATAATTAAAATTATGTATCAGGGCACAGGATTGGTAAACATTTTTAATACGACGTGACATTCTACCAATCAGTGTCATGCAACTAATTTGATCAACTTGAAACAGCCCCCTAATTATAAAACGAAATTTTTACAGATCGCTATCATGATCGATTGCAATTGGAGCTGTCTTAGCCTTTATTGCTTTAGAAATAAGAGCGATGTCAACTCAAATAATCAACGCACTGACCGATCCGCTTTCGCTGTTTTATAATTAGGGCCCTGCGCGTGAGTCCCCTTTACAACTATCTTACAAGACTTCATAGAAAATTTTCCACAAGTTTATTCAAGGAAACATAAGCCGATTATGAAGTAGTCACGAGACTCAATGGAATCGAGACAATTGGTGTTGACATTGTTCTGTAAGACTATCTTGTATGGCTTTATTGGGATTATAAACAAAGTCAGAAATGATTTACCTAGCTCTACCATGAGTATTGTTTTTTTTTTCTTACTGCCAATTTAAACTGTAGGGTTTGTGTAGGGTAACCAATTAGGTGAGAGGAAGGTATTTATAACTTCGTTAGGCCGACCGACCGGTCTCGTTACCACCGCCCCCCTATACTGCATCGATTTCTTATCGAAGTGGTAGTCTCCTTTCAGGGTGCGGTTACGAAATGGGTAGTTGGATTGACGATAAGGCAGCGAGTATATTAAAATATACTCGTAATGCAATTCGTCATTGCCGCCCTCCATTTCGTAATCACATCGTTTAGCCGGCATAGTGGTAGCGTCAATATTGTTTAAGAACAATTATTGATTGACCCCATTCATGGACTTTGTAGGTCTGCTCACCACCAGGTAGATACAAAGTCACATGTCGTGCTCCAATAAAGAAAAGGTTTTTTTTTAAGACCTAACGATAAGTAGGTATAATGTAAGACTAGAATTCACACATCTTTATTTCAAAATGACATCTTATTCGATTAAATCGATTATATCGCAATCGATTAAAATGCTTTATTATCAATTGCCCGCAAGTAAATGGACAAATTCTTAGTAGTAAACTGACGCTTGTCTTATGTCTTTGGCCTATATAAAACTATCCGTTCAACTAATATTTACAAATATTGCCCTGGTTACAGACTAAGCTCTAGACTTGTACTATGAAAATGAAATGAAATGAAAATATTATTTATTTACTTTAACAAAAGTAATTAATAAACCATTATAACTACGTGAACCAGAAACAACGATATTAACCCATATTATATTTTATAAACAACCAGACCATGAAAAAACGTACTTTTTTTTGCCATGGGTGGAAATCGAATTCACAACCTCCGGATACAACGCTAAAGGCGCGACCACTAGTCTACGGGGGCGGTCAAAACTATACGTATGTAATAGGACTGATTAATTATAAATAGCTAAAGCGATCCATGTAAAATAAGTATGCAAACAGCTCTAATGCGAGGTTAATACAATGCTATGAGTGTTGTACGAAGTCCATTTGGAAGTCAATGACCCTTCTATAATACCAACATACAAGTATTTAAGTATTGTATATAAGAAAACACAATTGGCAACACAAAAACTAATTTTAATAGAAAATGAATTATGGATATTCTCACAGTTATTGTACAGTTGAGGAAATTAAATTATAAATATTTAACTTCGCACTAAAAGTACGGTGTGAATTTCGCGCGAGAGACCTCGGGCCTGCTCCTATAATCGAATATGAAATTCTAAATTTGTATTTTTTTTTCATAGGGTATTGGTTAAAACTGTTTGCATCAACCATTTGCTTTTTTTCTCTATTGGTACCTACTGAGTACAACAGGGTGATTATGCGCACTAAGTTCGCTCGCACGAACTAGCATGGCAACTTTAAACAAATACGACTTTAAACAGACTGATAACTGCGTCATAACGTTCGGCGTGCGAGCTATCTTTGATGCGCGTAATCACCTTGCTGATTTCCTTCGTCTACAAACTAAAACACTAAACTAAGTACAGCGAATCTACCATGTATTTTTGCAAACATAGTTAATATATTATTAGAAACGTTAGGTTCTACCAATAAGAATGTTAATTATCCCTGTTTTAAAAAATAAAGCGATCCTAAAAACGTTAATACGCGAGTAACAACCAACTTAGGCTCTTACCGTGGGTTTGCGCATTGTAGCCACGTAACGTAGGTATTTGTATACGTATACGTGAGCAACAACCAATAGGGCCGCTTTATTTTTGGTAACAGGACTGAATAAAGCGGCCCTATTGGTTGTTGCTCATGTATACGTATTCGAATACGTTACGTTGCTACAATGCGCAAACCCATGGTAGAGCCTCAGGATCCTATTGGTGGTGCCTCACGTATTAACATTATGAAGCAAAAACTTATGATAGAAACCTTGATGTTTCCTCACGTATTAACGTTAAGTTAAGAAAAATAGTCATGGTAGAGTCTGACATTAATTATAATACTCGTAAGTATGCGCATTTGAAGTTCACGCGGAAGACATGCTCAGTAACAAGGCAACAATTTGATGTTATATTTATTATAGGTGGGAGGAATGTCTCTATACTTCGTTAGGCCAACCGACCGGTCTAGTTACCACCGCCCATACAAGTGACCTAGTCATGTTTCGGTTTTAGTCTGTGGGTTCACCGGTTTTCAGGAGATTACTGCGTCGATTTCTTGTCGAGTGTCGAGGGTAGTAGTCTCCTTTCAGGGTGCGATAACGAAATGGGTTAATAACGAATTGACGATAAGGCAGCGAGTGTATTCAAAATATAGTCGTAATGCAATTTGTCTTTGTCGCCGCCCATTTTGTAATCGCATAATTTAGCCGGCATAGTGGAAGCGATCAATGTTGTTTAAGAATAATTAATTATTGATGAGCAGACCTACAAATTCCATTCATGGACTTTGTAAATAAAATAAAACAATATTATATTATTAATCTACATATATTTTGTTAACACTTACTTCGTCTAATAAAAATAGAATCGATGCAACCGCACGTACATGTCGATTGAATCTCAGCTCCAGGTACTGTTGACAAAATCATAAATAGATTATTTATTATTAGCGGCAGCATTTCATTGAATGTGTAAAAATTATTGTCAAAACTTACTCAGCGTCAAGCGTGTATGAGCTGACAGTAAAGTAAAAGGTAACTATGGTAGAAAAAATAAGTGGATTCTTATTAAAAAATAGTAGGTCAGTATAAAAAAAGAAAGAACAAAAGTTTAAGTAGTTGTTGTTTTATTTTTAATTTTTTGAAAGTTAATTTAATAATTAAAAAGTTATTTCAACTAAATAAAAGAAAAAGTTATTTTTAGCAATAACTGTTATAATTTTAATAGTTGGTACCTATTTTAAAAAAATACATACTTTCCTACATTGTATACCTAATAAATTATTGTATCTAATTAATTAGCAAACATAACAATTTAGATAGGTTATTATAATGATTATGCCCAAATAGATGCAGAAACCGTCAAGTGACCTAGTCATGTTTCGGTTTTAGTCTTGGGGTTCACCGGTTTTCAAGAGTCCCTTTCAGGGTACGTCTGTGAAACGCGTGGTTAATTTGGCGATAAAGCAGCGAGGATATTATCAGAATAAATTAGTAGGTAATGCAAATACGTCCATGTCGCCACCCATTTCGTAACCGCATCATTTAGCCGGTATAGAAGAAGCGATCAATATTGTTAAACAACAATGTATTGATGGACCCAAGTCATGGATTTTGTAGGTCTGCTTAGCATCAGATAGATACAAATTCACATGTCGTGCTCCCATAAAGTTAAAAAAATATGAAACGGTAATTTTCGAGAAATTAAATTTATCTATAGAAATCAGTGTGGTACGATAAAGTACGAGTATATTAACCCCAACAATTATTCGTAACAGATAAGGCTCTTATCAAATAACATTTTGGCACATTTAATCATATTTATCTGTCATTAAGTAAACAAAATTAGTCTGAAGGTCCGCAGACTATCTCCGACAATAGCATCCGTGATGATTTGATAAGATATATTTATTTGACTTAACTCATGAAGGTAAAAACCGTGCCCGTCCGCGCGGGGCGCGTTTTTTTAACTTCATGACTTAACTGAAATCCATTTTTTAGGGTTCAGAAATTATTTAAAAACTTATTTTTCATCTGCCAACATTAAAATAAATATGGCATGTCAACCATCTAACATTATCTGTATAATTTCAAAATGGAATAATAAAATTTTAGTTGCAGCTTTTTAAAGTCCAATAAATTCTCAATTCTACCCATACTGTTCATTTTACTAGCGCCTATCAACAAAATATACAGTCCACTGCTACTTCCACCTGGACCATACCTGAACCCTAGGCTGGATACGTACAGGAATGGAAAAAAAATCTGTCTGCATAAAGATCTCAAGATGATTTTGAATTGCGATTGAATTTATACAAGTGAATATTCCTTATTGCAGTTGGAAAAGGAAAAATCGATGTAAAAAAAAATATAAAACATGTTGTGTCATCGGAAACAATGCTTGAAACAAAACTTGGCTTATTTCAAATTATATTTATATTTTACTTATTCAATTCAGTTTTCGAGTTATAATTAATAATGTAGAAAAAATTACCATCCTCCCATATCTTCAAAGTTTGCAGTCCAATTAAAAAACATGATTCTAGTTTATTTATTACCAAAATATGTAGGGAAAAATACCATAATTACCGACAATAAAATTAAAAAGTAAAAAAAAATAAACAAGATCGTAACACTTTGCTGGAAATTTTTCGCACTTGTAGAGTTTATTTTTAATCTTAAACATCGATAAGAATTTATATGAATTATTAAGTTTAGTGACATCATCAACAACCTGCTAAAGTTTAGAGCTGGAAAATTTTACACTTTCTAAATATATCTAATGATCCCAGTGCCTTCTCTTCACATCCAAGCCATATTTCATATAGCTGCATTCAGCAGCCTTTCAGGTTATCAATATATTGATATCCAACAGCCTATCATACACTCTAGCTGATTTATATTCCAATTTATATAGCTCCAATTTATATTCCATATCTACACATACATAGTACAAAAGAAAATAAGTATAATAATAATATGTAGAACATTTCACACATATTGCCCTAGCCACAAATTATTTCTGCTTGTACTATAATGTGAACTAGAAACAATAATAATAATATGGACAATTTACACATATTGCTCTGGTCACAAACTAAGCTCTAGGCTTGTACTATGTGTACCAGAAGCAACGTAATGTATGTGTAAGAAATATAATACATATTATATTTTATAAACACCCAGGCTATGACAAACTGTACAGAAATAAGTACTAATATTTTTTATCATGGGTTAGAATCGAACCCACGACCTCCGGTTACAACGCCAAAAGAAAGACGCAGTTACTAGTCTACGGACGCTGTCAAGACAATAATACTAATACATAAATTCCATTATGTATGCGCATAATTTATACAGCATAAAGTAGAAGCGATCAATGTTTTTAAAAAAGATTACCATAAGGTAGATACAAAACTCATATGCCGTTCTCCTATATAAAAAGAACATGCTGGAATTGAGCTTAATCAATTACTGACCCACTGTAGAATCCTGAATAATATTAGATTCTCTTATTTTCCATCATAGTTACCCATTATTATTGAAACATTTCATAAAGTAAGACGGGATCATTATCAGGCGCCTGGTGCTATCACAAGGCCACCACGCCGGATAATGATCCCGTAAAAATTTTCCTACAGATCGGTATTTTTTTATTGGAGCTTGACATGTGACTGCATATTCCTGAGATGGTCAGTAGATTATACAGTCCATTACTAGACAACACCAACACCAGTATCACCGATGTTGGTGGTGCCTACTAGCACGCTTCGCTTGAAGATAAAGGAAAGACACTCGCTGGCAAAGCATTCCATTTTTTTATTGTGCGACAAAGGTATGAACGCTCGAATTTTTCAGTTCTTGAAGGTATGTTACTGACGGTATGTGGATTCATGCTTTGTCTAGCGCGTGACTTGAATTTGTTGTAGTGATGATACCAACCTCATAAGAAGACGAAAGTCGTAGCCTGCAAAAGACCGGCAAGTAGACGGTAGCCACGATAATACAGCTGAAGGTCACCCCGAAGACTATCAGCCAATACTGGGTTCCGTAGTTGTATATCTCTGCCGGGGTACCCAATATTGTCACACCAGATACGTAGCTATGACAAAAATTATACAACTAATGATATTTGAGGGGACTTCCAAAGTGCCTGCTCACTGAAGTCCTTTAATTTGAAGAACTGTGAGTAACTACTGTGGTTCTAGCAAAATGTCTCAATTAATCTGTAATTTTTAGTTAGGACTGTTGGTATATAGGTGTATTCCTTGTACACAGTTGTGGTTTTTGATCGCTACTCTAACAGAGTTTATAAGGAGTGCTTATAGGAATGTATGGACTATGTAGAATCATCATCATTAACCTGCTGCTGGCCACTTACTCCTGGAGAAACCTCTCCCAAAGTACACCAATGATCTCTGTGCATCTTGGCCTACTCGTACTAAGACCTAATAAATTTCAGAGTTTATCATTTCTTCTAACTGCAGAAATGAAGGCACTCTACGGATACGTAATATATTCTAGGATTTAAGTATGGCAAAAATTACTATGGGCCTTATTCTACTAATTCAATTGTAACTGCATATCAAAGTTAAAATTGTACAGTTTTCCCATACAAAATGTGTAAAATTTGTGCAGTTGATACCCAATTCATTTAGCAAAATAACGGCCTAGAGCATTACCACTTTAGCTTACTTTTTAGGCTTTGGTTCTATGATTGGGATTCGTCTACCATTTTTGGGTTTTATTAGAGAAACTTTATATCTTAACGCGATGTGTATACTCACATGTGGTTTTATACACTTTGTACACTCAAATCAACACTACAACAACTACTTCTATGTGATTTTATACATTTTTTACACTCAAATGGTCAATCAACTTTTATTTCATTACATTACATTCTCAAATATTCACCGGTATTCATAAAACATATTAAGTCCTTGAAGAACGCTTTAGTTATAGAAGGTTTTGTCTCTTATTTTAGGAACAAAAATGAATATGCGTAAGAGAGACAAAACCTATTTTAACTAATGTTTTTCTCAATAAGTTTTTATAAATAAGGTCAATTATCACTAGCCTGTGCAAATATGATAAGGAGTAGGTATATCAGTAGGCAGATACTCAAATTATCATATTACATAAGATGACTATAAGGTTAACATAGTAATAAATGACATAACATCTTAAAATAATCTAAAAACTAGATTTTTATTATAATATCAAATCACCTGACCATTTTTTCATGTTTGCCTGATCCAATTGGAATAATTTTAGATATATAACCCGGTAGCTTTTTTATCTATAAAGTAGCATAAAAATGTACATTTATTTTATTTAAAAATTAGATCGATTCCAAATTGACTATGAAAAATAATCTAACATTTTTATAAATTGTGTCTGCCTGTCTATCTGTCTTTTTGTTTTCTCTTGTTGAATTTTTCAAGTGTGCCTTCAAGGCAACTTGACAACTTTAAACAACAAGGAATAGCTAAAAATACTCAAAGGAGTCTCGGGGCCGATTCCCGGCTAGGAGAATAAAATTTTCAAAAATATAATGATGCAGTTTTAGTTTTTAACAAAATCGACCCCGAGACTCTTTTCAGCATTTTTCGCTTGTAGTTTAGGATTTGGCCTTGAAGGCACACTTGAAAAATTCACCTGTATATGGATATATACAGGGTGAATTTGAATGGATGTACTTTGGGCTAATATGATGTTCTACTGATCAAATCGAACAACTTTTTCCATGGAACCATGTGTCGAGATGTTTTATATTGATTTGATGTTAACAAAATTAGAATTGATTAACTCCAAATGCAATAGAACGACTCGCATAATTTAAAACCGATTTTTGGTTTTGTACATGTTTTTGTTTACCTACAGGTCCAGATATACAGGTTATTTGTATAAAATACTCCTACAAAGAAAACTTGTACACATAAAACTGGTAAAAAAAATATTTTTAATTTACTTTTAAATTATTATTTTTCCTTTTTGGCAACTTCACTGATTTGAAGTTAAAACCCAAAATAATACCCATTGTTATTTATGGAGCGCTTATTAACTCTAGGCTATAACTGTAGTAATGGCTAGTGTCTACAAAATTCATTTTTTTATACGTTCGAACAATTAACTGGGTATTTAGATTTCCTTAAAAAAAAGATCCATCCGGTTTTAAATTTTTTTTTGTTATTTATGGAACGCTTATTAACTCTAGGCTGTAGTCTACAAAATTATTTTTTTACACGTTCTAACAATTAACTGGATATTTAGATGACCTTAAATTCCTTAAAAAAAAGATCCACTAGGTTTTTTTTTTGTTATTTATGGAGCGCTTATTAACTCTAGGCTATAACTGTAATAGGTATAGGCTAGTGTCTACAAAATCGATATATACGTTCGAACTATTAACTGGGTATTTAATAACTGAGTAATTCCTTTACTAATTGTGATAACTTATTGATGGTATTTAGTTGTTAATTTTTTATAAATAATTGTTATAATTGTTTTTATAAATAATTGTTGTAAGTTGTCTCAACACTGTAAAACAAAATAAAATAAAAGATCCATTAGGTTTTTAATTTTACCGTACCTGTTTCAAATAAGTCAGATGTAGTTGATAGGTATAATTTGTTTAACTTCTAAATAAATATCAAGCCTGTAACAGGTTTTAGTTATATTCGATAGTACATATTTACATATGCGACTACAGCCGCAAAACTATCGCGAAATATTTTTACCGAAATATTTTAATGACATCACGGAAGATTAAATATTTCAATAATCAACGTTATCGGTATATTCGTGAATTAAAATAATATTTTTGTCGGTCATTGTATTCATTATTATTTTATTTTTCTGTGTTTTTTTACAAAATCAAAAAAAAACTCTTTTAATATTATAATAACTTCGACTAACAGCCAAGTTGTAATATTGGAAGTACGTTTGTATGGGCGTCAAGTCGATTACAGAGGCTCTACCATGGGTTTGCGCAGTGTAGCAACGTGGGATCATGGTAGAGCCTCTGGTCACTTAACCTCTTGTATGGGATTAACGACCATCGTCGTATACAGTTACAGTAGATAATAGAAATCCGCTATTAATGTACTTAAATAAAACCCTTGAAGATACAATTCACGCACATTTTAAATGAGATGAAATGAAATGGAAAAATTTCAAAAGTAGGGTTAGAAAAAAATCTAATTATAAAAAAATACTTAGAAAATAAGTTATAAACAGCAAGAAACATACTACATGAACACGTCTAGCCTACATGTGAGTTTGCCGACGCTACAGTACCCCAGTGAGAGTTTTTTTAACATTTATTTTGACTAACCACACATTTTTAGTTCTTCGCAAAATTTCCGCTTGGAGCGCTGAACTATTTCCCATACAAATTTTAGTTAACTCAAACGCAAAATAATAGTTAGAAAACTCACACTAGGGGTACTGATGTCGGACGGTTGTTGCTTGTCTCAGTACCAAAAGGTCCCATCCAATTCAAGTTAAAGGTCAAACTTTACTCACCTAGCAATAAGAGACATAGCAACAGGGAAAGTGGACATGGCCCGTCCACCTAGCAAGTAGTCCCGGACATCCACCACAGCCTTGGTCCTAGATCCCATAGCGCTGTACCAAAGCCCTCCAGCACATGAAGCGGCACATAACACCCCGAATGATACATAGTCACTCCATCCAAAACCTCCTTCTTGCATTGTGAAAGTCATTTTGTTATAGTTTTTTCTGTGGGCAAGGACATTTTTTATGTATTTTTAACGAATCTGATGCTATAAGGTGAAGCTTACCATGAGTTTTTACTATTGTTAACGTTACGTCAGAATGTTCAGAAACGTGAGATTCTACCAATAGCAGAGGTGTATGTGTCTTGTTTAAAAAAAACTGAGGCTCTTACCATGGGTTTGCGCATTGTAGCAACGTAACATAGGTATTTGTATACGTATACGTGAGCAACAACCAATAGGGCCGCTTTATTTTTGGTAACAGGATTGAATAAAGCGATCCTATTGGTTGTTGCTCACGTATACGTATACAAATACGTTAAGTTGCCACAATGCGCAAACCCATGGTAGAGCCTTTAGTTTTTGATGGTGCCTAACGTAAACGTAAACGATAGAAAAACTGATGGTAGAGCTTATTTACTTTGTCGTACGATTTTTCGCAACTATATTTACTATGTCGATCGCTATTAACTGTAGACAGGGATAAACCAATAAGATTGCTTCCTTTTTCAAATGAAACTGTCATATTGGTTGATCCCCGCACATGTTTTTTTTTTTATAAAACACGGCATGTGACTTTGTATCTATCTGATATTAAGCGGACCTACAAGTTTCATAAACCGGGGCGATCAATTCATTGGTGTTTAACAATATTAATCGCTCCCACTATGCCGGCTAAATGATGCGGTTACGAAATGGACGATAAAGTAGCGAGTATAGTCTATTCTAATAATAATAATAATACCTTAGCTGCTTTATCGTCAAATCAACTGCCGTAGTCTAGTAAACATGGTTACCAAATAAAATAATAATAATATGTGTATTTATTTAATGCTATAGTATTCTAATACTTTATTTAGGTAATGAATAAAGTATTAGAATACTATACAATAATAGAATATTTTAGGAAGCTAACGTGTTACTAAGTGATTTTCATAGTAGGTGACAAATATCTAATTTATTTCAATTAGGTATAATAGTACACTCGTAATGAAAATTATTCTTTTAGTTAATAATAAATAAACACCATCACGGGTGCCTATTTGGCTCCCGAGAACCGTTTAACCGGTCTCAGGGTACCCAGCGGAGGGATTAACCCGTCCTCAATTATTCTTTTTCGCCGCATATTTCGTAACCGCATCATCCCGGCGTACTGGGAGCGATCAAATGTTGTTAAAAAGAAATGTATACATCGACCCCTTTCACGGACATTGTAGATCTGCTTACCATCAGGTACTTTTTTTAAGGAGCACGACATGCGACTTTGTCTCCATCGGATGGTAAGCAGTCTACAAAATCCATGAATGGGGTCGTTGTTTGACAGCATTGATCGCTCCCACTATGCCAGCTAAATGATGCGATTACGACATGGACTGCGACAAAAACGAATTTAATTACGAGTCTTCTAAATAGTCAAATTAACCGCCCGTTTCGTAACCGTACTTTCAAATGAGACTACCACCTCGACAAGAAATCGTTGCAATAGTCTCCTGAAAACCGGTAAACCCACAGACTAAACCCGAAACATGATTAGTTCACTTGACGGTTTTTGCATCTGTATGGGCGGCGGTAACGAAAACAGTCGGTCGCCTACCGAAGTACCTATACCTTCCCACCTGAATACGTCAGTGCTCCAATAAAAATACGATGGCGAATTTGCATCGCCTTGCTGTTTTATTGTGAAGTTAACTACCTGTTTCATAACCTGAAAAAAGACTACTACTTCGACAATAAATCGATGCAATAGTCTCCTGAAAACCGGTAAACCCACAGACTAAAACTAAAATATGACCGGGTCAATTGACGGTTTTTGCATCTGTATGGTAACGAGGCCGGTCAGTAGGAAAGTAGAGTAGGCCTAAATAAATACACAAAACTTTCATTTCATTTTCAGTGGTATTGAATGAAGTAGGTGGTTTGAAAGTTTATTCAGTTACATACCGCGAATTTATAAAAAAAAAACTTTATAAATCATGCAAAATTTTCAACAAAAACTAAGTTAGACAAAATATTAAATCCAAAAAGAAAATAATTATTTTCTCCATAACTGATTAATAAACAGACTACCATAAAAAATAAAAAACTACTTTAGGTAAGCACCTAGATACTAAACTAAAAAAAAATACAATAAAAAAAATCATACCTATTATAATTTATTGCATAGTAAAACCCGGAATCGTAAATGAATTCTTAAAATTTAATGTCAACTTGCCAATCATAGATACAAGGTTATTGATAAACTAATGGTGCCACTAATAACGCACTTCCTTAAAAATAAAAAATCACACAATACTTTCACTTTTTGTCCGAAACTTATATATCACATAAACGCGCGTAAAACTAAAACTTCAATTAAATTTTCCCGCCTTCGACACGTCAATGTCACGTTGGCCTAGTTCAAAGACATCTTTCACGAATAGGCACATAACTTAACAAATTAAATGAAATAAATCGATTAAAAGCGATTATAAAATTTAGATTGAGCGAGGACCAAACCCACGTCCTTATAATATAGATTTCTTTAGTATAGTTCAGTACTTAATTCTAAAATGCAATAACTCTGGTTTATTTTAATCTACTTGCCGCACGACATGACTGATTATTGCAAAATAAACACAACCACAACAACGCCATCTATCGATAATGTATAAAATGGCAACTAATGACAGTTAACTCTGGACGTTCATTATATTTTTGACTTCTAAATAAATATTACTTAATATTATTTAATTGATATTATTAAAACTTATAATATAAAATTACTATCATTCGTAAAATTAAATAGTTTCTAAAACCAACAAATTTCTTATTTTACAAATGGCAATTTTAGAAATCACTTAGTTTTAGTATTAGCCGTAAGATGTCGCGCTGTAGGAAGCTGAAACTAAACGCTGAATTTATTAGAAGTCCACCAAAGTTTTAAATAGTTCAGCAATTATCTACAAGATGGCGCTTAAATGAAAACATATAATTCCTGAAAATCTTTGAAAATGTAACTTAGAGAGTACTGCATTTTGTCTAGAAGAGAATTGCTAAAATTTATTTCCAAAATTAAAATCTAATTAATACAAAAAATAATCCAAAAAAAAAAAGAAGCTCATAGAATTAGCTCTTGTGAACCTAGCTGCGCCCGTCCATTTATTCGGTCCCATTCATGTAATATGATATAATTATTATGTTTATGTAGGTATACTGCTTACTGCTTAGCACAATATAATACTAAATGAGATGCTGTGCTGTCTTTAAAAAAATATAGGTATTGTTGACAACAAACAACATTTTTTTTGGTGGCCTCTATACATAGACTTTGTAGCGCATAATGCATATAAAAAGACGTAAATTTCATACTTTATAGGTAACTAGCGACCCGCCCCGGCTTCGCACGGGTGCAATGCTGATACTAAATACACTACAGAAAAACTGTGAACGTTGTATATAAAAACATAGCGGCTTCTATACATATAAACCTTCCTCTTGAATCACTCTATCTATTAAAAAAAACCGCATCATAATCCGTTGCGTAGTTTCAAAGATTTAAGCATACAAAGGGACATAGGGACAGAGAAAGCGACTTTGTTTTATACTATGTAGTGATGTAGTGATAGTGATAAAACAAGCCACGTATGTTAAATGATTACAGTTAAAAATAGCGTCGAAGTCATTCGACGCTATTTTGGTAGATTCCACGCTATTTTAAACTTAAATCGTTACATTTACTTTAATGGACATTGGTGCAACTGGGGCTAGCAGCCTTCATATTTTGAGTCCAAAACCCCTAATGAGAGGTTGTTCTAATATTATTAATCTAAGGTTCTACCATGGGTTTGCGCATTGTAGAAACGTAACGTATTCATTTACGTATACGTGA
Organism: Monopis laevigella; assembly: GCA_947458855.1. Taxonomy (NCBI): domain Eukaryota; kingdom Metazoa; phylum Arthropoda; class Insecta; order Lepidoptera; family Tineidae; genus Monopis; species Monopis laevigella. Next base: position 22,778,036 of record OX381583.1, on the reverse strand, counting down.
GCAACAACCAATAGGATCGCTTTATTCAATCCTGTTATCAAAAATAAAATGAACCTATTGGTTGTTGCTCACGTATACGTAAATGAATACGTTACGTTTCTACAATGTGAAAACCCATGGTGGAGCCTCTGTGCGACCTCTTGGGAAAAATAAAATTAACGAAAATATTACTCTCTATGGAAAATATATATTTTGTGTATATTTAATCTCTTTCTTTTCCTCGAGAAATCGCACAGCACCACGGCACGGCCAAGCTAAGACAAGATATGGGGTTGCGAACCAATGTCAAAAGTAACTATTTTTTAATATCAACCAATCAGAGCGCTGCAAAGTTGCACCTGATTGGCTGATAAAAAAAAATTGTTTTGTTTGACATCCGTTCGCGACTTTATCTCTTGTCTTGGCTTGCCCGTGCTATGGGTGCTGTATTATAATAAATATTTGAATTTTGAAACGTCCCTGATAATAAGTAAATATGTCATCCCTCCAATCCCTGTCATACATAGATTATAATTAATATATGTCATATTTTATCGATTATTCGCTATGGTTATTGCCAGTTGCTTTGTTAAGATATTCTATTCCGTAGTCTTATGAAATATTGAACGAAAGTGGAAAAGACATGCCTCCCAAAAATCCATCTAAAAACGCACCTAAAAAAGTTGCAGCCCCAGTTGTTAGACCACCCATTAGCTCATCTAGTTTACTTTATGTACCAGAAGATGCTGTTGAAGGTATTTACAATTATTGTTATCTAGGTCGCTTTTAACTGACCATATTACAGCTATGTATGGTTCCTATCCCCCTGGATACATACAAAATCTTTATATACACGACAGACTCCATAGACTAGTGGTTTTCGCCTTTGGCGTTGTATCCGGAGGTCGTGGGTTCGATTCCTACTCATGGCAAAAAAAATAGTACGTTTTTCTGTATAGTTTGTCATGGTCTGTGTGTTTATAAAATATAATATGTATTATATCGTTGCTTCTGGTAAACATAGTACTTGCATAGAGCTTAGTTTGTGACCAGAGCAATAGGTATGTGTAATGTGTCTTTATATATATATATATATATATATATATATATATATATATATATATATATATATATATATATATATATATATATATATATTATATTGTTTTTTTTAAAGACAATACCGTATACAATAATAATTTCTTGGTGGGTGGGACTCGAAGCCACGACCCTTGCATCTCAACCACTGAGCTAACCAAGTTCTGTTACCTCTTACGAAATTTTGTGATTGCTTTTTATCTATGTATACACAGATACGTATTAGAGTAAAGTTAGAAGTCCTAGTTTCTAATACTGGCAGAGAAGTGTGTTTTTACTTTTTTCAGTGTTTATATAATTTTATTTTTATAAATTCCTTGTCAGGATAATCATGTGTTGAAATTTTTAAAGATAAAATGCAATGAAAAATATTCTGGTGGAAGCGAGGGTCGTGGGCTCAAGTCCCACGACCCTCGCTTCCGCAGCAAAGTTCATAACGGCTGAGCCAACCAGGTTCCAGTCATCTTCTCAGTTATACCTGGTTGACATCCGTGTATTTAATACATATTAACTACCCATCATTAGAATTGATTTAGGCAATTAATTTGGTGATAATAACACTGATTTTTATAGATTTATATTATTTAAAATATTTATTTTATAGGATATCAAACACGTATCGAAAGCAGCATTAACTGGACATTAATAGAAAAATCTGTTAAAGAACATAAGAATATATGTATGAACAACAATCATTTAAAAGTTTCTTTTCAAGATGGTCTTACTAAGAAACTTAGCCGAAGTATTCTCGGTATATTTCTAGATGAAGCTTCAGGACTATCGCTTAAAAATTTGTGGGAGTTCACATTACCGGTAACTTTTTGGGATAACAATACCTTCGGAAATGAAGAAACTCATATATGTTTTAGTAATCATAATAATATAACAGAAGGAATAGAATATATTATTAAAAAAGCTGTAGATCTAGATGATAGAAATGAAATCAAAAACGAATTAAAGAAAATCGAAATTTTGAGAGTTATTGATTCCCAGGTATGTGATGAGCTAAATAAGTAGGTACTTGTTTATATTATATGTAAAGTTTTCTAATAATAATGTTGTTATACTATTGCAGATGACAGATTTAGATTCAAGTTTAACTCAATTTAACAAATTAAAAACCCTTAATCTTAGTGCAAATTTATTATCAAGTATAGAAGTAGATTATTTACCAATTTCTTTAGAAATTTTAGAACTTCAATCTAATAGAATAACATATTTAAAGGATATTTCAAACACTTTACCTAAATCCCTAAATTATTTAGGGTTGTCTAGAAATTTTCTAACAAATGGTAAGTCTATACTTAATATATTTTACGCAATTAATTATTTGTACTTATAAGGTTAAATAAACATATTTACTTAGGAAAAAAACTAAATTACGCTAGCGTCAACAGAATTTAGACCATTGAATTGTGCCAAGGTCCATTCACAATAACACGAACAACTTGCTCCCATATACTTATCACCTATACATTTTATTACAGATAGCTTTGATGAAATACTTAACTTGAAGCATATTGTGGTACTTGATTTATCTGATAACGATATATATGAATTAGAATCTGTTTTAGAAGAAATTGTTAAACTTCCTAAATTGTGCTCTTTAAATCTATCTGGCAATCCTTGTTCTGTGAGTTATTGTTTGATTATGATTTATATATTATATTTTAAAGCAAAAAAATAACAGGTATACTATATTATATAGGTTTGTGCAGCATACGCTATTACCACTTTATCAAAATTACCAAATTTACTTTGGTTAGATGATCGAGAAGTGTCACCGGAAGACCGACCAGGATCTGAATATGTTACTCTAAATCCAACTCATCCTGATGATCTTCGATCAGCCTATTTTGTTTTTACTGTTATCAGAATAATATCTTTACCACAACCGCCTAAAACTGATAAGGTAAGTGTTTAAGTGTTTAATTAAAAATATAATAAAAAAGGATCTAAATAAAGCTAGTAAACGAGAAAGATATCGCTTATAGCTTGTGCCCTTGAACGTAAGTTAGAGAGAGCATCCTGCTTGTGCCCAACACCATCAACGCGTCGTTTCATAAAACATCGATATATTTTTTCTATTACAATTAATTTGAGCCCTAGTCAACACACTAGGAATCCCTATATTGCAGTGGTGTGGTAAATATATACGATCCAGACTATGTCGTGGTGAACATATACGATCTAGATATAATATAGACGATCTAAATTGATAACATTGATACATTTGATAATTCTATGAATAAAAGTACTTTTTTATACACTTTATTTTAACGATTTTTACATTATATCCACTGTCATGCTATATAGGCTCTTAATGGAAATAATACTTACATTCCGAATGCAGGGAGTAACAAATTCATATCACGTTGAACTAGAACTACCTCTATTGGATTCGAAAAGACGTCAATTTTTAATGTTTAGAAGAACCGAATCTTTAACAGAATTTCAGTCAGTCAATGGTGATAACGTTCTTTCTACATTATCGACTAAGACCGGAATGTCTGCAAGTCAAATTGGTAATAACAATTATTTAGTAATTAAATTAGTTATCATATTTATTAATTGATTGTTTAATTAATGCAAAACACATTCCAGGTTCTAATATTTCAAATAATATTTATGATAATTTGATTTCTAAAAATTCTCAAATAAATATGAATTTTACTACTTTTGAGAGTAACAAAGTGCAATGGAACAAAATTATGACATTTCAAGTGCCAACTGTACGTCTATTTTGTACTGATCTTCGTGCTTTGAGGGATACATTTCGTACTGAGATCACTTTACGCCTCATTTATACCATGGTAAGTTATTTTCACATCAGTGGTTTATAAAAAAAAAAGATATAGCGGACAAGGACATATGTTCTATAAATCATATATACATATACCCCTATAGGTTACGATACCAAAATTTTCTTTATCCCAATGATTTTTTTATTAAACTCTAGCTATAGATGCTTACAGATGTAAACCATTCGAAAATTATGCGGTCGCTTGAAGGGTTTACTAGTAGTTCGGCCATTCGAAGGTTGCGGCTTTCCTTCATTATATACCTAGAAGAAATTTTAAGTCGGCAGAATGGGTGCAAACAACACGGTTGCGTAGCTTGTATTTGTTGACTGTAATATTCGTTTTTATCAGCCGGATTTGAGTCTGCTCTCATAAGAAATAAATTTGTCTGAGAACTCCATGAAACTGCTGCATCGTTTATGATTGATGGTTCTTTGAATAGTAAATATTAAGGAGTAGGGTTAATTCCATTTTATTTTACACTAATATAATAAAATAAATTTTATATATATAGTCTCCTTTCATGGTGCGGTTACAAAATGGATGGTTTAATTGACGATAAGGCAGCGAGTATATTAAAATATACTCGTAATGCAATTCGTCTTTGTCGCCGCCCATTTCGTAATCGCATCATTTAGCCGGCATAGTGGGAGCAATCAATGTTGTTTAAGAACAATTATTGATTGACCCCATTCATGGACTTTGTAGGTCTGCTCACCACCAGTTAGATACAAAGTCACATGCCGCGCTCCAATAAAAAAATAAAAAATAAATAAGGTTAAGCAGACCAAAAAGGCCGGACCTGGGATGGGTGACCGCTTTATACATACAATGAGGCTATACCATCGTAAACACCGCAACAAACTCGCTACTTGTTAGGTGTTGCCCCCGAATACCATCGGCTAAATGAGGACGGGATAATCCCTCCGCTGGGTGCCCCAAGGTCGTTTAAAACTGTTCTCGGAAGCCAAAAAGGCACCCGTGATGGTATTTTTTATTTATTTATTGTATGCTAATACTTATTAGAGATAAATTAATCTAAAACTTCTTGCCCCTTTACTATATATGACTGTGTTATGAGATGTGTGTCGTATAAGCTTCCACGATCGTCTATGCGGTAAAGAGGGGCGCACAAAAAAAAACGTGCTTTAAGCAAGTCTATTGAAACTTAAATATGATTCAGATTTACAAATATTTTTAAAGAGTAATTCGAACAAAAATAAACAAGTAAAGTCTGAAAAGAAAAGTTTGCAGTCTTTAAAGCCAAACAATGATCAATATTGTGTTTTGTCTACAATAAAATGTAAACTCGAAAAGCCGGATTGGACTCAACCTCAACAACAATTCCAATGGGATGATTCAATGCTAACAGAATACGCTTTACGATGTAGCGATGAAGATCTTTCGGTAAACAATCTATTTTATATGATTACAGGGTTTTTTTTATAATAAACCTAAGTAAAATTATAATAATTAAAAAAAAATCCATATCGCTGCCAATTAGCTGGCCGCCTTACCTCTTTGTATAGCTATGCTAATTCGCTGTGCTAGAAACGAACCATTTTTTTTATTATTTATTATTAGACTTACAAAGTCTATGAATTGATCCATACTTTGTTATTTAATAGCATTGATAACTTCCACTTGGCTGGATAATTGTTGCTAGACGAATATATTAAAAGATAAATTTATCGATTTATCGTGCAATAAGTTTATAGCTCGTACGCTATACGTTCGTTTACTTAGTGCGTTTTTCTGTATTTCAGTTTACCATGGTCAGGTTGTATGTAATAACTATTAGATATATTATTCTGCGCACACATAGTACAAGCCTAAAGCTTAGTTTGAGCGTACCTGAGAGATGATAACTTTAATCGTTATGATCCAATTCTGAAGTAATTCAAACCTGGTGACATTGAAAATTGACAGACAACTACGCCATTTTAGTTAAAGTTTAGCTAAACGTTGTACAGTGTAATAGGCCTACTGGAGACTCACAGCTTTTGCCTCCGTGGTCAAGATGATTACATTGTTGGCGTTAAATCCGGAGATAGTGGGTTCGGTTCCCACTTATGGCAAACTTATTATAGTTATTACGTGGGGGCCGAGTTGGTTAGACCTTAGATTTTAAAACATGACAAAAAGCTAGCATAACGAAGTGGAAGTTATCACTTGTTCGATGTAGACTCATACCATCGGCTATGATGAGGTGGGATTAAATCCACTGTGTAGGGTACACAGTGGATTGATACGCGGCGCCCGTGATGATATATTTATTTATATTTATATGGTTAGACGTTTTTCTGTTTTTCAGTTTGCCATCATCTGGTTGTATATAAAGTATAACATGTATTAGTATTTTTTTTTCGTATAAATAGTACAAACCTAGCTTAGTTTGTGACTAGATCAATTTGTAAAAACATCACTTATATTATTATTATTTATTATGAATTAATTTCATTTTTAATCAGTATTTTTTTACAAGGTTATTCAATATACCCAAGCTCCTTCTAAACCTGTAAAAGGAAAAACTGATAACTCTGACGGAAGTCGCAGAACGCCTCCAGAAAATCTGACATGCCAATTTGGATTTAGCATTGAAACAATAAAACCTTTATAATTTTGGACATAGAAATTAAATCAATTAAGTATTTTTTAAATGTTTTATTTAGCCCTGTAAAGATCTTTACAGACAAATATGTAGTACGAGTACAATACCTATTAGTAAAGAGGTCAAACAGACGTATTATCCTATTAAATAACATTCATGAAGTTGTTACTGTATCAATAATAAAATCGTCAGAAACATATGGATATGACATCTCATTTAGACAGTTCTTTCTAATATTGTCCGGTGCTTGTTCCTACATTAATATAGTGGAAGTGAAGCTGGGTATGGCAGAAGAAGCATGAAAGTAGGATTAATGCTGTAGAAATGCGGTCACTTAGAAGTTCTGGTGGAGTAGCAACTGCAGATGAAGAGAGTGAAGAATACAGTTATGCGAGATATGTGTGATTTGAAAGATGTAGTGACAAGGATTGAGTAAGGAATGTAACGGTGGTTTGGGCACATTGAGAGGATGAATGAAAGGACGATTGACGAAAAAGATTTATAAATTAGAGGCACCCAGAAGAATTTTCCATGACCAAATGGGGGATAGTCTCAAAAAAGCTGGGATCCGCAATGCCTATAACCGTAGAGCTTGTATGTAGAGAGTTGTAGATGTGAAGGAAGCGAGGGGGTTATGCCAGGATCGTTATAGGTGGCGTTCCCTTGTCTCTGCCTATCCCATGGGAAAAACGCGTGACAATTTTAGTTTTAGTTTAGTTTCTAATATTCACGAACCTGTTTCAATAATAATACCTGGTGGCCGAATTGGTTAGGTCCCCAGTTTAATACCCGGCGTGTACCAATTAGTTTTCTATAACTCATACTACGACGAAGGGGAAATACCCCTCCGCTGGGTACCCTGAGGCCGTCTAAGCGGTCTTGGACGCCGTAATGTGGTCTGTGATGGTACATAATAATAAATTATTTATTAACCAGATTAACACAATTTTACTGTACAGCTGGGTTGCTCCTTGTAAGTTATAATAACCTGTATTAGGAGCAGCCCGTCTCTCCAGTAGTAGGTAATAATTATTATTAGGTACCTACAGCTAAATCTAAACAGTAATTCTATTGTGGTACATTTTGGTAACAAAGCAAGTATTAGTTTTTGTGATAAGAATTAAGTATTAAGATCAGCAATTGTAACACATTTTGTTAGCTAAAAGATTTTAGGTAATATATTTAATTAGGTACACACGTAGATTATAGATATATAGAACGGATTGATTTTGGAAAAAAGCCCACCTGTATTATTGTACCAGGTGATAGTGTCGCTTATAGGGATCAAATGGTAGAAAGTAACTTCAACCTGCAAACCAAAGGAAAGTGCTAATTATTAAGGAATAAGTTGTATTTTTTAGCCTAATTAATATTTTTTAGAAATTATTGATAACAATAGTGAGGTTTTGCAATCGTAAACACTTTAATCCAATTCGTCTTGATTTATATTGAAAAATATAATTTCAATAAATTTAATATGGTGATTCGGAAAGCACGTTAATCTATCGGTCCCTGTTTCACTTTACCTGTTTTTGTGAAACTGTTTATAGATGGGTTATTGAGTATACCCAAACATTGCGAAGAGCTAGCCATTTGTTCCGTGTAGGTAGAAATATACCATCCTCTACGACGAGATGGGATTAAAATCCCTTTGCTGTGTACCCCGAGGCCGTCTAGGCGGTCTGTAAGGCACCCGTGTGGATATTTATTATTTATACATGACGTTTATAATATTCTTTCATTGTGATGCCGAAGCGTGAACCACAGTCAACGTCCATTAACTAATAAATCCATGAATGGCGACCACGTCTCCTGAACGTTGGGGTAATCAAATAGAATACTTGTTGTCATGTCTTGGATATGCTGTAGGAATCGGAAACGTTTGGAGATTTCCCTATTTATGCTACAGAAATGGAGGAGGTAAGCATAATTAAAATCAACTCTAAAACCTGATTTAAGTTTTCCTTAATTTTTATTTTTATTTCAGGAGCATTTCTTATTCCTTATTTCCTAACTTTAATACTGTGTGGGATTCCCCTGGTATATTTAGAAACATCGCTGGGTCAATTCGCTAATGCAGGATGCATATCTGTTTTTGAAATTAATCCGTTTTTGAAAGGTATATTAACAAATTATGCTTATTTATTTATATTATAATCATTATGACACGGGGCCTTGCTCGGGAGGTCGTTGGTTCGATTACCACCCATGGCAAAAACAAAAATTAGTAGGTACGTTTTGTTTTTGTACAGTTTGTCATGGTCTAGGGGTTTATAAAATATAATTTATGTATTATATATCGTTGTTTCTGGTACACATAATACGAGCCTAGAGCTTAGTTTGTTACCAGAGCAATATGTGTAAATTGTCCTACATATTATTATTATTGTTATTATTACTTTTATTATTGTTATACTAAATCAATGGCATATCAAAGTTAAAATTTAACACATTTTGTATGGAAACTATGTATTATTTTTTTACTTTTATATGCAGTTCATTTAGTAGAATGGCAATAGGAAAGCCCCATATTACTGGCACGTTAATAAAAAAATATAAATGCTACTAATTTTGCCCTTTTAAAAGTATTTTTATATATTTTTCAGGAGCCGGTTATGCTACAATAATTATAAATGCTATAGCAATCATGTACTTCTCAGTCATAATGGCATATCCTTTACTGTATATGTACCATTCATTTAATTCGCCTTTACCTTGGGAAACATGTAACAATCCATGGAATACACCCAAATGTACTGAGGTAGATATTAAGTTTTTTTTTTTCATATTAATATATAGTTACATAGAACAATATTTTGTCCGATCATTAAATCATTTCATTTTGGTTTGATCATGGTCCTTCTAATACATATTTACCGTTTATCTGTTTATTCTTAGATTACGGGGAATTCAAGTATTATAAATTCAAATGGCACTATTACAACACCAGAGGATGAGTTCTTTCAGTGAGTTTTCATTCAATTATAAAGTTAATTAAATGTTACTTAATTTGGAGTTGAATGCTACTTTACTACTGCGGGATTGATAACATTATTTGGAATTTATTATAGATTTATTTACACAGATTTACACCTTAAATTCGTTCATCAAAGTCATACATTTTGGCAATACGGCATCTTGATTTAGCAATCCGGATCTACCTAAAGTAATATATAGGTACAACTAGCTTTCCGCCCATGACTTAATTTCCACGGCAAATTTTAAAAATTAAAATAGGCTATTTTATTATGTATTATTTTGATTAATAATCTATATCTATTTACCTACTGTAAAATCTCAAGCACCAAAATTTCAAAATGCAGTTTTTTTCTTGAAAGATTAACAAACATTGGTAAAATGAGAAGAAATTGGTAAAATAACTTTAGTACAAGATTTAGCTTTAAATTGCAATTTTTTTTTTTTTTTTCGAAAATGTTGTCAACCTTCCCAGCAGTAATCTGAATGTTACAATATCTACTAAAGTTTTCTAATATGTATCTCTTTTCAGTAATGGTATGTTACAAATGTCGAAAGGAATACATGAAATTGGTGGAGTAGTGTGGCCCATATTCTGGTGTAATGTCATTTGTTGGATTTTAGTATACTTATGCATTTGTAATGGAGTGAAAAGTGTAGGAAAGGTTGGTATTCTATTTGTTTAAGTTATTACCATGGGTGGAAATCGATCCCACGTCCTCCGGATACAACGCCAAAGGCGCAACCATACTAGTCTACGTAGGCGGTCTTATCGATTGGCTATAGTTACTTTTTTTATTGGAACACGGCATGTGACTTATATCTTTCTGATAGTAGCAAACCTAAAATGTCAGCATATAATTTAAATTCAAATACAGTATTGGTCGCTCTCGGTTTACCCCATGAAGCTAAAAAAACGCGGGCGCGGACGGGCACGGTTTTTACCTTCATGGTTTACCCGCTTAAAGAAGACTTTCACCTCTTCAATAAATCAATGCTGTAGGCTCCTGAAAATCGGAGAACCCACAGACTAAAACTAAAATAGGTAATTTGACAGTTGTTTCATTTGTAAGGGCGGTGGTAACTAATATTGACGAAGTTCCCTAGCGAAGTTATAGAGACGGTCCTCCCTATCTCATCTATCTTAAATGTAATATAAAATATTATATTTCTTACTTACTAACTTGCTTTAATTTTTTTTCAGATAGTATATTTCACAGTTCTATTTCCGTATGTGGTACTTTGTGCTCTTTTTATTCGTGGAATCACTCTTCCAGGAGCATGGCAAGGTATCCGATACTATATCCTTCCAGATTGGCAACAGTTAGCTAACCCTAAAGTGAGTCATTATCAATATAGTTTTTTTTTCTTTTTTATTGGAGCGCTGCATGGGACTTTATACCTGAATGATATCGAGCGGTTAAGAAATTATCAGCGATAAAGACGAATTATGATTCAGTTTACTTTAATATCCTCATTACTCCATCGTCAAATCAATTGCCCGTTTCGAAACCGACACTTTACACTAATAAATGTTTTAGGAGTAATTATTAAAGCCTTCATATAATTCGTAGGTTTGGGCCGATGCAGCTACACAAATATTTTACTCTCTTGGTCCAGGTTGGGGAGGATTGATTGCTATGGCCAGTTTTAATAGATTCAACTACAGAAATTTGAGGTTAGTTAGTAATGTGTTGATCTATGCTGCATAACTATATAACTGATCTACCTTTACTTTTCGTATATTCATAATTAATTTTGTTTTCAGATCATCTATAATAATTCCACTTGTAAACAGCGGTACTAGCATTTGGGCTGGGTTTGTAGTTTTTTCAGTTTTAGGATTCGCAGCAGAAAGAGCTGGAGTGCCTGTAGGTGAAGTGGCTAGAGCTGGACCTGGATTAGCTTTTGTGACATATCCTGCTGCAGTGTCTATGATGCCAGCTCCAAACCTTTGGGCGTTTGTGTTCTTTATTATGCTTTTCTTTTTGGGAATTGACACAATGGTATGTGTGCTGTCATAATAATAGTTTTACCAATAATAATAATTTTATTATATTTAGTATATTTTACACATTGTTGATCTATTCTACTAAATGAATTGGATATCAACTTGCATATCCTATACACTTGCTGGAACCTCTGATTGCGTGGGCAATGATGTATCGCATCGCATCCTGTTTTTTGTATGTGTGTTTATTTCATTTCCTTGCATGATTTATTAGCATGTGGCTGTGTATCTACCTGGTGGTAAGCAAGCCTACAAAGTCCATGAATTTGATCGATATTCTGTTGTTGAACAGCATTGATCCCTCCCACTATACCGGCTAATTAATGCGGTTACGGAATGGACGGCGGCGCCAAGATCTTAATAATATTGCTCCTTATCGTGTAACTTTCCGTTACCGTACCTCGTAGACTACAATAGACTCCTTAAAACTAGTGAACCCACAGACTAAAATCAAAACATGACTAGGTTTTTGCATCTGTCATCTGTATGGGCGGTGGAAACAAAACCGTCTTAGCAAAGTTATAGAAACCTTTCTTCCACTAACAAGTTCGCATTACAAGGAATGATCATTCTGATATTTTGTCAGAAATCATTAGAGCTTCATTACACGTAGGTAGTTTAAGTATATAATAACCATATATTTTTCATCAGTTCGTGACGATAGAAGGCGTCATTGCTGGTGTGATGGACGAGTGGCCGCAGTTCCGGTCCAGAAAAAGGCTAATCACCTTTGTCATATGTTTTATTCTGTTCAGTCTCTCCATACTGTGTACTACTGAGGTTAGTTGTATTATATATGGTGACTTTATAACAAATCAAGCAAAATTTTCCAACCATGTGTCGCAAATAAATAAATATAATTGCCTTCTGAATATAAACAAGCAATGTTAAAATTACCAATTTTAAAAGTTGTTTTATGAAGAAGATTTTTTTTATTGAATTACGAGAAAAGTTCGGCAATTATGAACGACCATTCACATCGCCGTAGATTCGCTCAATTCATTCAGGAACAACCCGCTGGTTTTTCTGAAAAAATATGTTTTTCAGACGAAGCCCTATTTCATTTTCAAGCAAAATTGCCGCATTTGGGCTCCTGAAAATCCTAGAGCGATTATTGAGAAGCCTTTGCATGCTCAACGTGTCACTGTATGGTGCGCTATGTGGTCTGGAGGCGTGATTGGGCCGTTTTTTTTCGAAGATCGATCTCAATTTTGGCCTATTATTGATGACGTGGATATCACTGACCAATGAAACGATCAATTTATTGCAAACCAAATTTCCCGATCGAATAATTTCATGAAACTCAGCTGTGCAAGTGGCCAGCCACATCGTGTGAATTAACACCACTGGATTTTTTTTGTGGGGCTATGTTAAGGACAGAATCTATACGGAGTCAATCGAATCGATTGCAGCCTTAAAACTCAAAAACCGTGATGTGATTAACGAAATAGTACCGCCATTTTATCAAAAAGTGATTAAAAATTTTGATGAAAGAATCGACATCTGTCAGCGTGCTTGTGGTGGACATTTGCTAGATATCATTTTTCATTCATAATTGCTGAACTTCTAAATTTTTTTGGTTTATTTTGTTTTAGAGAACAAAGTTCTTGTTGAAATATATATATAATAAAAAAAAACTCATAAACTCGGATAAGTGGTTCTCCAGTTATAACCACACAAACAGGCATACAGGTAGAGAGAGGTTGCATTTCATATGTACTAGAGATGTGGCGGGGTTTAATTCCCACCTTGTGGTAGCCGATGGTACTCTGAGTCTTATAAGTGGCCAGCCAGTCGCAATGTTCGGATAGACTCAATAACCCATTTATACGTTTCACAAGTTGATATAGTGTAATTAAGATCGAAAGCTTTACGCACTCCGAGTCACTATGGCAATGTTGCCTAACAAAATGTATATTTTGTTAGTCAACATCACCATAGTTTACTGGTACGTATTTTACACAACAGTTTTGGTACACACCAGTGTTTAAACCAGAGAATCTAAACCACGGTGTGTACTAATGAGTTTAATCGCTATAACAAAATCATATATTCTTATGATTAAAACAATTTCCTACACAAAACTTTTTGATTATCGCATTTATTTCAAGTACTTACCATCAATTTTGACTTTACCAAAGTCCTACCAACTACCTACTGATAAGAATGGAGGAAAGTCACGCGAAGAATTTAACTGCAATGAAACTCGTAGAGAAGTTACGGTATTTAGTAAACTTTCGTCTGATAACAGAAGTTTTATTACCCGACTCATTGACTATCAGCTAAAACCTACTTCAACTATTTTTGAAGTTTTGAGAAAATTTATCCATAGCAAAACATTTGACGACCAAAAATTATTTATTATTTTTAATAACATCTTCACCATAAACATGAACCAAAAACTACCTTTACTGAGAACCTAATTTCGTAAAATTTAAATATAAAAAAGCGAATTTAAGCTCTTTTGACTTTTAATATATATGAGTTTTTCTTTAATTTAAAGTTCGTTCGTTACTCTATCGAAATCGTCAATATTTCTAACCTCATGACAATGACCTATATTAATTATATATCTACCCAACTACTGCAATAGATCAGGAATTATTTTCAGGAGTTTTTATGTCTTATGACTACTAAGGTAAGTCGAGATTTTGGGCTATACATTTCTGACAATTATTTGATACTAGCTGACGCGCGCAACTTCGTCTGCGTAATTTTAACCATTTATGCAGCGCACGCAACTCTCAAAATTAACAAATTTTCCCAACATGTTTCATTGATGCTCCCCTCCTATTGGTCGTAGCGTGATGTTATATAGCTTACAGCTTTTCTTGATAAATGGCTAGAGTTTATCCCCCTACAACCTCACAAACTTTACCTCTTTAAAATATTAGTATAAAAGTATGGACTACATATTATAGTATATGTCCTACATAAATTTCTATCTTTGACAGGGAGGCATTCATGTCCTCAGTTTGTTCGACGCCCACGTAGCCATCCTATGTGTCCCTGCTGTCTGTATGATGGAGATTATTGCATCAGTCTACACTTATGGAGCCAAGAAATTAGCTGCTGACATCTTCTTCATGACAGGAAAAGAATTGCATTGGATCTGGATGGGATTGTGGCGATATGTCAACCCTGTCATCTTGCTGGTATGTTTTTTTTAGTACAGCTTTATTTATTTTTAATAAGAAAACGACATTTGACTTTGTATCTATTAGATGGTAAGCAGACCATGAATGGGATCGATCAATACAGTTGTAATTGTTTAACAACATGGATTGTTCTCAAAAAACTACATGATTAATAATGGAAAAAAAAGCGGCCCCAGCCTAGTGGTTAAGTCACTGCGCAACTGATAACAAGGTTAAGCAGATGACAACAAAGCCGGCATGGGATGGGTGAACGCTTTATACAATGAGGCTATTTCATCATAAACACCGCAACAAGCTCGCCACTTGTTAGATGTTGCCTCCGAATACCATCGGCAAAATGAGGATGGGTTAATCCCTCCGCTGGGACCCTGAGGCCGTTTATAACGGTTCTCGGGAACCAAATGATGAATCTCCTCGCCTGCTTCTCAGTGAACTGCAAATATATTCTGAGGCCGAAAAATCTCTCCCAGCTTCCACGCCAGTAGGTTGGACAGTGGGAATTCAATCATAGTCGAGCGTCAGATATTGTCTTCTGTTTCCGATGCACGCCATTTTTAGCTCCAAGTTTTAAAGTTTCAAATTCGTCGATATGGAATTTTGGAGGTGCTGGATCCCGCAGGTCAATAAGTGTAGCGGGATCTCGCTGAAATGCGGGATTGCAATCCCTATTCACATTACGGATGTACTTTAATTTTCCGCGCCACTTTATCGTTAAATCGACTGTTCAATTGGTATCCCGAAAGACTACAACCTAAACCAAAAATTCTCTCCTGAAAACCGATGAATCTACAGACTAAATTTGAAACTTGATGGTTTTTGCAACTGTATGAACGGTGGTAAAGTCTAGTGTAATATTTGCTCAGTTAGCTGAACGAAGAGCCAAGAGATTGGCTGTTGGCATGGTAAAAATTGCATCGGACACACTCGGATAATAAAATATTGTAACAAATATAAATAATTGTCAATATACATAGAATACAAGTCACTATACAATGAATACAAATCATTATACATGGAATACAAATCACTATACATAAAATACTTGCTATACAAACATACACAAGTACATTGCTAAAAGAAAGAGCACCTAACGTGCTTTGAAGTATTCACAATAGTAGATTTTACAACAAGTGCACAAAATGACCCATTTTTATCCGAGACTTTTAGCAGCCCGAGCCGAAGGCGAGGGCTGATATTAATGTCGAGGATAAAATGGTTTTGTGGGCAAGTTATAAACTCTGCTTTTCACTTCGATTGCGAGGAAATAAAACAGTAGTACAACATAACATTTCTTTAATTAAAATTCAAAGTAAAATTAGTACAGTTTTGAATACTGAAGGAAATTGTTTTATAATATTAACTTAAATAAATTTAAGTAAATATTATAAAATTTCTTATTGTGTTTGGCCTTATGGTTATTTTCTTTGCCTTAATATAGATACATTTATGAGTAGATATGTGCACAAAATTCGATTTTGTGCAGCCTATATCCTGCACAAATAAGCACTTTCAGTGCATGAGATCTAAAAAATAAAATTATTACCATCATAGCTTAGTACAGTATTGTATCACGTCCTACACTTAGGAGATTGACTGCTGCCATTTTCAGGGAAGGACACATGGCGATATGATCGACCTGTTATCTTGATTAGTAGTGGTATATATATTTTTTCATGAGGGTTTTTCTGGGAACTATAGAATTTTTAGAATACAGTCAATATTCATGTTTATTTCACATTCGAAAATATATCATTAAATACTCTACGTTGTTTTATTTTTTCAGGTGATAGTAGCGTATTCTGTAAAAGACGCTGCGGGTTTAGCTGGCTGGTGTGTGGCTATATCATCCGTATTATGTATTCCTATACATTGCATATATGTACTATGTAAAACCAAAGGTTCTTTTAAGGAGGTAAATATCTATTTGCAAAGGTATTTCAATTAAACTTTAATAATAACTTATTGAGATATGAGAAACAGATATTTTAGAACTACGAAAAAAATATTAAATAATGGAACCCTTATGGTGAGACTAAGGTGCAACTTTAATTAAAAATGTCGGAAAACATAAAATTCTCTTACCATTAAAAAGGAGGGATAATAGATAAAATAATATGATTAAAAGGTTTCTGAGAAAAAAATAACAGACTATATCGGACCCTCCGTGCTTGTACTAACAAAGTTGTACCCATAATGAAAGTAGTTTATAAATTAATAAGTAAAATACTAGTAAACGTAAGGTGTTTGTAGTATTTTAGAATTGTAACCAATCCTATACCTAAAGGTGAAGTTTTTATACTTATACAATATATTTACTACCATATAATTAATATTTTTTTTTTTTTTTTCTGAATCTTCTAATTTTTTAAATATATGTACCTACCTATATTACTAGTTTGTAAAAAATAGACGTAATTTGAATTATAGTTTATGTTTGTCAAATCTTATCCGATTAATATTACATATTATTGTTATCATCTACTAATACTAAATAAAATATGTATAAAGAAAGGAATCCAGTTCCTGAGATACAAGTATTAAACTTAGTTCAGCGAGGTGATTACGCGCATCACGCTAAGCTAAACTTCAATCGTTATGATGCAATTCTGACGTAATGCAACCCTGGTGATATTGAAAATTGAACGATAACTCTTCACTTTGGTTAAAGTTTAGCTTAGCAGTGTGCGGCGTAATAGGCCTACAGGAGCTGGTTAAAATGCTAACCTTAAAATTGTTTAATCTAGATGCAATTTTAGTTGTAATTTTACTCCTTGTAATATTTTTAGATTAAGTTTATGGAAATAAATAAATCATTCATTCAAATAGTTCATTCATTCATTCACTTACTAATTGTCTTTCAGCGACTTCGTATCTGCAATAAGCCTTCCATTAAGTGGGGGCCTGCCGAAACCGATGTTAGAAAAAAATGGCAGACAGCTACCAACCAACTATTAAATAAAGAATTAGAACTAAATATTAAAGAAATTTAATTATAATAAAATAATACTTTGTCTGTACTCTACTTTGTTGTACCATTATCAAAAAACTTTTCTGCTAATAAATTAATTTAAATTTAAAGTGGGTAAATTTTATTTTATCGTTAAACAGATTTTTTAGTAGAGCAGGCTATGTGACTTTGTATCTACCCGATGATTAGCATACCTACAAAATTCATTAATAATGTCGATTAATAATTGTTGTTTAACACCAATTTATTTCAAATTGTGAAACTAATAATAAATATTAATAATAATATGTAGGATTTTACACATATTGCTCCTGATCACAAACTAAGCTCTATGATTGTACTATGTGTACCAGAAACAACGATATAAAACATATTATATGTTATAAACACCCAGAGTATGACAAACTGTACGGAAATACGTACTAATATGTTTTTGCCATCGGTGGGAATCGAACCCACGACCTCCGGATACAAAGCCAAAGGCGCAACCACTACGGAGGTGCTCAAAACTTTCTATTGGAACACCTAATAGGTTGTCTACTAATAGTAATGTCGTAGCCATCTTTGTATAGTCGTAGCATAATAATTCGTAGATTAAAATCATTATCTATACAGGGTGAATTTTAAAGTGTGTCTTTAAGGCCAAATCCTAAACAATTAATATGGAATAGCTAAAAATGCTTAAAGGAGTCCTCGAGGCCGATTTTGATAAAAACTAAAACTGATTCTTTAGGTTTTTAGAAAAAAAAATCTAGTCGGGAATCGAACCGGATGATTTAGGAAAAAATCATAACCTGTATTATTTTATATTGCAACAGCCGATAGTGTCGCTTATAAGAATCAAATTCAGTTAAGTAATATCAAGCGGAAAACTAAAGGAAAGATAATATATAATATCTTAATTTTTGCGTTATTTTATGTTGTGATCTAAAAAGCTAGTTTTGATAAGTTTTTTTTAATTCATTTGTATCGTTTTCGTGACGACCTATTTTATTTAAAGAACTGAAAACTTTCAAATCTTTGCCAAAAAATTGTGCACTATGTCAATCTGTCAAGTTGACGTGTAATTTAAAATTTTTAGTAAACACAAAAAATGTGAAATATTTTTTATATTTTTATTCTAAATTACTGTGTGCAATGTAAATAGTTCGGAACTAAAATTATAACGTAGCTTATCTATATCTAAATTTGTTGTTAATTTACATAAACATATCTCATAACTTACAAAATGACTGAAACTCAAAGCGATAACAAACGGGTTAAAATTCAGGTTAGTTCCAACATCTAAGTATGGGTTCTGTAATGCCTGACTGACCCTTAGGGCTGTTCCTAAATTCAAATATTATTACTTGTGCGATCTCTCGGGGAAAAGAAAGAGATAGAATACACAAGTTAAATATCTGTCTCTTTCTTTTTCCCGAAATATCACACAGGTTCACAGAGTTATCTCTGTGCACAGTTTAAATATAGATAATATTTGAATTATGATATAGCCCCCCTGGTTAAAAATCTAATATTCCAGAAAAAAATGGAAATAAAAACGTACAAGTATTAATCATTTCAATTTTCTAACACAAAACGTTACTGAATTAACTGAAATTGTACTTCATTATTGCATTACAGCATTTGCACTATACCACTTTTATATCAATCAATAAATACTTATAACTTCATGATATGTTTAAAAAAAAAGTCCATATTCCTATATGATAATAGGTGGAAGGAGATGAAGATGCAGTCGAGGGAGAGCCTGGGAGGAAGGCCAGCAAACGGTTTCGGATGCCCAATGTGCCGCGATGGTGGCAAGCAAAAGTCATACAATATGCGTAAGTGATTTATCTATACCATATTCTAGCAACAGGGCATACCCTAGCTTATTCTCGACCCCGCAAAACATGAGGTCGCTGACCAGTTAAGTCCCTAGTTAAATTTTTTTGTTGGTGTTTTAGTTTTTCAGTAGTTTGCCCAGATCAGGGTGTATGGGTGTAAAACAGGTAGTACCTATGTACACACAAAATAATGACCTACGGCCTGATTCTTCAAAATTAAGTGGATATTATTTGGATAATATACGTGGTGGCTGATAGACCTTAGACTTAAAACAACTTTGGTCCCTGGTTCAAACCCCGGTGTGTATCTAAAAAAGTATGTACATTTGTTTGACAACACCACTATAGTGCCTCGGAGAGCACGTTAAGCTGTCAGTCCTAGTTTCACTATACCAACTTGTAAAACTGTTTATAGATGGTTTTTGAATCTATCCAAATATCGCGACGAGCTAGCCACTTGTTCGATATAGACTCATACCATGGGTTACGACGAGATTGGATTAAAAACCCTCCGCACCCTGAGGCCGTCAAGGCAGTCTCGGGCGCCGTAAGGCACCCGTAATGATATTTATTTAATTGGATATTAACTGTATCAAGAAAATATGTCAAAATTTGTCTTTGATATTCATGTAAACGAATCAGGCCCCTAATAATGTAATGTATTTTTTTTACTTTACATAGAGACCGATAACCATAACTGATGTAGAGATTTAAATTATTATGTCCAAAATCTACGTAATTTATGATTTAGAAGTACCAAACTTTATACAATGGTGATGAAGACATTACGTCCTAAAAATGAGACATTTATTATTCGTACAATTGCAAAAATTCGTGTCACTTGGAGTTCGCGTTTTATTGCCATATCGTGGCTGTACTTGCTTGCTTATTGCTTTATTTCAATATTTTCCTTTTTACAGTCGCGTGTTTTCGTAATACATAGATATTGTCCCGCTCGTATACGTATAGTGTAGAAATTGGTTTTTGGTTTTATATTTCGTAATAAAGTTTGATGGACAGGCTAGAAATTATTTTATGACTAGCTAATGCCCGCAACTTTGTAAGCGTATTGGAATCTATTTAAAAAAAAAAGAACATCACGGATGCCTTTATAGCTCCCGAGAACCGTTTAAACGGCCTCAGAGTACCCAGCGGAGGGATTAACCCGTCCTCATTTCGCCGATGGTATTCGGAGGCACACCTAACAAGTTGCGAGCTTGTTGCGGTGTTTAAGATAATGTAGCCTCGTTGTATAAATCGGTCACCCATCCCAGGTGCGGCTTTTGATTTTATAAAAAACAAAAGGTATTTACTAATTCTGCATCGATTTACATTTGAGATAGTTTTCTTTTTGCATGCATTTGCCAATTAGACCCGTCAATCGTCAATTTGTTTCATCAAACGTTTTAAAAACACATACTACAAACGAACACATTCATTTTATTATATAATATAATAGTCTGCTATTAGTCTTACAATATACATATCAACTGAAGTCATATAATGCTATTAAAATGTTAAATACTGTAATAGGCTGAATTGTCATCCGGAAACCCACCTCATTCATACCCCGAGTCCACCACTTTTTGTTCCCCAATGATGGACATCGGGATAAATGCAGTTGCGTTGTCCCTCACTGGTGAATATTGCAACTTCGATTTTCCCAAGAAACGAGTTGAGCCCACAAATATATATTATGTTGAAAAATATTTAATACTAGCTGACACTACAACTTCAACTGCGTAACTTTAACCGTTAACCGTTTCCGTTGCAACACAAGCTCGACTTAAAAGAAACAAATTTTCCTCGTTTTCCCAACATTTTTCATTGATGCTCCCCTCCTATTGGTCGTAGCGTAATATTATGTAGCCTATACTTAATTCCTCGATAAATAGGCTATCCAACACTAAAAGTATTTTCAAAATCGGTTAGTAGATAGATATAAAATTGTTTGTTTCAGCGAGAAGTTTTACACAAATTATTTTGCGCACAGTTCCCACATTAGATTTCCCTGCGTTGCGCGTTGTGGGAAACTGGCTCTTCTGTTACAATGCTACATAAACAACTAATAACAATCACTTTGATATTCAATTTATGTTTTATGTCCATTCATGTGTGTGTGTATGTGTGTGTATTATATTAGGTATGGATAAATATAGATTGTCACCAATAAACTCTTTTTTCTCAATGATGGAAAAACCGTCAAGTGACCTAGTCATGTTTCGGTTTTAGTCTGGGTTCAGCAGCTTTCAGTAGTCTCCTTTCAGGGCGCGGTTACGAAATGGGTTGAATTGACAATAAGGCACCGAGTACCGAGTATATTAATATACACGCGTAATACAATTTGTCGCCACCATATTGTAATCGCATCATTTAATCGGCATAGTGCGAGCGATCAATTTTGTTTGAGAACAATTATTGATCAATCCCATTCATGGACTTTGTAGGTCTGCTCACCACCAGGTAGATACAAAGTCACATGCCGTGCTCCAATAAAAATAAAATAATAAAAAATGGTCGAACCTAAACTAAACAGTAAATTAAAAACAAATTTACCTAACAATATAAAACTAACGTCATTAACCCAAATCCGCCATTGCAGTATTATAAAATACCGACTCAAATAATTTGTATGTCCGAGAAGAAGGCCCGCATGACCCGGTCGTGACCCGCGATGTTGGTGCCATCCGGGTCAAACTAGGATGTCACGCGGGTCCCAGCCTGACCTGCTTGTAACCACAGAGCAGATAATTTAACGGAGACACCGGGGTTCTATTTTTTACTGAAGCACGGCATGAATTCTAATTATAAACAGACCTTCAAAAATCATCGATCAATACATTGATGATTTTTTTAGATTTAACATCATTGATCGCATAACTGCCGGGTAACTGATCAGTTACGAATTATGGCCCTTTTGACTTGTATGTCGGTTCAATATATTCCAGTGACAGATGTCTACATAACAGGAAACTGTTAGTTTTATTTGAATATATCGAGCCGACATTCATCTCGAAAGCTGATTCTACTAAATATATCTACTACTACTAGCTGCATATCAAAGATTACATTTTCACAAATTCCCCATACGAAATGAGTTGAATTTTACCTTTAATAAGAATTAATTTAGTGGAATTCGGCCCTAAATATTTTGGTAAATCAACTTATATTGTATTACTTAATTTAAGATTGTATGTATGTACACGCAATGTTGGTGCCATCCAGGATTTTATGTGGGTTTGCCTAAGCTGCTTATTATATTTAGCTTATTTTATTCATATCATATCTTTATTCATACCTTTAAAATATTTGGGTCAAATTTCATAAACCACGTGAATCAGCACTTTTATTTCTTAAGAAAAAGTTACATTTCCTGAAAAGCGTAAAACTTTACTTATCTCGAAATTGGGAATTTGCAATATGTTTTTTTTATTGGAGCACGGCATGTGAGTTTATCCACCTGATGTAAGAAGAGCTACAAAGACCAAGAATGGGGTCGACCAATACAAATATCGTTCGCGCCCGCTATGCCGGATAAATAATGCGGTTACGAAATGGGTGGCGATAAAGACGTATTTATATTTTAATGTCCTCGCTCCTTTATCGTCAAATCAATCGTTTGTTTGGTAACCGCACCATGAAAGGAGACTACCACATCGACAAGAAATCGATGCATAGTCACCGGAAAATCTGTCGACCGATGTGGGCCTAACAAATTTTGAGCAAATATTTGAAACAAATGTTACTCTACTTTATTATTTAAGTTAATATGAATAGACAAAAAATTGCAAAAAAAGTGTCGATTTATTAATGAATTATACAGATTTATGCTTACACCTCCACACCACAATCTTATCTGTGGCACTGATTATAAATGAAATATAAAAAAAAATGGAAACGGTAAATTTAACGGATCAATCCTCAAATATAAAATTTTCCAATATATAATAAAAATTATATTTTCCTGGAAAATATTTGCAATATTTTCCAGGAAAATATAATTTTTAAATAACAGATCAATATCAGATAGAAGCGAAAGTAGTTAAGAACCAATTAAAACTACAATAGAAACTCATTAAAACTATTAAAAGTTTTCTTCTATTGAGTTTCGATAGACGTGGCGGGATATTGTATATGAAAGGCGTCGGGCGATAGATTAATGTTTGCGTGTTCCACTATTTCACCCGTGGGGTAGTATAGGTTTGGCATAAATAGAACCCGCAATAATAATAAAATTAACTTTGTTGGTACTTTCACTGAACTCCGAAATCCTGTAAATAATTACTAGCCAAGTGATTACCTATTTTCCAAATTTACCTGTTGTAAATTCAAGAGCGTTTTACACGTACATAACAATATATTCTTATTAGGTATTCATAAAAACTTATTGAGTCCTTGAAGAACATTTTACTTATAAGGTTTTGTTTCTTTCTTTTTTTTGAACTTTAGCTCCACTGTGAATATACCTTTGCCTTGTAATTTCACTAGTGATTTTCTGCATATTTAACGAACGAACTATAGTTAGTGTTTTCTTGACACACACTCCTATTAAATGTCAATTGTGTCATTCGTCAATACATTACTAAACATTATTACGGGGTAGTGGGTTCGATTCCCACCCACGGCAAATAAATATTAGTACGTTTTTCTGTATAGTTTGTCATGGTCTGGGTGTTTATAAAATAAAATATGTATTATATCATTGTTTTTGGTACACATAGTACAAGCCTAGAGCTTAGTTTGTGACCATAGTAATTTGTGTAGATTGTCCTACATATTATTATTATTATTACTAATTTTATTAGTTGCTTATAATTTAACGGGTGCCTTACGTCTGTCGAGAACTCCTAGATTGGCTTTAGGATACCCATCGGTGTAAATTATCCTGCCTCGTTGTACATGTTTTTTATTATTAAAAACTTTATTCAGGTAGGTACACACCGAATTGGGACCTAAAAATTGCAGTGTTTTAAGTCTATCTAACTATATCGGCCACTACTATATAAAAACACATACTTTTTTCCATATTTATTTACAGAAAGGCGGTACATAAAATAATAATTTTAAACAATACAAATTAATAATGAAGAGTGATATATACCTACTATATTTTTTTTATTTGGATAAGACGAGCCGTTAATTTTAGAATATTTTAGGAATACATACGAAATGAGCTATTTGCCATTAGTTCCCTAAAAAAAACAATATAATAGTTTCTCTCATCCTCCCTCTGACGGCGACATAGCAAAACCAAACTAATCTGCAAGTAACTGATAGAATACTAGGTATAAAATTGCGCTTTCTAGCCATTTTTATGTAAACGTGGAAGCTATAGGGTGTTTACAACGGCGAAGTAGCGACAATGGCTTTGGGCAGTCATTGCACTGTAGCTCGTAGGGTTACTAACATGCAGCGCGCTTCGTCTAATGCCTCCGAAGGCTCCTTCTGGAAGACAATAGAGCTGTTAGCTGATCGTGGTAGAAGACGATCAGCGGCTGATGCTGAAGATGTGGGGTTCCCCATTAAGTTTGGAAGGACTGGTTCGGCGCTTAGGTGATATATTATGAAAAATTTCGAGTTTGTTTCTATGCACTTTTACTGCATTTTTATTATGCACATGCACACAGCAAAAACTATGCACTAATTTTATACTATTTTTCCTAAAATAAATTCTTTGTACATCCTAATGTTTAAAGGCATTCAGAGCTTTTGTTTTTTAATTTTAACTTTCAGGCCTCAATTATTGATTAAACACTTCAACCCCTTTTCTATCATCATTCATCACATATACCTATTATTTTGACATTTATCTTTAGATACATGAATAAAATAATATATGTCTTACAACCCCACCTAGACGGCCTCAGGGTATTCTTCCCAGCTGGTGGTATTCTGATTCTATACCGAACTAGTGAGAAGCTCGTCGCGGTGTTCATATATCGTTAATAACCCACCCATAATAAGATTCACAAGTTGGTATAGTTAAACTTAACGTGTTTCCCGAGGCACTTATTTTTTAAATAAAATTGGTTTTGAACCAGTGAACTAACAAAAATTATAGTTTTTAAGTGCAAAGTCTAACCAACTCGGCCACCATTTATACTTACTGTACTATTTCATTAGGTAAATGTGTACACTTTTTTATTCATAATCTTAAAATCTTTTTATAATATTAAAATCTTTTTATAATATTAAAAATGAGAGTTTAACTGATACTAGGTATTTAGGACGAGTGGCATGTAATTTTTGAACACGATCAGATTTAGGTGAAATTAAGATAATAATAATAGCTTTGGTTGACAAGAAAAAAAATAACCTAAACCTTTTTTTTCCACTAAATTTGCCAGAATATGGTGCAGAGGAATGGTGGTGCAATTTTATATTATAGGATCAGCCTATTCTATAATTTATAGAGGTGCCATAAAATTATATTTAAATATATTTTGTATGATTGAAATATGAAATCAAATGGTAGTGTTTTATAAAATAAAAAATCTGATACACAATAATGTGTCAGTTTTTTTTTTTATATTATATAAATTTGTACCTACCACCATGTTCCTCTGCACCATATTCTGGCAAATTTAGTAAAAAAAAAGGTTAAGGTAATTTTTTTCCTGTCAACCAAAGCTGTTATTATTATTAAAATTTTACCTGCTTAATATTAATAATAACAAATATGGGACCAACTTGGTGATCAAAAACATACGCATCGAATTGAGAACTTCGAACTTCTCCTTTTTTGAAGTCAGATAATTAGTGGCCTCAAACCTTTTGCAGAGTTTGTGACATTCGTGTTTGTCCCCATCAAATAATTCAAAAACTACGTCTATTCAATTTACTTAAAATTTGGAATTGTTGACACACTTGTATAGGAAAAGGGAAAAGTCAAAAATACATATAGGTTCAAGTAAAAATGAATAAATGATAAAAAATGTCTGGGTGTTTATAAAATATATATATATTATATCGTTGGTTCTGGTACACATAGTACAAGCTTACAACTTAGTTTGTGACCACAGCAATATGTGTAAATTGTCCTATAGGTTACATATATTATTATTATTATTATAACTGAAAGGTTTTGAAAAAAAAAATAAGATCGGCTGTCGAGTTTTCGCACGCATTTTTTTTACATCCGTTTAATGGTATTGTTTCAAAATATGTTTATCATAACTTAAAACAACATTGATGACCCTGTTACGAACCTATATAAAATTATGGTTTATAACGAAATAAGATTACTTATATTATGTAAATAAGATAAATAACCACCTACCTCATTATATAAAAACATATTTTTTAGATGAATTGACATTATATTATCTTTATGCTCTCACAGTGGTAAACTTTATAATTTAAAAGTTTGATTAAATTAGACTTTAATGAAAAGTTTGGGCGTAATGAGTTTGCCTAGGGTTCCCAAATTTTGATTTTTTTTAAATAAAATTAAAACTTTTAACTAAAACTAGATGTTTTCAATATTCAAAATAATTTAATATCCATAGGTCATCTTGTAAACATACAAATCTGAGCAATTCTTGGCTCATTAGAATACAGAGCATCTAATATAAAAAGTAGGCATCTATATGCCTAAGAACCTGGTTATGGCACATTAATTATTACATAAAATCTTATCACCAAGACTTATGTATTCAAACAGTCAACAAATCCAAAGAAACCGTATCATCTTATTATGAATCTTATAAATAATTAAATACTCGTCCACAATTAGTTGCATAATCCAAGGATATTTAATTGTACTATAAAATTAATCTTCTAAAAATGTTTTTGCAATCCGTATCTATTTTAAAACAAAAGCGGTTGAGTGGAACCAAGTTAAACATACTTTTACGGGCCAATGGGGAAAAAATATAACATAAATATATTCATAATTTTGCTGGCCAATGGGGAAAAAAATCGGGTGAATTCTGACCGGTGGAGCCTACATCAAATCTGCGTGGTGTTAACCCTATTAGACTTAGCAGACACTACGTGATAGCTAGCTTTTTTATCTTTTAGGTCACGATAAAAAAAATTAACTACTTTTTATATTTATTTTAGCTGAACATTAAAGTTTTTACTTTTTTAGAAGAAATTATTCAAGCTTTGTGCTATTTTGTGTATGGTGGCTTATTATAAGTTATAAAGTAACAGTAAAAATTTTGTTTTAAAACTTGAAATTAAATTCTGATTTATATATAAATGCCTGCAGGCAAAAATACTCGCAGGTATGGAATGTAAGATACACCTCATTTAAGGTACCATAAAAAAATTATCTTGCAGAATTAATTTGACCTAAAAATAACTATTAAACTGTGCTAAAGCTTTGGGCACTCAAAGCAAAAACGCGCTGCAAATGGAATCGCTTCGCAAACACGCTTGGTGTAACACGATAAACTGTGCTAAAGCTTTGGGCACATGAAACAAAAACGCACTGCAAATGGAATCGCCTCGCAAACACGCTTGGTGTAATACGATAAACAGTGCTAAAGCTTTGGGCACTCAAAGCAAAAACGCGCTGCAAATGGAATCGCTTCGCAAACACGCTTGGTGTAACACGATAAACTGTGCTAAAGCTTTAGGCACTCAAAGCAAAAACGCGCTGCAAATGGAATCGCTTTGCAAACACGCTTGGTGTAACACGATAAACTGTGCTAAAGCTTTGAGCACTCAAAGAAAAAACGCGCTGCAAATGGAATCGATTTGCAAACACGCTTGGTGTAACACGATAAACTGTGCTAAAGCTTTGGGCACTCAAAGCAAAAACGCGCTACAAATGGAATCGCTTCGCAAACACGCTTAGTGTAACACGATAAACTGTGCTAAAGCTTTGGGCACTCAAAGCAAAAACGCGCTGCAAATAGAATCGCTTCGCAAACGCGCTTGGTGTAACACGATAAACTGTGCTAAAGCTTTAGGCACTCGAGGCAAAAACGCGCTGCAAATGGAATCGCTTCGCAAACACGCTTGATGTGACACGATACTCTCTGTAAGGCTGGGGCATGGAAGAAGCATCAGCAGAGCCGATGACGACAGCCGAGTGGACTCTATGAAGTACTCTATTTAGCAGAATGATACGCCAGCGCACTTATTACAGTATTTTATGAAAATCAGTGAGCTGTCCGCTTACACTGCCCGTTCGTTTCCTGCGCCTCAACTAATAGCGGGTTCCTATAATCTATGTCATACCCACATAATTATGGCGGTAAAGGATGTATATTACCTTAATTATTTTAAATATTATTAATTGGGCTGTTTTATAAGAGCTTGCAGTTGTTTAAAACGAATTTGATTTTATTGTTACCGTCAAAAAGTATAAATAGTTTTTTTTTATTTCTTGATTATTTATAAAAAATGTCTTTGATTATTTGACCGCCTAGACCTTTGGCGTTCAATTCTCGTGGCAAACAAATATTAGTACGTTTTTTTTTTGTCCAGCTTGTCATGGTATGGGACTCAGATCAGTAAACTATAGGAGATATGGCATGAAAGCAATTTACGAGTACTTACGAAACATCTGTCGCCAATTAGCACACATTGAAATTTATACTTCACTGATCTGAGGTATGGGTGTTTATAAAATATAATATGTATTATATGGTAGTTTCTGGTACAGATAGCACAAGCTTAGAGCTTAGTTTGTGACCAAAGAAATATGTGTAAATTGTGCTAGATATTATCATTATATACTTTTTTTTACATTTAAAATAAACCTCTAAATCTTACTTTACAGTATTTCAAAGTAGTTGTGCCGAAATGATTCGTGCAATAACAAATTTTATATTCGTTTTACAACAGTAAGAGCCTATAAAATTGGTATTCACTTGAAACACTGGCACTGCCGCGCCTGAAAGTTTTATTGAATGATCGTTTCGGAAGGGGTACGGTGGGCAACAACAAGGCACGCATTGTTGTTCTCATTGTTGTTCTTATTGTTGTTTTTCTTTGTATTCGTACAACGACTTTTACGCTTCAAACAACTATTAATAATGTCGGTCGGAGTGTAATAACATTGTATGGTGGACAGAGATTAAGTACCCATTGTCAATATCTAAAAGGTTAATAGAGTATCTTAGCATAGAGTTTATCTTAAGGTCAATGTTATGCCGGCTAAACGAAGCGGTTATGAAACTGGCGGCGACAAAAACAAAATTGCACTACGATTTTACTTTCATTTCCTCGCAGCGTTATTGCCCATATCGTAACCGCGCCCTGAAAAAGACTTCTATCTCGACAATAAATCAATTCCGTAGTATCTTAAAATCTGGTGAACCTACTGATTAAAACCAAAATCAATTTGTATGACTAGGTCACTTGATGGTTTTTGTATCCGATCTAACGTCGACATTAGAAATTAGCTTTACCATATATATACAAACTAGTAATGTATCAACCAATTTGTATGGAGTAGACAATTATTTTTTTTCAGTTGCGACACATTGTTCCTTTGGGAAAAGTTGTTCTATTTGATCAGTAGAACCTCATATTCTATTCTGTAATATTTTCTTGTTAAATGCTTTTCCTTTTTTGTCCTTTATCTTACATACATAACTGTGGATAATGAAGCTGTTTACACAATTAGTAACTCAGATACATATATTTAAATTGTAATAAATATTGTGTAATTGTTTGTTTTCATGAATAAAGTAAAATAAAATAAAAATGAAATATTACAACCTTCTAAAGCCGTATAGAAGCTCAGAAAAAAGTTCTAATTCAATGTAGTATTTTTTTTATATATTTTGTCCAAAGTGTCCAAACTATCTGTCTATATTCACTTATCTGTTTTATGGCGGTATGTTTACGTAGTGGAAGTGCTCTCGATCTGTGGTGATGACGCGGTGTGTATGCAGAAACAACAAAATATAAATAGATTTATATATTTACATTAGAAACTATCGACTTATCGGCGGTTTAAATAAAAACATAGAGGGCTTTACATATAGGTACATAAGCTTACACATTTATTTCATAGCCCAAGGCTTTGGCCGACTGGAATTTTTAATTTTGATCCATATAAATGGTAATAGAGAACTTTATACTTATGGGAGTATAAAGTATGTGGCACCAGATTGAACCCTACCCGTGTGCAATATTATCTTACAAATCGGATTAGCCTTTTTGGGGTTTTAAGAAGCCAGGAAATGGATTTGCGAATTCAAACGTCTAAAAATGTCTAAACATTGCTTTCATTAATATTAAAGATTTTTTGAAAAAAAAAATAACGTAGAGCAAATTCATCCTGTATATTGAATTTTAAACTTAAATAATAAGATACATTGTTCTATCTGTGTACCTTTCTAAAGAAGCTTATGATTTTTACTTTAGTATATAGTATAAATATATAAGGGAAAGAGACACAATGTTCTTAGCTATTTTTGAGATTCTTTGTGCGGTCCACTGCATGGTTTGGAGACAGAGCAGTGAACTGCAGTTTTCCCGGACTAAGTCTGCGAAACGGTGTTGAAGGCCTTTCTAAATTCCACTCTCCCATTCACTGTGTTCATTACCCTCCCTACCCAGCCAAATAGGGTAGTTGTACCATAATATGCCATATATTAAGTTGCCAACATGGTAGTATTTTTTGGAATCAGGTATATGCAAAAACATAATTGTTTATTCATGGGTGCATGTTCATATTACTGTACAACTACCCTACTATATACTAATAAAGAGCTAATATATATTTTTTGAACCTTTCAGCCTATATGTAAGTAAATTGATTCAGCATTATCAACTTAAATAGACTGGATCTCACGCATTATAATCCTGTTTTTTTTTTTATTAAATAATTATTATTTTACATTATACTTAATAACTACATTAAATATACAAACATCACAATACAATTTCATTTTTAACGGGCCCTTGAGGGCCTATAGGTTTTCTCCAAATTGCTAATTGACTCTAGTCTGCATCCATTTTCACTTGCTGTCTCTATCTTATGTCTTCTATCCATCTCGATGTTGGTCTACATTTTCGTCTCCCTTGTCCTTTTGAATCCTGTCCACTTTAATACTTGTTCATTTATTCTCTCATCACAAGTCCTGCCCACTTCATTTAATTTTTGTGCATCTACTATATGCTAATTATAGCATGACAAAATATTCCATGGCGATAGAGACGTGTTCAACCCAGTTTGTTGTGACGCCTTCTGCAAGACGCAAAATAAAATTATCTCAAACTTATATAATATTTAAATTAAACGCATTAATCACGTAGAATAAACAAACAAGGGATAATTTGTCATCTCTGTATTTGCCTATGGAAAATTAATGACAACGATATGGTAATCTGTAGGGTGGTATTTAATATAGACATTAGTATGTTTCTGTACAGTTGATCATGGTCTGGATGTTTATTAAAAAATATTGATATTGGTATCGTTGTTTCTGCTACACATAGTATAAGCCTAGTGCTTAGTTTGAGACCAGTGCAATATGAGTGTAATGCCCTTCATATTATTATTATTGTATTTCACCTCGTTATAGCCGATGGTATGAGTCTACACAAGTGGCTAGCTCGTTTTGAATAGTCTCAATAACCCATCTATTAACAGTTTTACAAGTTGGTATAGTAAAACCGGGACCGACAGCTTAACGTGCTCTCCGAGGCACTATAGTGGTGTTGTCAAACAAATGTACATATTTTTTTTATTAAAAACTCATTGGTAGACACCAGGATTTGAACCAGGGACCCAAGTGTTTTTAAGTTCAAGGTCTAACCAACTCGGCCACCACGTATATTATTATTAGTACCTAAATTTAATAAAACTAGAAGTCATTCTTGACTTAATCTTTTATACTGTTTTCGACACAGGTTCACCCTAGACACGCGGCCAACATTATCTGCAGTTGTTTTTATTTTGAATAATTACTTTGAATTTCTTTGTATTTTTATTTTTGAGATAATTCAGTTGAGGCAGTATAACACTTTCGCAACTTATTTGTATACAGTAGTCGGCAGGGACTTTTCTGATTGCCCGTTTTCAGAAGCCAAAAAAAAAATACAAATTGATTAAATATTTTTTAAATGCAGTTATTTTCTTTATAAAAATACGAACGAAATTTTCATAGCATTTGATATATTTTTAAAATATGTCAACTTTAGTAGGAATAATATTCAACTTTTCAAATAATTCATATACATGAATGGCGTTTTAAATTTATGAGAGTCATTCAAAATTTATATTATACTACTTAAATATAGCTGTTTTTTTTTTAAACGTATCATTCGTATGCTTTGCGGTGAAGAGATGTTCTACTATTTCACAACATATTAAAAAATTCAACTCTACTTTCTCAATCCGTCGCCTTGGTGTTATATCTACTTCACAGCATATAAAACATGCATTCTTTCTCAACAGTTTTGCCTTGAGGTTCTAACTACTTCATAACTTATTTTTTTTAATGCACTCTACTGGTGCAGCTTTAGGTGGGAGGAGGGTCTCTATAACTTCGTTAGGCCGTCCGACCGGTCTCGTTACCGATGCAAAAACTATCAAGTGACATAGTCATGTTTCGGTTTTAGTCTGTGCGTTCACCTGTTTTCAGGAGACTACTGCATCGATTTCTTTTCGAGGTGGTAGTCTCCTTTCAGGATGCGGTTACGAAATGGGTAGTTGAATTGACGATAAGGCGCGAGTATATTAAAATATACTCGTAATGCAATTCGTCATTGTCGCCCCCCATTTTGTAATCGCATCATTTAGCCAGCATAGTGAAAGCGATCAATATTGTTTAAGAACAATTATTGATTGACCCCATTTATGGACTTTGTAGGTGTACTTACCACCAGGAAGATATACATACATGTGAATACATGTCGTGCTCCAATAAAAAAAATCTTAACCCTATCGGCAGGATATTTTACTTTACGACATATAAAAAATATATACTTACTCTACTTTCTAAACCATGTCACCTTGATGTTCTAATTACTTCACATCAAATAAAATCTTTCTCAAACCTGTCACCTTGATGTTCTCCTTACTTCATAATATATAAAAAATGCACTGTACTTTCTCAACCCTATCGTCTTTATGTTTTACTATTTTACAAACAATTCAAAAAAATGCATTTTACATTCTCAACCCTGTCGCCTGGATGTTCTATTACTTTACAATATATTTAAAAAAATCATTCTACTATATCTGCGATCTTCTACCTCCTTTACATATGTTATATATTATGTTCTACCTACTTCACAGTAAATAAAAAAACTATTTTCTCAACCCTGTCGCCTTGTGTTTTATTTACTTCACAATATACAAAAAAAGGCACTCTATACTTTCTCAATCAGTCACCTTGCTGTTCTACCTACTTCTCATGATATAAAAAAGTGTACTCTTATCTTACTCCCTCGTTTTTTCTACTTTACAAAATATAATATATATATATATATACATATATATTATATATTATATATAACTAGCCAGTGACGCAATTTTAACATAAAGGATTACAGTACCTAGTAACTTTGGTATCGACTAAATGTTTCCTCCAGACAAGTCGCCTAGACCTTTTGATTACCCTATACACATATAGCTACAGTTAGTAGTTATGTGTAGGTATAATAGAGGCAACACCATCAACCAAACAATTTAAAGGCTAGGTAACTTGGCAACCCTAATGTGCAACCAGAGAGTTAAAAAAACTCAAAAAATTTTTTGTATGTTATTAATAAAGTACTTGTATAAAACATATCTACCAGCGAAAACTTCGGTAAACATTGATCATTAAATATGTCAGGTTATATTTATTCCATGATATCATAAATTTACTCCAGCCAAGGGCGGATCCAGAGGTTTTTTTTTATTTTTTTGTCAGAACTATCTGATATCAGAATGTCCTAATTGATTACGTTTTGAATTCGATCTAGACCCACCGAGTTACAGTCGTTACGTACCTAGAGCTAGTACCTAGCAGCTTTTCCTTTAACGGTACAATGTACCGTGAAATGAAAAGCTGCTGTAACACATATACTAAAGTAGGAATCACAAATATTCATCTGTCTCGCTTATCTATACTATATTATACAGATGATTATGAGTTTGTTTGGTTTAACGCGCTAATCTCAGGAACTACTGGTTCGAATTAAAAAAATAAGTTAGTGTTGGATAGCTCATTTATCGAAGACGTCTATAACATCGCGTCCAATAGGAGCGGAGTATCAATAAAAAATATTGCAAATATAAAAAATGTATTCCTTAGTTACGCAGAGAAGTTTCAGAGTCAGCTAGTAGTATATAATCTTACACGTATATAATCTAATCGTATTCATAAAAACTTATTGAGTCATTTAATAACACTTTAGTTCAAAAAGGTTTTGTCTCTTTTACGCATATTGTTGAGAAGTTTGAACGAATAAAACCATTAATATATTATAATATACTTCCATGAGGAAAAGACGTATGTACCTAAACATGAAAATAGGTACCTAAGCACTTATCAATTTAACACTTAAATTCATAGATATGTAGGTAATTATAATTAAAAAAACAAAGCAATTATCGTAATGACCACAGGGGCAACTTATTCGTTTTCGGTCACATGAGAATAATATTATCAAATGAGCTAAAAATAACTTTTGGAAGCAAATAAGAGATTGCGTCGTAGCATATTACGAAACTTGAACAGTGCTACGCGCTATGATGTAACACCGAACAGTGTTGAATGTGAGAAACAAGGAAAAATCATTCCAAAATACAATGCCAAAGTAATGATAGTGTGATAAAAAATCTAATTAAGTAATTTCACTATCATATCTGACGAGTAGTGTGGGGGAACCTCAGTTTCTTGTAATACCGCGTGATTTATTTTGGTATCCATACCGACAAAATAATTATGTTCTATAAATACAAGAAAATATGATGAAACTTGTATTTTTATTAAATTTAATGTTAAAAAATTTATATCATAGCTTAAAGCACACTTCAACTTTCACGTTCTTGGCGTCGCCATTTAGATTAAGTATTTTTTTCGGACTTACGAGTAACTATAATAATTTATTTATTAATCTAATTAAACAATAAAATTCTTAAAGCATTTAGTACATCATGTTTACAAAATATTTGAACAAAATTATTTTGGATGTTTGTCTTTTTGCATGTGTGTTTGCATATGTGTTAAAATGTACTTATTTGTTAAATCGATTTTAATCGATCGAGTTCATGTAAGGGTGTGAATTTTTCGTTTAGTTACGTTGATTTTGTAAGTAATACTGTATTTAGGTACCGTAGTAATACTGTACTAAGGTACCCAAAACTATTTTCGGTATGCGTAAAAAATTACCCAGAATAGATCAAGTATGTACTAACTACGAACACATATTTAGCTTCTGTAAAGAACAGAAAAAAACACTTTTCCCAAATATTTATAGTTTTTATGTCTGAAAATTATATTCACAGCAACTTGATAATTTTTCATATGTTTCATTATACCATGAAACTTGCTTGCGTTGCTTGTGTTCTCACTTTTTTTTTATTTGTATGGCGGCTGCCATCTTCTGTTCTCAAAAGTGTAAAGGCGTTTTAAGGGATAATTTACCGATGTTAGCAACGCTAAAGATTTTTTTAGAATAAAAAAGACGATATTGAGAGTTTTGTAACATATGATATATGAAACATAATAAATGAAACATTCGCTAAAAATTGTTGTATTGGAAGACGCAATAAATAAAATAATATAATAAAAAATAAAATTGGAAGACGTAATTGTTTTTCTGTTGAAATTTGATGTTTTTCTGATTGTTGGATTGTTTATGCATCGCGCAAACTACTTACAGTATTAAAAATAGGATTATATTTCTAATATTATAATTCTTGTTTTTGGCGATTTTATTTTAATCGACCTAAAATGAGCCCGTTACGGTTGTGATGCGATTTTTTTGTTTTTAATAAATAACACGCTCACATTTGCTGTTGCAAATATATCCGTCTCCGTCATACTGGGTGTTTGGTAGAGGGTTAGCCAAACTCAAGGGCCGAGTGGACCAATGGGGCCCATTTTTTTTTAACTTTGAAGTTGAACTTTTTTCGTTCTATAACCCTTGAACTTTGGCAGCTCATTACTAAAGCTTTAGTCATTATATCGGTCTAAAATTGCATTCATTAGATTGAACATTTATTAGGCAATAAATGTAAACTAGAAACATTTAAAAAGAGGTTTACAGGCTAAAATCATAACAATTTGAAAAAATGTCCTTTAATAAATTTGGGCCCCATTGGTAATACTGAATTTATATTTTCTAAATAGTTGTACCTACTGGGCCCTTAAGTTTGGCTAACCCTCCACCAAACACCCAGTATGCTGTCCTTCAGCGTTGACTGATATATTCTTACTTTTTGTTTTAGCTTTGTATGGCGGTCATTTTCTGTTCTTATTTTTAGACAGGCAATTTTATACCTTAGATAAAGTACTTCCATTATTATGGAAGACCACATGACTTGATAAATAAAAAATATAGTAATAATTTATACTCGTACCTTGCACATGATTAATTTTGGGCTTCTATTATATCTTCTAAAACCTACAAACCAAGGGTGGGCGGGCTTTTTACCCTTGCATGACAGCATATGTTCCGTTTTACAAACGTCTCAGCACCAAACGGGAACTTTTCTACTCGTTTTACTACGAACTAAACATTGTGTCGCGATGGTGACCTTTTAATTTTAATTATATAATTATTAAATAAATTCGCGATATCAGTTATTTATCATATCACAGAGGCACGGGGCAAAGGAAGTATTGTTTACTTTCAATTTGGTAGGTACATACGTATAATAATTGGTAAATTAGTGATATGATTTCTGTTGGTACACTTTTTTTCCTTATTTTTAATTTATTTTTTGATTATTATTTTCCTTGTTATTTTTTTGGTTGCTTATCTGTAGGTGTAATTAATTTAAGTGTCTATAATTTTATATTTAGGTACGTAGAGTAGTTGCACTATATGAACTTGTTCCCATGATAGAACACCGTAAAAAAAAACAAGTTGCCATCTCCATAATGAGAAATCTAAACTGAAATGCTAATGTCTCCTAAAACAAAAAACGGGGTTTAATTAGTAAAATATTTGTACGCCTAAGGGCAAACTTTGAGCTTCACTACTAGTAATTATACTAACACCTATTGTACCAAAGTTAACAAATAAAGAAATCATTTCATTTCATCTTAATTTTATATTAGCTATTTAAAGCCAAAATAAAATGAACGTGGTATTTTTACGTTATTCTTCTTATATGGAAAAACATTTGGGTGTTCGTTCATGGGTGGATATTCATTTTATGGTGCAACTATTACCTAGAATGTCTACTTAGACTGGTTTCCAAAACGATTATTGTAGGTATATACTTAGGTAGGTAAAGTAGTTGCACTATATGAACATGCTTCCATGATTGAACACCGTAAAACAACTACCATGTTGGCATCTTAATTTTATATTAGCCACTTTAAGCCAAAATAAAATTAAGATTCCAACATGGTAGTTTTGCGATATTCTTATAAAACTATGCAAAAACATTTGGGTGTTCATTCATGGGTGCTTGTTCATATTATGGTGTAACTATTACCTACAACGTCTATTTAGTCTGGTTTCCAAAATGATTATTGACTCATTCCAATAAACATCAATTTCACAACAAAAAAAATAATCATAATGTCATAATGTAGAACTAATTACCTAATAGCTCTGTAAGTTCTATGGTAATTAAAAAATATATGGATTATTGGTAAAGTCATAAGTAAAATAAAAAATGAGTAATTATAGTTATTGGAGTTTTGTAACCGCATCATTTAACCGGCATAGTAAGAGCGATCAATGATGTTAAACAACAATGTATAGACGTTGTAGGTCCGCTTACCATCAGGTAGACACAAACGCCGTAAGATTTGTATTGTTTCCAATAAATAATCAACAGATGCCGTTTGCATCACTTATTAATGCTCGGTATTTTCATTGAAAGATTTTCTTACATAAAATTCAGTATGATTTATATTTATGACAGACAGACCCTGAGACCCTGAGTCTCATTTTTAATGAACGTAGCGTTCCGATAGCGTTTATTTTAAACAACATTACACAAATTGATTGCTTACGAGTCGTCCAGTAGAGTAAGTATAATCAAAATAAAAAAATATATTAGAGAATTTTTGAAGAATGTGTCTAAAATTCTCTAATATTATCATATATCTACGAACTACAAGCTAAAATAAAATATCCAACAAATACTAGGCCCACGTTTTTTTTTTTTGGAGTTATCAGTTTTTTTACAAGTCGAAAATAAATATAGATTCATTCGTATCTTAAATAGGAATAATAATTAACTAAATAAATTAAAATGCAGAATATCTACAAAATAAAACCTACCAAAGAAAAATATATAATATTGAAAAAATATATATATTTACTTATGGTATTGTCCACCATATCCAAACCCCGTCCCGGTCTGTCCGAAAGTACCCATAATAACACTAGCAGTATTACCTCGTTGAACTGCCAGTAATATACGTTGTTTAAAAAATTTACCGGACTAAGAATCACCAGAGGCCTCGTTTAGAAGAGAACATAACGTCTTCCCAAAGACCACGGCTTCGGATCCCCAAACCCCAGTCGTCTCATGTCTCAGTGGCGGATCCAGTCCCCAAACCATAAATTTACTTAAAACCTACTATTTTGTAACAGATATTACAAAAATCCTCTAAAAAGCTTGTCAAAATGCCCTAGGGCATAAATTTACTTAAAACCTACTATTTTGTAACAGCTATTACAAAAAATCCTCTAAAAAGCTTGTCAAAATGCCCTAGGGCATAAATTTACTTAAAACCTACTATTTTGTAACAGATATTACAAAAATCCTCTAAAAAGCTTGTCAAAATGCCCTAGGGCATAAATTTACTTAAAACCTACTATTTTGTAACAGCTATTACAAAAAATCCTCTAAAAAGCTTGTCAAAATGCCCTAGGGCATAAATTTACTTAAAACCTACTATTTTGTAACAGATATTACAAAAATCCTCTAAAAAACTTGTCAAAATGCCCTAGGGCATAAATTTACTTAAAACCTACTATTTTGTAACAGATATTACAAAAAATC
This sequence comes from Monopis laevigella, assembly GCA_947458855.1. NCBI lineage: Eukaryota > Metazoa > Arthropoda > Insecta > Lepidoptera > Tineidae > Monopis > Monopis laevigella. The sequence goes on along the minus strand of OX381583.1, from coordinate 22,738,507 downwards.
CTCTAAAAAGCTTGTCAAAATGCCCTAGGCCCCCCAAAAAACAATGCTGGATCCGCCCCTGATATGTTTTAATTGTAATGTAAATGTGATGCCGCAAATGTATCGACGCAATTATCTAAACTATACTCATCATAACTTAATTATATTGAAAATTAATTATTAACCTTTTCAATATAATTATTTATTTTAAATTGTTTATTGTACTAAAACATTTGTATGAGTCGGTATAGACACATATACAAGGTGTTTAGTACATAGCGTGCCGTGCCTGACCGTACCACGTCACCTGCTCGGCGCTGCTTCAAACATTTTAAGCTACGAATATATTCCTAGGGTTACTTCCTTATCTAATATTTATGGGATAATAGTTTTTAAATGTAAAATATTACCAAGGTATGTATTTATTTAAGTGTCGCAGGGATTTTTAAGTAATTATTTTCTTTACATTTTCAATTACACTACTTACATTTACATTCAATAGCTTCTATCTTAATCTGTAAAAAATATAAGATTTTAGTTATAGCCTTACTTACACCCTTGTATAATATTTGCAATATCTGTAAATTAAAAATAATTATTTTTAAACATACCTACCTAAAATGCTTTAGTTCCTCAAAAAACTTAAATGATATAGCACATCTGAGCAACTCGTATGACTTTCCATAATTTTACAGTCCCAAATAGAATTACCCGTTCGACCTCTAAATACTACGCATCCTCAACCGTTAAATCCCAAACTACAGCACATTAACTTCACTCAATCTCTATATAAAGTTGTGACTGTACTATTGATGACGTAAAGTCTCCTTTACGCCACCAATAGTACTAAATGTGATATTTTTATATAGTCCCAACTGATAATTACCTTTTGGTCACAGTATAATAGTACATGTAACTATGCTGCCATTGTAGCTGACACAAGAGACAACTCTCAAACTACTAGCACATCAACTACACTCAAGCTCTGGATGCAGTTGTCTTTGCGTCACCAATAGTAATCAATGTGATAAAACTATATAGTCCTAACTGATGTCCCGTTGGGACACCTTATAATAGCACATAATAGTACAAGTAACTACGCCACCAAGTGACCCAAGTGTAAACTCCCAACCTACACCGACTTCAACTTCATTCGAGCTCTGTGTGAAGTTGTCTTTCCGTCACCAATAGTAATAATTCTAATAAAAAAAACTTCACTTATGGGTAAGTTAATTTAATAAGTAAGATCGCTATGCATAAAATTTGGGAACCATAGCATTATTTTATTTGTATATAAATCAGAGGTAAAAAATTATCCTTCATAATAATGTAGCTTTTTTCTATTCATGAACTTCACTCAATCCTTCGTAAAGTTATCGTTACATCACCAATAATAATAAATGTGATAGAAAAACCTAGTCTCACCTGGTACTACCGTTTGGTTACCTTAAATTAGTACGAGTAACTACGCCGCCGTAGCTGACATAAGCGTCAACTCCCAAGCTACTAGCACATCAACTTCTGTGAAGTTATCGTTACGTCACCGATAGTAATAAATGTGATAAAACTTTACTTATTGGTAAGTACAAGCGTCATTATGTATATAATGTAGGTATGATTGTTTTTTTTTGTTTTTGAACTAACTTTATGCTTTACTAGCTGATCCGCGCAACTTCGTCTGCGTAACTTTAAACGTTTACGCAGCGTACGCTCTCAAATGGAATATTTTTTTCCCGTTTTTGCAAAAAAAAATCAAATACTCGGCTCCTATTGGTCGTTTAGCATGATGTTATGTAGCCTATAGCCTTCCTCGATAAATAGGCTATCCAACACTAAAATATTTATTCAATTAGAACCAGCAGTGCCTGGGATTAGGGCGTTTAACCAAACAAACAAACTCTTCAGCTTTTAAATATTAGTATAGATTGTTAAATTCCATTTGTCATCTAACCTTTTTCAATTATAGTTTTCTATTCATGAACTTCACACTGCGTGAAGTTATCGTTACATCACCAATATGTGATAAAACTTCACTTATCGTTAGTATACGAGTTACTATGTAATTATAATATAATGTAGGTACAGTTTTTCTGTGTGTGATTAAAGTTGGGTCAAGTAAATATAATTAATTAGTTAAGAATAATTATATTCCTTTTATATAGGTATTAGGGCCTTAGCACAACAGAATCGATAGGCTCGATAAATCGACAAAATCGATACATATCGATTTTATGAATAAATGTTCATTCATAAACTATATTTTATCGACTATTAAACTATATCTATGTGGTTATGCTAAGCCCCTACCCTTTTTTTATAACCAGATTCGATAAAGCTATTTAATTTATTAGAACTTTTATTTAGTTTTAAATGATTATTTATTTATTTTTTTCTTTAATCATTTTTTTTTCCTTTAAAAAACTTTATAATTTAGAATCTTGCCGCAATTCCCTAATAAATGAAGATAACGATTTTATTTTATACTAAATAATTGGGCGAGCGGATTTCACCATACTGCACTGAGAAAAATATACCCAAGTTTTTAATTTGAAATCAGCGCCCGCTACGCGTAAACCTCATAAAAAACGACTAGGCATCCGAACCAATAATTTATCCGTATTCCTTTCTTGCATAAGCATTCTAATAATATATCATTACTCATCCTGTTAAAATCGAAATGAAATTACAGAAAATAGTCGGAGTCACACGTTAGCAGGAAAGTTTCGGTAAAAGTTGACCGGCATGAAATGATTTGCATGTAAGACATCATGATAACTTATCGTTGCAACATTTAACATGAAGAGTTGTGATATTTTCCCACTAGAAGCGCCTCGTAGTATCATGATAGAAAAGGCATTAGTTAGTTTAACGACATTGCATTCGTAAAGACTGATCTTATCGGCGTAAAACTTAAAATTTATCGATTAACCGACGATTTTCAATTACATCAAATATCAATTTTTCTCAGTGTGGTATAAGTATTATTCCAAGAAAAGCCAAACAAATATTTATTCTGAGGAATAATTTGTATTGAATTTGACATTTTATTTGAGAATATTTTTATCCCAGTCAGATGGATAGAAAAACCATTCGTTTTGCTTCTGAATATGTGTATTAATCACAATCATGCAATATAGGTATGTAGGCCTACTTTGCCTCAGATAGATTGTAGTAACATGCCATAATCCAATAAAAAAAATACTATGAAAACATTACCATAATTTCATTATAGATTACCTACGCATAAAAAGTAGTATAGAGTCACGTGTCATACAATCATCTACTTGAAACGTACACGAATACGATAAATGATTTAGCTTTTATAAAAATAGTATTACATGTTAGGTTAGGTCGAGGACAAGGGTACCTATAAATATTATACAAATAAATACACAAAAAAATCTAAAGAGGTTAATACATTATAGAGCCTCAATCACAACATTTATTTAAACCAAAATAGTAAACAGTTATATTGCCTTTGGTTCTCAACCGATAACGGGAACAAATTGATTAATGTCGTCAATAAATAAAGTGAAAATTTGTACATTGCCACAAATATACTAATATTAATGTTTTTCGTTATTGTTTAGTTAGAAATACTTCTTGTATATAATTCTTTGGTATTATCTCATCTATTGCTTTTGTGTTTTACCACCTAAATATCCCAAATGTATAAAAAAAATACTAATAAGTATAACAACAAAACTAATAACAAACACAGTCGGTCGTTGAGGGTATGTTTGCGCAGACATTTTTTAACAAAATAAAAAATATTTATACTAGTGTTGTCCATGATCTTTAAAATGCCTTTATCAGCATAAAGGTTGGTAAAGGCATTTTAAAGATTATGTATAGTTAATTCTCTATACATATCCAATAATCTCATTGCATAGTATCGACATAAATTCTGTCAAAGCTCGCAGTAGAGATAAATTCTTGGATAAAGTTCTGGCGGAAATCAAAATAGCTCCTATTTATATCAAAGAACAATGTTCATGTTTATATGCATAAGTATGAGTATTGAATACATAAATACCAATCATATGTCATACTTTTCATTTCCTTTGTGTGTTTACCTTTATAGATATGATTGCTATGAAAATAATAATACTTGTTAAGTTTTGTTAATTGTTAAATGGGCATTATTTCAAAATAGGGTAAAATACTCAATCGTTGCCAATCCTACAGTTTTTATTTCAATAAAAAATCTATTTATTCCTCACTAAATAATAATATTTTAATACGGGTGTAAAAAAAAATAATATCCACTACTAACGAGACCTATGTAACTAAATAGTCATAAATGATAGCATGACTTGGGACACTGTATCCAACTGGTGGTACCTAATTAGATTTACGAAACTATCGGCCCCTTGGGACAAGGTTTGCTGTTGAAATATATGTAGATAAATTGATCGACCCCACGGCCACTTAAGTCGCGTGACGTCGCGACTGTTTATTATCTATTTATTGTTTAGATTAATTAGTGTAGATTATTTATTGAGTGTAATGGGGCACCTTAAAATTTATGGAAAATTATTTATGGGAAATTGAGCCTCTTATAAAGAACAAGTGTTTAAGAGTAAACAAAATATATAGAGTTGTTGAATTTCCAGTTTTGCGCACCCCCATGTGCGCGCGCGCCTGGAAAAGCACATGGGATCCAACCTGGTGCAGTTGACTGACAAGATGTACATGAGTGAGCTGGAGGAACGAATTCGCATGGTCAACGAGGAAAACCTTAACAAGAGAATCTCAAGTCGAGTCGTAAGTAATTACTTTTATTATTAACTAGCTTAAACTCGCGTTTATTTTAAAATATAAAATAAAATGAAGCCTATGTTACTCGCAGATAATAGAGCTCTAATATCTGCGAGTAACATAGCATTTTATTCTGTAAAGATTTTTTTAATGGGTTTGGTAGTTTTTGAATTTATTCGGAACATACAATCTTCAGGGTGACTTTAAAAGGTTTTTTTTAGGGCTAATATGAGGCTCTACTAATCAAATCGAACAACTTTTCTCATAGAACCATGTATCGCAAATGAAAAAAATGTTTGGCTTCCCTCATTTTTACTTTGGGCTAATATGAGGTTCTACTGATCAAATCGATTAACTTGAAACCCTGTGTCGCTAATGAAAGAAACAATTGCCTTCTGTATACAAACTAATTACTAGTTTGTATACAGAAGGCAATTGTTTTTTCATTAGCGACACATGGTTCCAAGTTGATCGATTTGATCAGTAGAACCTCATATTAGCCCAAAGTATATCCATTCAAAGTCACTATGTATATTAGTATAGATATTGATAAAAACCATACGATTTTTTTTTAATTGGAGCAAGGTATTATTATGATAGAAAAAACGGTTATCTCAGCACCATTGAAATTTTAAGATTGAGATCGGAACTTTAAATTTGGAATACAAATTTTATATAACGAACCAACAGTACTTTAAAAACTTATTAAAGCGTGCAAAACCGCCGTCAAACACTAGCACTACATAAAGATAATCGTGCAAACCTATTGTTTTCCAACCACTACACGAGCGAAGCTGCGGGCAAAAGCTAATTATCTATAATTTAGAATCAAAGCTTATACTTACTGAGCATACATATGTGATGGTATAATTAATGCAGTCGTGTGGATACATTGATTGGCAGTTCAATTAATCTACTTGTTAGTGAATCATCTTTCGAAGAATCTGAAGCCTGTCTGAAAATAATAGAGTATGGTTGGTTTAATTATTTTACGGCTGACAAATCAACAGTTTTTAAAACAACAAGTTCAAATCAAACCGCGAGTAATTTTTTAGTTAAAAAAAAATGTAGTATTTGGGCCCGCCTCCGTAGACTAGTGGTTGCGCCTTTGGCGTTGATCCCGAGGTGGGATTGATTCTCACCCATGGCAAAAAAATATTAGTACGTTTTTTTGTTTACAGTTTGTAATAGTCTGTGTGTTTATAATAACATGTAGGATAGTTTACACAATATAAAATAAACATGTATCATATCGTTGCTTCTGCGGTACACATAGTACAAGCCTAGAGATTAGTTTGTGGCTAGAGCAATATGTGTAATTGTCCTTACGACCCCATTTTCACCATACCAACTTATGAAACTATTTTAAATAGATTATAGTGTTTATCCAATACCTACACCGCATCTTAGGTAGGAAGGTCTCTATAGTTAATTAGGCCGACCACAGACGCCAACCGATACAGATGCAAAAACCGTCAAGTGACATAGTCATTCTGTGGGTTTACCGGTGTTCAGCAGACTATTGCATCGATTTAGTGTCGAGATGGTAGTCTCCTTTTTGTGTGCGGTTATAAAACGGCTGAATTGTTCGAATTTTGTAGTCCCATTCATAAATTTTGTAGTTCTCACCATCAGGAAGAAACAAAGTCACATGTCGTGATCCAGCAAAACAACTTCCTTTTGGTTGTTGCGCATTGTAGAAACGTAACGTATTCATTTACGTTTACCTGAGCAACAACCAATAGGATCGCTTTATTTTTGGTAACAGGATTGAATAAAGCGATCCTATTGGTTGTTGCTTAGGTATACGTAAATGAATACGTTACGTTTTTACAATTCGCAAACCCATGGTCGCAGCCTCTGGGTCCTACTTCTTAAACGTGACAATTATAATTTACTATGACAAGTATATTCATGTATTAGTCACGTAAAATTGTCACTATGACAAATTTTATGTGACTAATACATGAATATACTTGTCATGGTAAATTACAATTCTCACTTTTATGAAATAGACCCCTGGTGTAGACAGATCTACAAAATCCACAAATAGGGTTAATCAATACAATGTTTAACAATATTGGTCGCTCTCACTATGTCGGCTTAATTATGCGGTTTTTTATGTAAATCACAAAATGTTAATATAAATTATATAAGGCGAACAGGTATTGTTAAAGTTTCACAATCAGAGCACTTGTGGCTGTTATAGTAAAAGCAGAAAGACTTTTAGGTCCTTACGCGGTTTTAAAAAAAACAATCTAAACCGGATGTCCCTATGTATCTTATTAATATCTTCTTACATTCACAGCTAGATGAAATGGAGAGATTGAAGCGTTTGATCCTAGTAGGAAAGACTCCTCTAAAGGAATGTCCACCTGAACTGTTCAAACATCCAGTCTTCGTGTTCTGGCGGATGGTGAACCGGGAAGTCGCGAAAGCTTCCAAGAAACGAGCTGATGCATTTTATAGAAAATTGAAAGCTACTCAAAAAGGCGAACAGGTATTGTTAAAGTTTCACAATCAGAGCACTTGTGGCTGTTATAGTAAAAGCAGAAAGACTTTTACACTTAGCAGTTTTCAAAAAAACAATATAAAACGATGAGTGCCATCGAAGTTGGCATGCGTTTATCACGCATGCCAACTTCGATGATGATGAATGATTCACGCATTTGTTAATATGATTAATTTTATGTTCTGTGTACGAATTTATATAAAACAGAACTAAGTAAATTTATACTGTATTTCCGCGGGCGTAGCCAGGGGGGGAGTATAAATTAATATAGTTTTTTTTTTCACAGTGAAAATTTTATGATTTTTTTTTTGTTTAATTTTTTTCTTGAAACGCCCGTGTGTTTTTCTATTTATAACTTTAGTTAAACCCACAATTAAATGAAACCCTGAAAATATAAGAAATTTCTAATGCGTAATAACAACAATAGTATTAAATGATACAAATTCTTTACATGCTTGCGACCGTTGATGCTCATAGAATCTTGCGTTGTTAAATGTTGTTTTATTCTGATTTAAACCTGCCTACACGTGTATTATGTTACAGTACCTATATAATGTATGACTTTAGTGTATAACCAATTTTGTCATTCCCGTGATGGTATTATTTATTCTTCATTGAATCTGTATGTAAAATTTTGTCGTCCCCTGTAAAATTGTATACATTTGTAATAAGTAAACATTGAGTTATTCTGTATAACTCTAACACAGGCGTCAGCTGAAAATCAGTGCTTCATCCTAGAACGATGTAGCTTATACTGAGCTGATTACCTTTTAGTCGCCACGCAACACACTCCTGGTAAAAAAAAAAAAAAATTTTAATGTTTGTAATTATATTTGAATATATTATATTAATTGTCTATGTAATTGTGTTGTAAGCGAAAATAAAGTTTTTCTTTCTTTCTTTCTTTCTTTCTTTCTTGAATAACTTTATTGTTGTTAACAAGTATTTTACTAACATCTTAAAAAACCTTAGGCATTAGATGAAGAACCAGAAGAGGCTTTAGATGAAGAAAAATCATCCCAGCTGACACCCGAAGAGATCCTTAAGAAATTCCAGGAAGAGCTCGAAGATCGAAAGCACGAAGACCTGGATAACGGCTTCCGGTTTCCTGACGAAGAGTTTACAGTATTAAAATACGAGACAAATGACATAAAGACTTTGAAAAATCTAACGGTAAGTTTTCCAAAAAAAAAAGTGTCGAAAAAAGTTCGATTTAAAAATAAAATGTAGGTATGTTTTTAATTGGGAATAAACAAAATGAAATTTGTAGACAATTAAAAATCTGAATTTATTGTGATCTTACTCGTATCATTCGTGTGAATAAATTATTTACAAATCAAAGTAATAGTATGCTTAAATTTTAATAACTAAATTAATTGTCTTCTATTGATGAGTATATAAATATTTGTTAATTAATAATGGAGTATTAGTTAAGTTTAAAGAAATAGTTACTTATTTCTGGTTACAGGAAATGGATACTTATCGTAGGCATTTCAGATACTACACTTTGTACTTTATTAAATTATAAATAAATTTAATTAAGTGTTACAATTAAACAAATGGCAAGTCATGTGTATGAACTTAGACTTAGTTTGTATGAAGATAACCTGACTTGTCCATCACTTTCAAGTTTTCTAGTAATATCCAGTATTATTTTATGTGCTAGATGTGAGTTTGCTATCGTTGGTATAATATACGTACAGGGTGTGCCAGATTTGCAAAATAAAGTGTAGGTACATTATAATAAGTAGAGAGAGTACCTACTTTAAGGTTTTATTTAAAATCTAGATGGCCATAGGGCAGAGGTTTTATTCCCACGTCGTCAAAACAGATTGTATTCTAATTTTCAAGGGATTTTGTCAATTTTATCGTAGAAGTCCTCAACATAATAAAAAATATATATATATAGTTAACGAAAAGTCGAAACCGCCCACTCAATACCTTTTTTTTCTTTATTTGTAACAAAAAAAGTGCTTATTACCTCGTTGCCCATCGCTTTTATTTTGTTTAAAATCAGTTCAGTAGTTTTAAGTTTATCCGGAACAAACAAACAGTCATATATTTTCTCTGTATATAATAGTATAGATATATACCTAGTAAACACTCTATCTCTTACCTTATATATATTTATGCATTTTTATAAATTCCTTATATTATCTCGTCGAGTCCCGCTCACCAGGAATTTACTCATTGCATTTTATCTTTAAAAAAATTAAGATTACTTTATAAGATTAAAGTACCTACGCCACTATGCACGATTTCCACATTCTGCCCTAGCGCAATTTAAACCAAATTCAAGCCCTTGCCTTAATATACATGGTGACTTTGAAAGGATGTACTTTGGGCTAATATGAGGTTCTGCTGATCAATACGAACAACTTTTCCCATGGAACTATGTGCCGAAAATGAAAAAAAAAAAGACTTCTCCATACAAACTAGTAATGTTAAAATGACCAATTTGTATAGGAAAGCCATTTTTTTTTTTCATTTGCGACACATGGTTTCATGGGAAAAGTTGTTCGATTTGATCAGCAGAACCTCATATTAGCCCAAAGTACATCCTTTCAAATTTACCCTGTATATTTGTAAGCCAATGTTTTAAAGGTATTTGACAACTAAACGCATAATTAGGGTATATAAAAACCTTTAAATAAAAGGCAAGCAAGCCGACGTAAAAACACATTCGCATGAAATGAAATTGATTGTATAATACCAAATTGTCACTCGTGTCAAGCCGGGTGATACCAGTTTACGTGTGCCATTTAACCCTAACCCGTGTCACAACAGATAACGGACAATTTTCAACATAATATCGAGATATTGCGAAATATTTTAAAAACATGCCAAATTTTATAATTAACGAGTAGGTACTAAATACGTAAATCTTATTTTTATGTGTATTAAAAAAATGGTACCTAACTGTGGTTAATTAATAATTTTGTTAACTCGTGTTTGTTTTATCTAATTATTAAATTTTATATTTAATGTATGAATTTGATATTGTAGTTCGCCTTTGTACATAATTTTTTGTTTACTGTTCAATAAAGTGTTTAAATAAAATAATGCCGAGTCTGCAAAAAAAATAAAAATCGTTGTATCAAATGTATCATCACGGGTGCCTTACGGCGCCCGAGACCGCCTAGACGGCCCCAGGGTACCCAGCGGAGGGGTTTTAATCCCACCTCGTCGTAGCCGATGGTATGAGTCTACACCGAACAAGTGGCTAGCTCGTCGCGATGTTTTGAATAGACTCAATAACCCATCTATAAACAGTTTCACAAGTTGGTATAGTGAAACCGGGACCGACAGCTTAACGTGCTCTCCGAGGCACTATAGTGGTGTTGTCAAACAAATGTACATATTTTTTTTAATTAAAAACTCATTGGTACACACCGGAATTCGAACCAGGGACCTAAGTGTTTTTAAGTCCAAGGTCTAACCAACTAGGCCACCACGTATATTCGTTAAAGAGACAAAACATATTTTAACTAAAGTGTTCTTTAACTCAATATTTTTTTTATGAAAAAGGCCATTATTCTATACAAATATATGACATAATATATTCATAAAGAAATATTGAGTCCTTAAAAAACATTTAAACACATTTTAACTAAGTGTTCTTCAGGTACTAGTTTTTATGAATAAGACCATTAATAAATAGTTTTGTGTTCGTTATACATAACCTGTAATTGTTTCTGGTATATTTTTTAAATTAGTACACACCGGGGTTTGAACCAGCGTTTTGAGAGTATTTTAAACCGTATTATTTTTTTAAGTCTATACAAATATATATGTATAGGTATAATTATACTGCGACAAGTCCATTTATTCGGGGTAGAGTCAGAATACCATCGGCTACGACGACATGGTGGGAATAAATCCCCCACCGCTGGGCACCCTGAGGCCGTCTAAAAGGTTTCGGCCGCAAGACACCCGTGATGGTACGTTATTTAAGACTTCCAGTATTTTTTATTGAATGGGGTCAATCAATAATTGTTCTTAAACTATATTAATCGGTCCCACTATGCCGGCTAAATGATGCAATTAGTAAATGGGCGGCGACAAAGATGAATTGCATTACGAGTATATTTTAATATACTCGCTGTCTTATCGTCAGTTCAACCACCCATATCATAATCGCACCCTGAAAAGAAGACTACCACCTCAATGAAAAATCGATGCAATAGTTTCCTGAAAACTGATAAAACATGTTATAAGTTATATATTATATCTTACTCAGCTATTAAAAGAAATTATGCGCGCGCTGAAGCTATTTTCGTAGTGATTTAGTATAGACAATAACTCGAGACTTTCGTAACAGACATACATCATCGTCATGTAAACCCATACACTAAACAGAAATACACTCGAGCAAAGAAATTGAATCACCTAGTTTTCATACTAAAGTGGTATTTTTTGTATGATGAAATATCGCCATCGAAGTGTTATAAGAACCAAATATTGATCATTGATAAATAAATAGTCTTATTTTTTTATTATATATTCTATTTTTTTAATGAATATTACGTTTAGAAGCTTAATCATTGAAATTTTTATTAATGTTAAATTATATTTAATAAAGAAATCCCCCTAAAACTAGCCAAAAACTATCTATTTCATTTTCTCATAGAACTCTATTCATCTTCACTACAATTAGGTAGGCAGTAGACAATTAGTAGAGTCTACCGAAATATGTGTTTTTCATAATAATAATAAATATTTACAAAAATCAAATATATTTCCAACGCTTTATTTGAACATTTATTAGGTCCCTGATAATAATTATGTCTATAATTTGTACCTACTCCACATTCATAATTTTTCAATAATGCGCGCCAATTGCGATAAAAAAAATATAGGTTTATTATAAAATCTTATGTATAAGAGGGCATAAAGCAAATTAGAAATATAAATCTCCGATTATAAAAATACTTCGAACCCAGGGCCGCCGTAAGCGGGCGTGCAAAGCGTGCACCGCACACGGGCGGAACGCCCAGGGGGCGGCAAATCGAGCGACTAATACCTAATTCATTGTACCCCTGGCCGGTCGATAGGAAAATCAACTTAGGGCGCCTGGCCCGCAGCGGGCTAGCCGATCAGCCGGTAGCCAGTCGCGCGACCAAAAAGCATTTTATATTTTTTTGTAATTTCTCATAATCATAATTGAGTGCAAAAGATAAAAGGAAGCGGGGGAAACACAACAATTTTTTGTGACGTAAAAAAAACTATTTTTTGTAGGTAACTTCTCTTATTTTAATTACTAAGGAGGGCTGTTTTTAATAAAACCATTGTTAATTATACATCAAAATGACGAAAATTTAATGCAGATTCAAAAAATATTTAGTTTCCTTAACTCCAAAATAGCTCTTTTTTTTTCGACAAAAACACCAAAAAAGGATAATAAAGTAATTAATGTCCCGTCCTGTCGAGGATAGAATATAGCCACGCGGTCCAGCAGAATCGATGCAGTTAAACCATTACGGTATAACCTCGAAAAAATATTTGATGCTTTGCTGGAAATATGTCGTGATTCGTCGAAATGGGATTGTACTACATCTCACCAATCTCATTCGCTTGCTTTTTAAGCATTCAAAATTATAGATTTATTTGCTCGGTAATAACTTGGTTCGATATTGCAAAATGATGCCACAATCTCAACCTCAAATCTGCATAAATTTGTTAAATAAGTTGATATTTATGCATTTTTATAAATTCCTTTTTATAGGATAATCTTATATTAAATTTTTAAAGATAAAAATGCAATGAAAAAATTCCTGGTGGCGGGACTCGAACCCACGAACCTCGCTATCGCGGCAAGGCGCTCAACCGCTGAGCCAACCAGGTTCCAGTCAGCCCTCACGAATTTTGTCATTGCTTGTTAT